>WFMF01000102.1:0-484155 GCA_011033025.1 Beroe forskalii | reverse complement strand
AGACCGTGCTGTTGTTAGAAAGGAGTAGAATTCAGCAGCAGAAGATGGGATTTCATAATCTTTCCAGCCTCTGAACTGCAAGTGAGTCACCTCACGAGGCACAGCATTGTTCACAGACAATCCAAGTTTGCTGAGAATGAAAGAGCCGTGATCCTCGCGGGATATTAACGTTACATTTGCAACCCCAGAAGGTGATGCATACTGTGTGTAGTTATGGGAGCCAGTAGGGTAGTAAGGATAGTACTCTGGCGAGTGGAAGCTGTTGTTTTCGCTTGGATCATTCAGCATTATGATAACAGAGCATCCAGAATGCCATATCATCTGCCAAAAATCGTCTTTGGTAGAATCCGGACCAGTAAGTGGTTCCTGAAAGTTTTATATGGCATTTTATACAGTCATTTTATACAGTCATGCAGAGATTTTCAGAGCAGTGCCTTACTAAATCTCTCAACATAAATTTTTGGCAGTTGAAAACTTGAATGAAGTGTAAATAAGTCTTAAATCTAGTCAAGGAAATTTAAAGGTTCTTGTACTATTGAAACAAAGGAATGATTCTTATATACCTGTGTACAAATGTACTTTGTTCCAGCTACTGGTGTAGACACATTAGAAGCATTGATATAACCCACATTGGGTACTTCTATTCTGCTTTTGTTCCATGGCCACACATTACAGTAACGGTTTTTGTGCATGTTTTTCGGGTGTTGCCCTACTGATGCTGATATATCAAAATCATTCTCAATCTCAAAATAGTAGTGCAACCATTTGCGTTTTGATTCCAAATAGTTGAATAATTCAGGAAGAGACTTGCTGATGAGGGGCAGTCCTTTCTTCATGAGTGTGTTTCTGATGTTTTGTAGCCAAGTTCTACCTGTATGAAAACTTCCTATCAGGGGGCTGGCAAGCCCCCCGCGGCGGTTTGCGAGCCCGAGGGCCCGAAGGGCCCGAGGGCGAGCATTAGACGGCGGTCCTAGCAGTGCGAGGGCCATGCCCGAGCTGCGAGCCTGAGGACCTGAAGGGTCCGAGGCGAGCATGGACAACGGACCTAACAGTGCGAGGCCGAAGGCCCGAGCGCAACCAGACCCGAAGGGTCCGAGGGTGAGCATTGGACGGCTATTCTAACAGTACACGAGCCTCCCGAGCATCGGGAGTGAGTTTATGTAACTTTAACGCAGCCCCCAACTATATGTTTCATGGATTCGCCATATTTCACGTTGAAATTTGAGCAAGTTCCCGTTGCCGAAATCGCACTAAAATTTGAACATCGCATGTTTAGAGGTCAAAGGTGCAACTGTCAAAATTTCAGGTCAATCGGATGAAAAATAGCCGAGTTATTACAACTTGAATATTGCCAAAATCGAGGGTGTTCTTGTTAAATTGGGTTACGACCATATATATCAGGGCGCTGGCAAGCGCACGCAGCCACGTTATGGGGTCTCCGGACGAGGGCATCTGCCCGAAGGGCAGATGCCCTCGGCCCGAGGGCATCTCGAACATCAGCACCCCCGCCCGGAGGCAGGGTGCTACTCCTTCGAAGGGCCGAGGGCAGCAGTCCCGGCCCGGGGCCAGACTGCTAGCGATAAAAAAGAGCCAGAAGTACCAGCACGAAGTGCTGAAAGTCGTAGCGGGACCAATTTTCAAGTCTTGAAAAATGAGTTTGCCAGCGCCCACTATATAAAAATACAGTGATTCGCGAAAATAGCGATTTTCGAGTCGCGTTTCAGAGATGTTAACGAGCTCTGTTGGTCGTGAAAATTTGCACAGTTGTAGTCCTTGGTAGGATGAACAATCCCTGAAAATTTCATGAGAATCGGCCACACCAAGTTTTCCCACAATAAATTATCAAAAAATCCCGTTTTGCCAAAAATTAATTATGATGGACGGTACGACTCCGACGACAGCTACTACGACAGAGCAGCAAAAACACTTCAAGAGAGCAAACCAAAGATAGAGCCGTAATCTAAACGGCATATGAAATTTTTGGGGGATAACTGAAAAAATTTTAAAAATTTTGGTAATTCCTAAAAATATTTACCCCAAAAAAAAATTAGCTTTTACGAAAAAAAATTTTTGAGAAACGCCGGGTTCTCAAACCCCTAAAGAAATACCAAAAAGTAATTATTTAAACTCAAAAAAAAAATGATAGGGGTTAATCCAAAAGGTATTTAACTAAGGGGGAAAAAAACGTTATTGCTTTTAATTTGTACCGGCCCCGCCTAAAAATTTAAATTAAAATTAAAATAATTATCGGATAACAAAAAAAAATGATGGGCTTAATTCCAACCATCATTTCAAAAACAAATAGCTTTTTCGTTTTTTTGGGGTCTTTTTCCACCCCCTAATATAATTTCCCAATTTAAAATAATTATCTGTATAACTTAAAAAAAATTAATTTAAGGTCATAAAAAGCCCAAATAACTTTTTTTTAATTTTTGGGGTTTTCAACCCCTAATGAAAAATTTACCCAAATTAAAATAAATTTTGGTAAACTCAAAAAAAAAATATAGGGCTTAAATCAAAAATTTTTTAACAAAAAATACGTTTATCTTTTAATTTTGGGACCGGTTTCAAAATAAAATTTTTAATAAAGAATTTATCTAAAAGTAAAAATGAGATTTTCAAAAGAATTAAGCCCAAAAACCTTTTGATTTTTGGGTTCCCAAACCCAAGAGTTTTCCTTAAATATATTAATTAAAAGTAAAAAAATTGAATTTAACGGATCATCAAAAGGCAAAATTTTTTAAATTTAAATTTTAAACAGGGGTTTCAAAATTTTTAAAAGTTTAAAAAATTTCCAACTTTTTGTGTAGGAAATTTTTTCCCAAAAAAAAGTAAAAGCAAAACAAAAAAATTGTTTTTTCAAAACACAATTAAAATTTTTTAAAAATTGTAAAATCCCACCCCACGGGGGTTTTTTTTAAAAAATCATTTAAAATTCTTTTAAATTTTTTTATAAAAAAAAATTTTTTGTTGTCAGCTCGTCTAATAAAGTCAAAGACAGATTTACACAATGGAATTAATGCTGTTTTCGTACTACAATGAAATTGTGGTGTCTGCTACCAGTACCACAGTGCACCTACGACCGGGCTGCGATTAAAATTCATATCAATACTTTTAATCGTATAATATTAGGTACTGTAGTGGCTGCGAAACCCAAACAATTTTCAATTGTTTTTGGCTATCCTACATACATATATATATACATATATATACCACCAAAACCGTTGGACAGTTGGTCTAGTAACCCATTGGTTTGGATGTGATCGGCCCATTTTAATGCCTTTTCAGGTTCTGTTAATACATCCAAACCTACGGGGGTTACTAGACCAACCGTCCAACGGTTTTTGTGGTGATATCTTGACAGATGTAGTTTGAACCTGTTACTTGCCCAAAGGCGGTTTCGAACCACGTAACTTGCCCTCGTAGTCCGAACCCACGTTACTAGCCCACGCAAGTCTAACCCACGCAACACCCAGACAGAAGTCCCAAACTACGTTATTCTAACTTGGAATTACTAGAATTGATATATTTTCTTAATTTCTAAATCGTCCGTGAACTCACGCGCTAAAATATAGCAACCAGATCTAATTTCTACATATAGAGTCATGTGAACTCATTTCTTGTAACCAGAATGAAAATCCCGCCTTGAATATCAATTTCTTCAATCCCCTAATTTCTACAAATCGCGTCCGTGGCTTATGTACTCACGTGCTGAAATATAGCAATTGATCTAATTTCACGTGCATTAGTCGTATTTAAGCTCATTTCAACGTAACAAAGTCGAAAATCCCGTGTAAATATCAATTTCTTCAAATCCCTAATTTCTACAAAACGTCCGCGTGAACTCACGTGCTTCACTTGTCCATCGTATATTTCCCATCCCTATTCACTGCGAGACATGGAGAAACCATTATCAGTTCACCATCGTATCACAGAATAGGACTACAGTACAAATTTTGTCATAAACATAATTTCAATCAATTTGCAGTTCAATTTTTAGAAGCCTCGCACGACAACAATCTTCGACCGATCGCCCTGAAACTCGTTTTATAGCTAAATCTCAAGGTCTAAAAGCAGCAGATCAAAGTAAAACATAATCCGATGAAAACTCTTTGAGTTGAAGATGTCCAAAGTAGCACAAAATAGCGTTCTATCGCAAAATACGCTATTTTAGTGGTTTTACGCGATTTTGATGACGTCATCACAGCACCAAAATAGGCTCAAAACAACTTCCCATATAGCCTATCACACAATTCCGCCTTAGTACAACATACTTTGACCGGTCTCATCTCAAGATAAGTCGCAGTTCTTGACGTCTCACTCGTTTAAAGTTTTGTCCTATAATTTGGAGATCGATTTTTCACCGTACTTTAGAAAATCGCGTATATCTCGATGAAAAATCGAGATATAGCCCAATGATCCATATGATTTTCTGAAAGCTCTTTAAATTTGCTAAAAATCATTCTGAAAAATCAGACAGCTATGTCCTTTTTCTTCTTGGTGAAAAATGCGCTCGAAAATAGCCTATTTTCGCTAAAAAAGCAATAAAATTTCGCTAAGTTGATGACGTCATAGTGACGTGAAAATGACGTCACCAGAACTTCTCTTATAGCCTATAACATTTTCCCATCTTAGATCAACAAAACCTGACCTCGATCATGTCTCTACCATTTCCCGTTCTTGAGATCTCGGCTTTCCAAATTTGCTCCCAATTATCATGATCTTATTATATCTTATTATTATATCACCCTGTGACACTCGTTCCTCTAATATATACCCTGGCCAGTCTTTTCTATTACCGCGGGGGGGTTACCGCCCTGGCCAGGGCGGGAATACATATACGAGAGATGACGCTTTAGTGCGAGAAGTATACCCTATTTAAACGGCGATATCTCGGGGACCATAAAAGATACAGAGCTCATCGACCCAGCGTTGGAAAGTAGAAAGATAGAACTTGCAGATAGTGACCTTAAAAACTATTTTACGTCATGATTATGACGTCATAATGACGTCACAAAACTAAGAATTTTAAATGTCGATTTTCCCAAAAATAGGCGTTTTTCAATGCAATTTTTCGGTATAAAGCTTTCGAGATAGAAAAAAATGCTCCTGTTAGCGCAGAAAGGAAATTTTATGTACTTTCCAAAGACGTAGTCATAAAGTTCCGGGCTCTACGGCATCATTGAGATATTTGCGATTGTTCGAAGCGCTTTGACGCGAAAAAAATTCCAAAAACTGGCAAAACTTGTGAAGCTAGTGGAGAGAGAACGGGACCACCCCAGAACTTCATCTTTGGATATGTTGTCGTTCATAGTCCCAACTGTGTAAATGAATGGGTCTCAGATAGCTTATCTAATTTTATGACGTTATTGTGACGTCATCAGTAATGCTAGGTAACGCGAATTTTTACACGTGATTTGACGCCAAATTTCAATATCTCGGCACAGAAAAAGGGTGATATTTTTCCCAAAACCAAAAGGATTTGGTTGTGATGGTCCGCGGCGGTTTTAAGGCGTTCTTTACTGTAAAACCCATGATATGAGAAAGAAGCAGCGACGGTTAAAACTGCCGCAACGGCACTTTTTTGATGCATTAAAGTTACGTGAATACTGTATGTTTTATAAGTGACGTTGCAGCAGTTTTAACCGTCGCGTTCTTTCTCATATCATGGGTTTTACAGTAAAGAACGCCTTAAAACCGCCGCGGACCATCACAACCAAATCCTTTTTGGTTTTGGGAAAATAAAGCTATAAGGAATCAAAATCTAGATCAATGGAAGTTTCAAATACTGTACACTAGTCGTGAAAATAGATAAACAAGATTCAATTACTGTAAACACAGATGATTGTGTATATTAATAGTCAGTAATTAAACATCCACACCTATTGCATGATCATTGATCAATGATCATAGATATACCAAGTGCCAAAGTAAAGTACAGAGCATTAACTTAAATATGATTGATAGAAATAGAATGTGAATTACAAATAACAAATTTAGCAAAAACTCTCAATTTAATAGTATGAAATGTGTGATAAAGTTAAAAATTAAAATTCCATAATCGATTCACCGTTATAAATTTATCAAAATGTTAAAACTGATTGAGCCCATTTTTGGATATTGCTTGGCAATGTACAAGTTTTGATTATGTTAATGAGATCCATGATATCGATATTCAAATACATCAGCTTATAGTCCTTTTGAACTTTTGACTGGCGACTTGATAAGGTTCTGACAAGCTGAGCAGTTGTCATTTTTTCAATCGCTTTGACAGCAAGGCTGTGATTTGGAATCTCATCAATCTTCTTTCCTTCAAATGTCACAAACTGAAACAGTGATTGAATTAATGTAACCTACAATTTGTAATGATAAAAGTGTACTATCAATTAGTCACTTACCAGCAAAGGTCTAATTTCAATTTCAATTTGATTTTGGCAATGCCTGGCTGTGGCCATGATAAAATTTGTTTCAATTCAATTATATGTTTACATTTTATTTACCTCTTGATATTCATGACACCATTTCTAAGTTGAAGGGTTGGTTTGCATGTTTGCTGAAAGTCTAGCCATAGATATGAGCAAACAACATTCAAGCTTACTGAAGCTTCTGATTAATACAGCTTTGGCATCTTTGAATGCCTCCAAAAGTTTCTCTTCAAAAAATTTCACATTAAGTTTAGGAGCATTAGAAGACAAGTTTATGACAACCCATGTGAGGTTATTCTGTAACACTCTGATACTCCTGGTATAATTGTACAGACACTCCAAATGAGTCTGAAGTTTATTCGTTTTATCATTTAATGTACTTATTACATGGCTTCTCCACTTTTTGCATGTTACAGTTTCAGGGCAAAGGATATCAATGATGATTTCATTGTATTCAGTAAAATTTGAAGGGCCATACATGAAAAACTGACGATGAGAAAAACGTGATTTTACTCTTTTCTCCATCAACTCCATAATATCTTGCCGACATGTCAATCCTACAACTGCAATTGGAGTTGATTTTGATTGGGAAATATCAAATAAATTGTAAAGGAGATGTTGATTGTGATGCTGAGTAAACAAGTCGAATTCATCAAGCAGAAATACTATTGATTGCCTTTTACTATCACCAGAATTTAATGTCTCCAGAAGAAATGTCATAGTAGAAGAAAATGAGTTTATGTTTAAGTCTGGCAGCTCTTTATCTGGGCAGAGGTGTTTGGCTATTTCTTTGAGAGCCTGTTGATCATCAACACAAACATAACCACTGAGGTATATCAGAATGTATTTATGCTTACAGTTTGTGTTTATTTTACTCATGGTGAAATTCACTAGAGATGATTTACCAATTCCACGAGGTCCCACTAGAAGAACTGAGTTTCCCTCACCATTATCAATAGTATTGAGTAGTAAGTCATATAGCTGATGAAAAATCTTATCACAACCTCTAGGCAACAATGAAGTTGATTTCATCTCACTGAGAATGGCTGATTTGATGTCTGATTTGCCCATATTACCTGAAAAATTGATAATAGGAATAAAATCAATGTTAGGTCAAAATCAAAGATAAGAGATTGCCTTTATAGAAACAAAACATGAAACTGGGGGTAATGTGATGCTTGGAATTGCAGAAAATTGTGATTGAATACTAACTAGAAACTTATGGGCCCTCATTGTCAGTCTATGACTTTTCATGATGCTGAAGAAGTCATTTTGGTATGTTCTCAACCTATTCAAAACATATTAGGAAAACTAAAAAAGCTGATTTATTGAAAAATTTATTTATTGAAATATATGTCATTCATTGAACTGTTCCATAGTAACGGTCACCAAAATCACCTACACCAGGAACAATGTACTTGTCTTCATTCAAATAATCATCAATGAATAGGGTGACAATTTTAATGTCAGGATACTTTTTCTTGCACTACTTCAAAGTCCCTCCTCAACAGAGAAGATTTACAAACATTATATTTTCTTTCTTGTTTGACTCCATTTTCAATCAAGACATCAATGGCACAGAGAAAGCTACCTCCAGTAGCTAACATAGGGTCAACAACTAAAAACATAACAGTCAGAAATATTAGGTGGAAGCTTTTTATAGTAGAGCACTGGGTCTTTGTTCAAACTTTCTTCATCTCTCTGAATAAGAATCTTACCAACTTTAATTCCTGGTTCAAGTTTCCTTACAGCTTCTAATAGAATATCACCAGCACGGATAATTGATACAACACACAAGTTCTTACTTTTATCCATTTCCAAGCCTCTAAACTTACCAGTGGGAGTTTCAATATACTTTTCATTGACATAAGGAATTCTAGCCAAAGCTTCTTCAGCTAATAATGTCATGAGTCTATCAGAATAAACCATGAACTCATGGGAATTTGTTGTTTTGTCTCTCAACTTAGATGATAAGAGCCTAACACATTGCAAGGAATTTATGACTGTTATATTCTCCATGTTCAACTTCCATTTGCTTGATTCCCCATCAATGCCAAAGAGCTGCATTGCATTCAAACCCAAAATCTTATTGATAGACAATTGACTGAGTGAAGTGAATGAGGTTGGAGGATGATCAAAATACTCATTTGGTTCAAAATAATATTATTGTCCCCAAATTTCTTTTTATCAGATAGTTAATGAGTTGCTCATCTGAAAATGAACAAACATAGTATGTTATTTTCAAAATAAAATTCTGTTGGATGTTTTGAAATGAATTTGCAGGATTAATGTTCTTTTGTTGCTCAACAAACTATAGGTATAATCTCTGCTGGAATGATGACTTTTAAATCAGGATAAAAGTCAAAAATGCCATCATTCAGAATATTGCACAATGCTTGACCAATGATATAAAGGCTATACAAGGGACAGTTGTTTGGCAGTTTGGAGAATAAGAGTGGAAAACCAGATGCAGCACATTTCTCAAATAAGTGATAATATCTTTTGTAGTCTTGACACTTATTTGCAATTTCTGTGCAATTTACTTTAAACCCTTTGATGAATGGTGATTTAGAGAGCTTTTCAAATTGTTCCAGGGACATATCTATGTTATTTGGTGGTAAAGATGCAATGCCATACATGTTATTCTTAACATTGCTGCAAACATCAACTAATGTGCTATTAATAGATTCTGCTTTATTACTGATATCATCATTGCTGCTATAGTGAATAAGAGAATATTTCTCATCTTTCAAAGCTTCCAAATCTTGTTCTGTTGGTAGGAACTTTTCAGGACAATCCAAAAATGATTGAAGGTTAAAAGAAGGAAGAAGTTGGACAACTTTACTGCTTTGAGATAATGTTTTGGAGCAAATGATAGATTTCAGCACTGCCATGAGTCAAACTATGGATAGTTGTAGTTGAATGAATAATTCTATTAAATTGTTTCAAGTCAGTTAAACAGGTGTCACAAGTCCAAGAAATAAGAATCTTTCTGAAATTTCTGAGTTGTGTGGCACCATTAAGGTATGTGGATACACTGTTAGGCGCATGCATAGAAAAATGGTCAATTATATGGAATTGGTTGATCAATCAACTTCATTGGATCGACTGATGTGTTCTAAATAGAAAATCTTTGAGATAGTAGGGAAACAACTAAATATTTCTCATTTAAACATGATTCAAGTCATTAGGGACCAGTAAAGCACATCATTCGTTCAAATGGAGTTGATCGATCAACCAATTCCATTTGATTGACCAACGAACATTACAGGTGCCTAAAATCAGTATCATTTATGTATGAATGGCAGTCATGTAGAAATTTCAGAAGGCATTCTCAAACTCACAACTATTGGTTAACTATCAGAATCATTTACAAGAACAGAACAAATTTGAACAAATTTGCATCTCAATTTGTTTGAAGTGATTGATAATTTCAGTGAAACACAAAAATTCTCAAATATGAAATCAAATCATCTCAATTTGATTTATATTCATTCATTTCAACAATTCATTCAGTTATTGCCAAAGGCTATGAAACACTTTCCATGTGATCCCAACATTTTTAGACCTATATACAGGTTATTTATCATGAAAGCTGGGTATGTCTCCCATATAAAAAGTGTATAGTGTGTACTGCAACTGTTTAGCAAATACGATATGGACCAGACGTCTTGTCTGACGTTGACGGACCCTCGACTCTCGAGGATCTAATCAGTGCCGCGGCCGCGCGGCGTTGATTCTCATCGAGATGCCAGCCGCTTTTGTCAGACGTTGTCTGACCCAGTGACCCCTTTGGGCCTTCGGCGGGCGCGCGCGTGTCCGCCGAAGGTTCCTAAGCCCGTTCCTAAGCCCGCATAGGTGTGCGTACGCAGACAGGGATATACGTGTTTAGCAACTAAGCCCGCATAGGTGTGTGTAGTGTGTACGCGCGCGGCGTTTCCCTCATCTGATCCCTGAGGAAGCGCGCCACGCAACGCAGACAGGGATATACGTGTTTAGCAAGCCGAAGGCAACGTCTGACAAAGCCGCTTCGCAGCTGGCGTCAGCGGGTCATACATTGTACGACACCAGAGGTCCTGCAAACGCAAAAAACAACATGAACAAGTAAAGCAGCAAATTTTCAGAAATTATTGAAATAAATAGATCAATAAATATAACCTAGTTGACATCTTAATTACATATACATCGTAAACATAAAACAGTAATAATGCAATATGCATGATGCAGTAACACATGAATTCAAAATGGAATAATTCCCCCTCCATTTCTTCAACCTTGCCTTAGCTATCCTGGTCTGCATTGGATTAGGATAGCCGTAACTGTAACTGTAAGCCAATTCTTTGGAATGTGTGTAGAAGAGAAACAGGACTGGATAGGATCCATTCCTTTTTCTCTTCAACATGACATACACCATACACGCCAGAGAATAGCAATGTTGGCCCGAAAGCGATAACGTCTCCGATAAGAATTAGAAATAAAAATGTTGGGCAAAGCAGAGAAGGTTATACTGGAGACCAGGAACATCGATAATATGGAGGAAATGTCGATTAAAAAGGATGATAAATGTGCAAAATAAGATGATAAACTTATGAAGTATTGCATCAAATTAAAGTATGAAAAATGGCCAAAAGATTCATTTTTATGTCAAAATATAACATTGCATGCATCACCCATATTAGAAAATAATTTCCAAAATCAGGCAAAACAGAGCTGAAAATGATAGCCTCGAGAAATGTCGTTTATAGGTACACAAAAATATTGAAATAGAGGCCATACACATTGTAATTGTCAGTTCACATCTATACTCAATCTAAAAATCCTTTAGCTTCGTCCTTGAAATCCACCCTTGCTGGATGCTGCACTGCATTATGATCAGACCCCAAATGAAGAAAATCCTTAAAAACGGACGGGTTATGTTGCCCTGATTACAGCTACTTTTCATCTCTTGGAGCTATCTTGAGCTGAGAAAGTTTCCACGAACTGTTGCAGAGTCTTGATTCGTTCCCCCAACTGGTGTACCTCACTTTGGGGTACGGGATGGGAGATCGTGGTATCTAAGTCCACGTTATCGAGATACGATACGCTGGTGTTGTACGCTGATATCTGACTTAGGAACTCCTCTATTTTGGTGAGATGCTCGTCCAGTTGGCGACACAGGGGACCTGAGAGAGATGAGAGGGTTAGCAGTAAGTGTGAGAGATGAGGGAACTGGAAGGAAAAGCGGTGCTGACTGCTGAGAAAATAATCAGATGTAAGTATATTTCAGATGAGTATTTCAGAGATGAGAAATTGGGTGTTATAAGTTGAAGGAGAAATCCGGAGATGAGGGAGGAAGTAAGGTAAAACTTGGGAAGAGGAGAGGTCGAGTAGGTGGTAATTAGAGGGGTAAGAAAGGATTTGGAGAGAAGGGGACCTGTGAGAATGTAAGAAGTTGATTGAGAATGTAAGAAGTGGGTTTGCGAAATGTGCAAAATTATGAGTGGGACTTGAAGATATGACATTGAGAAGAAATTCCTTGGATCTAAGAGAATATGAAGCAAATTCTGATGAGATCTGAAACATGAAACCCCACACCTACCTATGTTGTTGATATGGACAGTTGGTCTATCACTCCACTGCCTGAACTCCTCCTTATAGCAGTCAGTGAAGGTATGTAGGATCTGGTTTAAGGTATTCAATGTATGCGACACTGTCTTCCGGTGCCCTGTCACCCTCTCTCCGTCAAGCTCCTCGAATTCGGAGTGTTGGAGGGCTGCCAACTTGTCCATCAGCGTCTCCAACTCTTCTGTCAACTTGTCTGCTCGCTCCTGATAACATGCCAAGTGAGTGCCAAGATGAGATCCTATGAGATCCAGTGACGATCCTATGATTAACAAGAAACGATTTGGCAATGCCAGTTGTCACCGCTCTGGTGTGTGTCTCAATTTTTCGGGAAACTAAAAATGGCATTTCTCATCAATCCATTGATCAAACAGATGAATAGCATCTATGACAAAACTATTGAATGCTATCAGATTTATTGACTTACTGGTATTAACAAGCTACACACGATAAAAATTAGAAATCCCCCTCCAACCTGTAACTTAGCGAGGTCAGGTAGTGTCTTCTTGTTGTTCTTGTTGAAGCACATGAGACTAGCAGGGAAGATATCCAGCTGATCGGAGAAGAGGTCCTTGTAGGAGTGGGAGTTCACTAGACTGTCAACCATGGAGTGAGTCAGTCGGGATGTGTTGTTACACAGGGTCAACGTGTTCCTGTGTAGGGTGGGTGTCAATATAACGATCGAGAAGACGACCGCTGTGAATACTCAAATTTAAACAACTAAGAAAGTTTTCACTTTCTGTTTTGATGATTATTTCGGGATAAATTATAAAATAAATCGAAAAATTAATTTGAATAAGTTGAAATGATCCAGGTCACTCACTTATCATCAGACATCTCCGCGTCCCTGGGGGTACCCATGTTGACAGACAACATGTCAAGAACTCGGATGTAGAAGGCATTCTGACGTTTCACCGAACAGTTGCCCTGAACTAACTCGTAGTCGTTCTTACCGCACAGTCCCAGACCAGAACACACTTTCAGTAATCTGGGAGGAGAAAGAATCTAAGGCCGGTGAGAGTGATGTCTTTCCTATGCTTTAAAGAGTAGAGGAGGACTGAACTTTTAGAGATTAGGGATGAGATACACTGGAATAGTTTCAAAATCCAAAAAAACACTGCTTCAGCGAACGCCTTTTCTGTTCTACTTATGTCAGAACTTGGGTCTCTTGAACACCAATCTCTGTACTTTGGAGTCCTTGACCTGTGCGTTTCGGTTGAGGACAGGGCAGTTTAGTTCCGTGTCCACATGGGGGGAGAGTTGGGAGAGAAGCCACGAAAAAAGACGGAGTCTAGCCTCACCTGGTCTGAAAACAAATGACTAATTATAGTAGAGTTATCAGTAGCCAACTATATATTATCATTTAGCTTTTAAGGAACTTCGATTATGAATCTTAAATCTTATATTATTAAAGTGAACAGGCTTTTTGGGATTTGGAAAAGGTTAAACGGTTGACCAATAATCTACACCATGCGGTCCACATCAACAAACCAATTCTAGCTATTTCTTTCCAATTGATGAAATTAAGTAAATGAAATTCAATGCAATTTGCATCCAAAATAGAGTTTTCAATGATTAATGTGAGTTTCTCATGTAACTTGATATCAGACTCACCTGAAGATCAGTTCTTTGAGTGACTCGTTGTCCAAAGCTGAGATATAAGGACAACCAAGACTCTCCAAAGACTCTCGGTAGTAGGGATAGTTCACTGCTTCAGTCATGACCTACCTATATAGAAAATATTGGTTATCAAAGGCTTCATATATTGGCTTCATATAGAGTTTTCAGGAAAAGGCTGATTTAGAAAGCGAGGGTTTTTGCAAATTAGCAAATTCTCGGATTTTAACGGATTATTAAGGAATGACGGGAAATAATTCCTGAATTCACGAATAATTCATGAATAAACTAATTTCAAATTCCACGTGAAACTTAGATTACACTGAGTCTACAGTTAAAGAAAACGTGCGATTTTTAAAACATTGGAGTACATTGTACAAGATACATACCACATGGGCAAATTTAAGCAAGTGATAGCTTTCACAGTACACCATCTGACATCTGATATAGAGAACATCTGTTAACTGACATCTGACAATATGATACAGGGGTGTCCGATAAAAATGCTGGTCAATTTCCGAGTTGGAAATGTTGGAAGTTTACAATTCTCAAAATTTATTTTTTATTTTCTTTCTTCACAGAAATTTAAGCTCGGGAGAACTATGCATCTAACAATTTTTCTCTCAATTTTTCCAATACGAAAATCACCAGCACTCACTAGATCTATGTTGAGTAACACTGAACAAATGATAAATATAAGAATAAAGAGGGCATGTGATCATGTCAAAACTCAAAACCCTCAATTATAGTGCAATTAATAATAATAATACCGTTGATTCCTTATCTTATTAATAATATCAAATTATTATTTACATCTGATACATATTATGTATACCAATTATCATACATCTGATTAACTTATACGTGCCTTAAATTAATAATATATAACATCAATTTAAAATTATGGGTTGTGATTATATTTTACATTGATTATACATAGGTGTAAGCTGTACAATATAAAATGATGTGAGGGCGAGTAAAACTGTTAAATTATCTGTTTTAACTTATCCTAACATAAAGCCAGAAAGCCTGGACAGTTTCTCAGACAAAAAACCTTGTCATGAATCTACTTAAAATGTTCGCAGCAATGAAACTGGTTCAAATTCCCTCACCTAGGCTTTGAAGCCATCTATTCACCCGGATTCCGGTACAAATACTATCCTTCCGATGAACCCAAAACCCTCTCTTCTCAGTTTCCAACAACACTACTTTATACACACGCATACAGTCCAGATTCACGAACTTTGAGACTGAGTCTCCTTGGGTCAGAGATAAATTCTTCGCTTGATTCATTTTACATCATTCCCATTCCGCAATGTAGCTCCTCCTAACGCTATAAGACATCCACAGGTGCGTTTCCCGCTAGCAACTCCTGTTTCTCCAGATAAATCAGCTGATCAACCAGGAAACAGTCGGATGTCAGCTCGGGAACCCATTCTTTGAGAGTGCTAACAATCACATCTTCCGGAACCAGATCCTCACCAAACCTGGCATTTTCCAGATACTTGTAGATCCTTTTGAAGAGACTTCCTCCTAAGCGATCTTCACATTTCTCTCGGAGCGTCCGGATTCGGTCTCGTCGGAGGACGATGGCGGACGGTTTGGTGTAATCGGATACGTTGGAGGTGTTGTGCTGGTCGGAGCTCCGGTTCGGAGTGCCGGCTCCGCGGGAATTCCGTGACATGTCCAAATCAGAAAGAATGGAAGAGTTCAGAGCTGATCTGCTGGCGAAATCAAGGTCAGATTGTTCGAAATGCGATATGTTCGATAGATTACGTTCCATCTGTATGTTCGATAGGTTTCCATCATAAGAATTAGCGTTACCAAACATTCCATTATCATGATCTGAGATATGCGACATATCCAAGTCAGACATGTCCGACAGATTGATAATACTCATAGGATCTATCGTAGAACTCAGGGGTAAACTGCGGTTCAGGGCTTTACTATCCATGTTCTTTACATTCTTCAAATTCAAACTAGATGATCTCCTGAAGAGTTTGTCCTCGGCGGTCCCACCGCACGGCGCCGTTAGCGGCGCTGCTGCCGCCGCTTCGTTCGGTGTGGGCGGCACTTCATCCTCAAACCCCTCCATGGAGTAGAAGGTGTTAGCATCCTCCTCATTATCTGGGATCTGGGAGACAGCTGTCAACTCCAGATTACTGATATCCAGGACACACACATCGGCTGCAGTCTCAAACAGCGCGCCTCCTTCCACCCCACTCCCGCTACTCGAGGAGAGCGTCACCTCGGAGTCCATGGGGGCGCCCGTTGCTAAGAGACCTGGTACATCTCTGACGTCACAGAACTCAGGGGACGGAGGACAGCCGTCCTCGCCACCAGGCGGTGTCAGCAAGTCGGGGGAGTCGTGCAGGTCCTCATGTTGGGCTTGCTCGAGGTGGTCCACGAAATCATCTATTGTTGAGTTCAACTGTTTCCCAGAGCTCTGGGTGCTGGAATTCTCCAGGATTTCAACTTCGTCGGAGTTTATGAAGGATGGTTCCAGAGAACCATCGACTTCAACCACGGCAGCTGAGCCTCGATCAGGAGTCTGACTTTTCCTGATGGCTTTGGAAAGACTCTCTGCTTTGGCGTATTCTAATGACTTCTCGATGGCGTCTAGCTGTCGGTCGACATCGTCAGTCATTTGCTTGGGCTTAGCAAGTCTCTTCCTCGGTTCGGGGTGTATTGCGGTCATGGGTCGCCGGGAGTTGGGGGAATGGGACTGGCCCTTGGGGCTGTAGCAGAAGTCCCGGTCATGCTTGATGATGTCTGAAATTTATATCACTTCAATTAACTGTTATTGACAGTGTAAGAATGAAGAAGAGAAAAATAAATAAATTTTTTAATGAATTTGTGCAATTATTCACATGCTATACCAATACATAATTTTAGTATCTTACTAGGGTTGATAGCTTTGATTTCGAGGGCCGGACTCCCTTGTTTGATGATGTTCGGTCGGTTCTGCTCTCGCTCCCTTCGTTCCGCATTCCGTGCTCGGTTTGCAGCAAAGTTCTCGCTCGCAATGTGCCGGAGCTGTTCCGCTTCTTCGTCAGCACGTCGCTGCTTCTCCAGTCTGACGGAGGGAGGGAGATGATTGTTTTGTCAACGATAGGAAATGGAATGCAATTGGGCAATCATGGCGATAATTTGAATCGATTTAAGAAATCAACAAAATTTTCCATCTAACATCTCCCCCACCTCATCCGTTCCCTGGCAGTCATTTTCCTAGCCCCCGCACTATCGAGACTGGTCTGCGAGGAGGCACTGCTGGTCTCGCGTCTCCGTTTCTTGCCGTGTAGCCTCTTGCGGAGGGTTGCCATGTGAGCAGCTACGATGGGTTCAGAGAGGAGTTGGGAGGAGGAGGGACGTTCATGGGGGTCCTGCTGCAACATCCTGCCGGAAGGGGAGGGGTAACTAAAGGGGAGTAAGTAAAGGGAGGGGGAATGATAATTGATAATTCCATTGAAAGATAGAAGCATTGAAAGATAGAAAAGGTAAAAACGCTATCAAAATGCCAATGATGATCATTGCTTCATTAGCCATTATAATCAGCGATTCATCAACTTTTACAGGTTTTTTAAATCAAATTAATTCCCGCAAACTACAACTCACTTCTCGAAGATACTAGCAAGTTGTCCCCTATCAGAAGACAGAACAGGAAGCTTCCCTTGGATGATCCGCATCATGACACTCATCAGGTTCTTCCCTTCAAACGCTCGCTTTAACTCACATATCTCATACAGGATCACTCCCAGTGACCTGACGGGGGTTGTACAAGTCAAACTTTTGTTATGCCGAATTTTCTGGGAAATTAGTTTAAAGGGCAAAGATTTCCTTCATCTTTGAGCTTAGAAATCGCTAGAAAACCAAAAAATGTTAGAATCTACATGTCACGCGTTTCGTTGGCCGCTTAATTATCAAATCCCCCCTGCGTCTCACCATATGTCTGACTTGCTGCCGTAGCCGTCGTGTTTTATAACCTCTGGTGACATGTAATAAGGAGTCCCGGTGAAAGTACTGGCGTACTCCGTGGAGGTTAGTATCCGGGATATGCCGAAATCTCCTGAAAAATGTTACACGTTAAGCAGACTTAATTGCACATAATTACCATTCATTCAAATCGCCAGCCCAATATTTATTCATTACTCTTATTTAGATCTATTGCAGTAGTGACTGATAGACTGCAGTCCATCATTCACTAGTGCACGGTCACTAAAACAAGCTTGTGAGGGGTATAATAGATCTTAAGGTCGTATGAAAGTATACCAATGACCCCCTGCTGACCCCCTGCTGACCCCCTACTGACCCCCTGCTGACCCCCTGCTGACCCCCTACTGACCCCCTGGTGAACCCCTACTGACCCCCTGGTGACCCCCTGGTGAACCCCTACTGACCCCTTCGTTTCCATATACGGTTAGCACGGTTAGCAGTGCTAATGGGAGGAATTTTTTTGATACTGGGAGGATTTTGTGAAATTGCCAAAAAATATTTTTTTTGAAAATTTTCCAGAAAATTTACACTAAGTTGCGATCTGAGAAATTATTTCAGTAAAATGCATACAGAAGTTACCTAACTAATGCACGTGTTAAAGCTATGAATTAAATATTCAGTACAAAAAGAGAACTTCCTATATGATTGAAATCTTCATCCCATCACTACTTCCATATCAGAACATGTGCTGAATTTAATTGGGCAATTTTTGTCTACAAGAACAAATAAGAGTAAAAATCCTATCGGGGCTACAATTCAGTTTATTGTTCAAAATGCCTGGCTTCTGGGGGCTGCCCAAGACTCCTGCTTAATAGCTCACTACATTTGATTTTCATTTTCCCTGACGTTTTTCATCATTAACAAGGGCAAAATACTTTGAAATGAAACTGACATTATGGTTAAAATCCTATTGTGATCTAAATTCTATTCGGTTGAAAACATTCAGCTTCTGGGGGCTGCCGCCCCCAGACCCCCGCCTTTTGGATTTCATTCCTATATAATATGTACAGACATATTCCGTTTCGAATACGGCCTACAGGCCAAACTTTCTGGCTTCTGGGGGCTGCTGCCCCCACACCCCTGCTCACTAGATTTAATTTTCATCTCTGTAGACATTTTTCATCATAAATAACGGTCAAATACTTTGGAATTAGGCTTAAATAAGAGTTAAAATCTTATTGAGATGACAATTCTATTACGTTGAAAATGTCCAGCTTCTGGGGGCTGCCGCCCCCAGACCCCTGCCTACTGGATTTCATTATCATCTCTGTAAATATTTTTCATTTCAAATACAGCCTACGGGCCAAGCAAATGCTTTGAAATTCGACTGAAATAAGAGTTAAAATCCTATTGATATGGCAATTTGGTTAAAAACGTCCAGCTTCTGGGGACTGCCGCCCCCAGACCCCTGCTTACTGGATTTCATTGTCATCTTTATATGAAAATTCTTCATTTTAAAAACGGGATAAATACTTGAAATTATTCAGTATTTTTAGTCTAAATGAGAGTGAAAATCCTATTGAGGTGAAAATTTAATCTATTGAAAACGTCTGGCTTATGGGGGCTACTGCCCCCAGACCCCCGCAATCCCGCATACCGATACTGGATTTACACTTGTTTCAGTAGGCATCACTAGTTAGAAATTCAATTTAAATTTACTGGGAGGATTTTACATGCTGCTAATGGGAGGAAAAACCATTTTGGAAAGTAAGACTGACCCCCTACTGACCCCCTGCTGACCCCCTATTGACCCCCTGCTGACCCCCTGGTGAACCCCTGGTGACCCCCTGGTGACCCCCTGGTGAACTCCTACTGACCCCCTACTGACCCCCTACTGACCACTTCCTGATCATAATTCTAACATATATCATGAATGTTTTAAAGCATTTAAAATAGCACTCAGCCTTATAATGACGCTTTATTGGTCAATTGCCACTCGATCAAAGGCACCTAAACGCACGCTCAAAACATAAACGAGTCAGTTATATTTTCATGTTCGTTATGTTATTCTGTTATTCAAGTCAGTCCAAATAAGTCAGGACAGTCACGTTAGTCAAGTTATTCAATTCATTCAAGTCAGTTCTGTCAGTCAGGTCAGTCAGGTCGGTCAAGTTGGTCAAGTTAGTCAAGCCAAATTAGTCAAGCCACTCAAGTGACTGACATGACTGACATGACTGACATGACTGACATGACTGACATGACTATGACTGACTATGACTGACATGACTGACATGACATGACTTGATCAAAGTAACTTGACTTGAGTGGCTTGACTAATTTGGCTTGACTAACTTGACCAACTTGACCGACCTGACTGACCTGACTGACAGAACTGACTTGAATGACTTGAATAACTTGACTAACGTGACTGTCCTGACTTATTTGACTGACTTGAATAACAGAATAACATAACGAACATGAAAAATATAACTGACTCGTTTATGTTTTGAGCGTGCGTTTAGGGTGCCTTGATCGAGTGGCAATTGACCAATAAAGCGTCATTATAGGGCTGGTGCTATTTTAAATGCTTTTTGATATATCATTAAGTGCGATCAGAAGTGGTCAGCTCAAAGGCTCGAGTCCTGGGGTCTCAGAAGAGGTCAGGGGTTAATAAGGAATCAGCAAAGTCATCAAAGTGTCAATCAATTACCAGGGGTCACCAGGGGGGGTCAGTAAGGGGTTCACCAGGGGTCAGTGGGGGGTCAGTGGGGGGGGGTCAGATAGCAGACAGTAGATTATCGTATAATATATTCAGCATTGCATTTTCCAATAGATTAATTTAATTCAATTATTTATAGATTTAGCTAAGATAAGAGCTTAGTGATATGAATATGTTGCGTGTCAGTTGTATGTTCTAACCAATAAACTTCTCAGAATGTATGACTATGATGAATGATATATTCATTGAAATATCACAAGAACACGACATTGAAGATGTTCGTAACCACTCTACTCGTCCTATTTCTGATTAAATTGACGAAGAAATCCCTATTCTACACACCAGGCATAGAACTGATGACACAAAAGATTTTCAATGAAAATGGACGTCCGGAGGGGGGGTATTCTAGGTTGCGAATGTTTGCGGACAAGGGGATGGAGGGGTCTAAAATAGCCGAAATTTTGCGGACGTCCTTTATGAATGACCCTGTACCCTATTACAATAAGTTCTATATTCATTACTCTTACCCTATACTTTCTAAAGCACTTACAGTGTACACACAAGTCATAAAATTATCATAATGTGAGTAAGCAGTATACATATACGATTATAAATTCTAGTACTCATAAAGTATTAGACTTAGTAGTACATTGTGAACTCTATCTCTGGACAGTTCACGTTGTCATGGTAACCCTGATACTACTTTTCTGTGACGCTACTCCGTCAAACACCAATTCACTTCACACCACCTCGCTAAACAAGAGAAACAATTGACACTGACCTTGTTGCATGGGTGTACATAAAATGTCGACATCTTGCCTCATCATGGTATTTTGTCCCCAGCATGTCCCGTATTTTGTACACTCAAAGTGTACGTAATTGCCTGTAGTAACTTCAAGGTCATTATATCTTACCTATATTATACACTGTATGCTGGCTTATGGAGCATGTTATTAAGTTATTATCTGTACTATGCGTACTGTATACAGGTATACAGTACACCTCTTAAATTTCTATATTTCTATAGTCAACAAAATGATCTAGATGGTTGAGTATGATTTCAGTAGTCACTTTGTACTGTAAGTCCGAAATCGTCAAATTTCGTGAGAGAAATTTTGAAATCGACACATGCCAGAAGCATTTGATTTTATCGAATTAAAGGAAAATTTTATTTAACGGGTTTTCAACGACTTAATTCTTGCAATCAGTCACTCTATACTTCTAGTTCAGTGGTTACCACTTGACCAGTTTCGTTCAAAAAACCTTTTCCGGGCAGAATTGCGAAACACTGAGTTTCAGAATTCCAAACGTAGGATGCACTTTAATTGCACATTGCGCATGTGTAATAATGTGCAATAATTATGATAATTCTTACGGGTTATGGCTAGTTTTCTGGACAAATGCAATACTAAGTTTTTAACAATTCAATTTCAAATTTAAAAGTGATAAGTGTTTTTGAGGATGTTTCAAACATCTAACCCTGAAAAGTTTTAGATTCCATAATCAAGCGATATACTAATATTACATAAGTTTAAACTTGAACACAAAATAAAAAGCCGTCATTATAGGGATATTTCGACATATGCTTTATGCCATTTTCAACCTGAATTTAGATTTATTATACAATGCTAACAAGCGAATATATAATAGTTATTGCCTACAAGCACACAAACATTATCTTTAAACTGGTAAATTTAAACTAGACGACCTTACACACAAAATCACAAAATATGTAACGTAGCAAACCAACAAGAAATTAATAAATTATTATCTAATGTGATTTTGTGTGTAAGGTCGTCTAGTTTAAATTTACCAGTTTAAAAGATCATCTTCAGCGTGCTTGTAGACAATAACTATTATATATTCGCTTGTTAGCATTGTATAATAAATCTAAATTCAGATTGAAAATGACATAAAGCATATGTAGAAATATCCCTATAATGACGGCTTTTTATTTTGTGTTCAAGTTTATTCTACTACTCCGCTTCCCGCCCAATTACATAAGTTGTTGTTACAGTTGTGAAATATTTAGCCGGGGGCTGGACCAACGATCTCTAACTCAATATCAAATCATCATTGCATAACGCTTACGTAAAATGGCCTTAAAGTCAGGAAACTATGAATGCCGAAAGTATGGACAAGAACAGATGGGACCCGGTGTGCTAAGTTAGCGTCCATGATAATACTAAACCGTCTATGCCATCACTGACATAGCATCTGTTCAACTAACAATTTAACAAACAAAGAAACCATGACTGTTACAGTTGTTGCTATTGTTCACATTGTTATTGGTAATGTGCATATTGTTTTAGACAAACCATTCGACATGCCCTTGCAAATGGCGTTAAGTCATCACCCAGTTCATTGTCGATATAAAATCAATTTGTTTGTTGAATCAATTTTATAGTTCAGCTCCATAATTTACGCGATTTTCATAAATGTTGGTATAAAATTGAATAAATAAATGAAATAGAAGCAACCTCGTTCGAAAGTAATCTTGAAAAGGCAACGTTTCATTAACTTATTAGTTAATGGTCTCTTAGCAACTGAGAGAAATAAATATCTTAAGTTATCCTCATCTTAATGCCTTTATTTCATTACGAATACATTTTAGGCAAATTTGGTTGGTCATGGTGTCAAGCCCGGGGAGGGAACTTCAGCGCCCGTAAGCAAGTAAAACAGGTGCAATTCTTGTCTGAATCACTTAAAACGTTATGTCGTGATCTGTGAAACTAAATATTTTCTGTTTCAGGAAGGTGTTGAAGGAGATATGTATCAGCGAAATGAACGAGCATGAGACGCAGTCTGTTGATCGCGAGGCAAACCTGTTATCAAAGGTTATTTGATCTGATTCATTTGAAAATATCTTTTCAACTTCTTATGAAACTTCTATCATGTGAAGATCATGTTATGACCTATCAGCAAATATCAAACTTTTTAAGCCATTGTGAAGGTCGGTTGACTCCAGACGAACAGAATTGCTCCGAGATATCAGATCGATATATCGACGTAACGCGCGAGCTATTGCTAGGAGTTCATGATTCCGTGAAAATGGATGCAAATTGGATGCACTTGGATGCAATTGGGAAAATTTTCCCAAAATTGGGAAAATGGCTTTTTAGCCTGTTTAATGCACTGAAAATGATTCCAAATGGTTGGAATATGTTTGTATAGATGATACACGAGTCCTAGGACCGTTTTTGGAAAATTTGGCCATCACTGAGAGCCGATATGGGCGAAAAAGGCCGAAAAAAGCCGAAAATTAAAATTGCTCAAAATTGATTTCTATCGACTCAAATGTGTTTATAAACATCCTAGAAGTCATTCTGCGTCGTTTTCCGGGTGAAAATTGCTTTATTTTTCCCAAAAATGGATGCATCCAAGTGCGAAATTTGGTCTGAGAAAAAGTGGATGCATTTTCCCAAAATTGGGAAAATGGCTTTTTAGCCTGTTTAATGCACTAAAAATGATTCCAAATGGTTGGAATATGTTTGTGTAGATGATACACGAGTCCTAGGACCGTTTTTGGAAAATTTGGCCATCACTGGGAGCCGATATGGGCGAAAAAAGCCGAAAATTAAAATTGCTCAAAATTGATTTCTATCGACTGAAATGTGTTTATAAACATCCTAGAAGTCATTCTGCGTCGTTTTCCGGGTGAAAATTGCTTTATTTTTTCCCAAAAATGGATGCATCCAAGTGCGAAATTTGGTCTGAGAAAAAGTGGATGCATTTTCCCAAAATTGGGAAAATGGCTTTTTAGCCTGTTTAATGCACTGAAAATGATTCCAAATGGTTGGAATATGTTTGTATAGATGATACACGAGTCCTAGGACCGTTTTTGGAAAATTTGGCCATCACTGAGAGCCGATATGGGCGAAAAAGGCCGAAAAAGCCGAAAATTAAAATTGCTCAAAATTGATTTCTATCGACTCAAATGTGTTTATAAACATCCTAGAAGTCATTCTGCGTCGTTTTCCGGGTGAAAATTGCTTTATTTTTCCCAAAATGGATGCATCCAAGTGCGAAATTTGGTCTGAGAAAAAGTGGATGCATTTTCCCAAAATTGGGAAAATGGCTTTTTAGCCTGTTTAATGCACTGAAAATGATTCCAAATGGTTGGAATATGTTTTTATAAATGATACACGAGTCCTAGGACCGTTTTTTGGAAAATTTGGGCAAATTTAATTTTCGGCTTTTTTCGGCCTTTATTCGGCCTTTTTCGCCCATATCGGCTGTAGGTGACGGCAAAATGTTGCAAAAATGGTCCTAGGACTCGTGTATCATCTCTACAAACATATTCCAACCAATTTGGAATAATTTTTAGTGCATTAAACAGGCTAAAAAGCCATTTTCCCAATTTTGGGAAAATGTATCCACTTTTTTCTCAGACCAAATTTCGCACTTGGATGCATCCATTTTGGGAAAATAAAGCAATTTTCACCCGGAAAACGACGCAGAATGACTTCTAGGATGTTTATAAACACATTTGGGTCGATAGAAATCCATTTTGAGCAATTTTAATTTTCGGCTTTTTTCGGCCTTTCTCGCCCATATCGGCACTCAGTGATGGCCAAATTTTCCAAAAACGGTCCTAGGACTCGTGTATCATCTATACAAACATATATCAACCATTCGGAATCATTTTCAGTGCAATAAACAGGCTAAAAAGCCATTTTCCCAATTTTGGGAAAATGCATCCACTTTTTCTCAGACCAAATTTTGCACTTGGATGCATCCATTTTTGGGAAAAATAAAGCAATTTTCACCCGGCTTTGACGCAGAATGACTTCTAGGATGTTTATAAACACATTTGAGTCGATAGAAATCAATTTTGAGCAATTTTAATTTTCGGCTTTTTTGGTTTTTTTCGCCAGTATCGGCTCTCAGTGATGGCCAAATTTTCCAAAAACGGTCCTAGGTCTCGTGTATCATCTATACAAACATATATCAACCATTTGGAATCATTTTCAGTGCATTAAACGGGCTAAAAAGCCATTTTCCCAATTTTGGGAAAATGCATCCACTTTTTCTCAGACCAAATTTCGCACTTGGATGCATCCATTTTTGGGAAAAATAAAGCAATTTTCACCCGGAAAACGACGCAGAATGACTTCTAGGATGTTTATAAACACATTTGAGTCGATAGAAATCAATTTTGAGCAATTTTAATTTTCGGCTTTTTTCGGCCTTTTTCGCCCATATCGGCTCTCACTGATGGCCAAATTTTCCAAAAACGGTCCTAGGACTCGTGTATCATCTATACAAACATATTCCAACCATTTGGAATCATTTTCAGTGCATTAAACAGGCTAAAAGCCATTTTCCCAATTTTGGGGAAAATGCATCCACTTTTTCTCAGACCAAATTTCGCACTTGGATGCATCCATTTTTGGGAAAAATAAAGCAATTTTCACCCGGAAAACGACGCAGAATGACTTCTAGGATGTTTATAAACACATTTGAGTCGATAGAAATCAATTTTGAGCAATTTTAATTTTCGGCTTTTTTCGGCCTTTTCGCCCATATCGGCTCTCAGTGATGGCCAAATTTTCCAAAAACGGTCCTAGGACTCGTGTATCATCTATACAAACATATTCCAACCATTTGGAATCATTTTCAGTGCATTAAACAGGCTAAAAAGCCATTTTCCCAATTTTGGGAAAATGCATCCACTTTTTCTCAGACCAAATTTCGCACTTGGATGCATCCATTTTGGGAAAAATAAAGCAATTTTCAGCCCGACTTTTGAAAGTGAAATGATTCAATTTTGGCTGAAAATACACGGACCTTTTCTTTAGATGTCTTTGAATAAATGTTAGTCGATACAAATCAAATTGGGTTAATGTTTTCGGTATTTTGCCTCAATCTGGCATCCTAAAACGGCTAAGTCTCCTTTAAAGTGGCTTTACCAATCAACCATCATCTATTCAATGATATTCTAATCCGTCTTTTCAATCATACTCTATCAGTCTTAGTCACTTTTAAGAAATTGGTAAAATTTTCCCAACTTCATTCTACAGAATTGCATATATCGAGCGCGCGCGGATTTTCCCAATTTGCATCCAACCCACGGAATCATCTTCTGATTGCTAGTTTTTACAGCGCTGTTGTACGAAAAGCAGCTAAATTGTCTGCAGCTAGTGCGCCAGAAATTAACTTTTCAAAAAATATGAGCTCATTAATTAGTCATATTTAATGTTTATGATTTGCTAATTCGTCATGCAGGTGGCGTAATTGTGACATCACTAATTTCAGTTGAATCATCACAACATTGTGCGGATGTTTGAAAGCTTTGTCAATGAAGAATCGTTCTACATTGTAATGGAGTTTTGCCAAGTAAGTTTCTTCTGGCAAATCGTTTCGTTTCATGATTCTCGAGTCATTAAATCCAGTCAATCCAGCGCTGTCACTGGACTATGTTGCAATTGCTGCGAGAATGTATTCGCAACATTTTGCAAATGAGTGTGCGGCCGCGTGGCCTAATGGCTAAGGCGCCTGTTTCCGGCGCAGGAGATTCCAGGTTCGAGTCCTGGCGTGGTCGACTTTTTGTGTTCACATTCACACGTTGACATCTCATCATTATTTACATCACTGAATGAAGTGCAGCGGGTACAATAGCTTTACTAGCTTCATTTCAACATTGAATATTGAAATTCGACACGCATTGCGCAATAAAGATAAAATTATAATTTATTCGAACTCCCCTATTTTCAGATGGGTGATATGGACAAGGAGTTAAAAGGCTGGAAGTCACGGGGTGAACGGGTCCCCCAACCCCAAGTTCTAGACTGGTTGGTACAACTCCTCATGGCAGTACAGTACATTCACTCCCAGAAGATGTTGCACAGGGACCTCAAGTGCAAGAACGTCTTCCTTACGCAGAACAAAACTGTGAAGATTGGTGAGTGAGGGTTCGTCGGTCTGTCAGATTAGATGCATATTATTCCTCCATTTCTCAACTATCAAAACAAATATATATTTCGGGGTACAAGCAAGGATGCAATGATAAATTCAAAGCCATTACAATCAATGATTATAAATTCCATTTAAAAATTCAATCTGAGCCGAAAATCATAACAGATTCGCACAAATCACCATGATCGAACATACACCGCTTGTGCATCCTCCTTTTTCTCCGGCACATAGGACCTCTCTCCTGTTGGAGAGTGAAGTCTCACTTCAACACTGTCTCTTCATTTTGTCACATTTAGTACATGATAAGCGTGTTCCTGTGTCTGTTCGGTATAAGTCCTACAAAGGTCAGCAGCAGTGTCCCTAGGAGACGTGAGAACTTTAGCAGCTGGAAAACACCCCCAGTCATGTCTCGCTTCTTTGATTGTTTTGTGACGTTGATTGCCGACATGACAACTCCTTTGAGATGTTATTTGGAGTTTTTGTGCAACAATGAATTTTCAATGAAACTTTCAACAGATAACTCGGGAAACATAACTGGAATTGTTGGGTTCGTAACGTGAAAAAAAAGGCAACATGAGGCACTTCCATTAGATTCATTTCATAGAAAGGGTTCAAATTCGTGACAACAGTCGAAACTAGATTTATAGGCCAGGTAGCGCAGTGGTTAAGGCGTCGTACTTTCAATCGAGAGGTTGGTGGTTCGATTCCCGGCCCTGCCTATCGTGCTAAGGGTGAGGATTCTCACCTAAGCAGCCACACGGTTCACTCAGCCGAGCGTACAGGAAACTGTGCGGGAGGGTTAAATGAGGAGCTGCCCATTGCAGCGAAGTCTCGGGCGATGAAAGTATGGATTACACTTCCTTAACCGTCACTGGCTTGATTATACTTGAATCCTTCGATTCCTGTCATTGGCTGTTACAGCTGTTGGAATAGAAGTAAAACCTTCAAAATAAAAAAAAAAAATAGTTCAAAGAATTATTCGACAAAAATTGCTAAACTCCAGTATTCAGTATTCACTGCATGAATAAATTACAAAATAGAGTTGCAAGCCCTGCAAGTTGCGAGACAAATGCGTTTACTGCTTAACCTTTTTGCAGAGCACAAGAAAAATCACGCACACTCCAGCAACCATCTCAGAGTGTTACATATTGAGAACCATTGTTTATGGTGGATTGAAATAATTAAATAATCCTTGAACTGAAGTTCGTAATATGTTTAGTGCATGTGCAATTATACTAGGGCTCATTTCAATTACCTTGCACAATTGCATTCATTAAAAAAATTGGTGCTGATTTTTGGGTGCAACACGAGTTCTTCTGTGTCGAAACTAGAAGTTAGTGTTATTGTATCTTCGTCATCAAGATGACCAATTGTTGATGAAGTTCTTTTTCCTGGAAACTCTGGTGTATTTTTATTGGTACACTGCATTGTTAATTAGCTAAAGTCGCAACGTTTGTAATGCGTTGGTGTAATTAGCTCAGAAAGGTTCCAAACCATCAAGTTAAAGAATCAAGACTTTGCGTTGTACCAAAGTGCTAAAATTTTTCATGGACGTTTTCAGTCTATCAGTCCCCAGTGCAATAGAACTTAACAATAATGAATCGATGTTGGGCTGGCGATTTGAATGAATGAAACTAAATCTGTTAATTGTGTGCAATTGAGTGTAACATTCAGGTGTATCGATTTCAGGAGATTTCGGCATATCCCGGATACTAACCTCCACGGAGTACGCCAGTACTTTCACCGGGACTCCCTATTACATGTCACCTGAGGTTATAAAGCACGACGGCTACGGCAGCAAGTCAGACATATGGTGAGACGCAGGGGGAGAGATTTGTGAATTTGACCCGGGCGCCTGAGATACAGATTCTAAGATTTCTATGGCTCAAAAATTAAGGAAATCTTTGTCCTTGATACTTTGCCCTTGATACTTTCAACATATCACAAGTCTGAATTATGCAACAACCGTCAGGTCACTGGGAGTGATCCTGTATGAGATATGTGAGTTAAAGCGAGCGTTTGAAGGGAAGAACCTGATGAGTGTCATGATGCGGATCATCCAAGGGAAGCTTCCTGTTCTGTCTTCTGATAGAGGACAACTTGCTGGCATCTTCGAGAAGTGAGTTAGGAATTGGTTTGATTATAAGTCCGTGAAAATCAATGAATCGTTAATCAATGGCTAGTGATCAGCATTGACACTTTGACATTTGCTTACAGTGATCCATTCAAGAAACATTACAATTATTTCCCCCTTCCGGCAGGATGTTGCAGCAGGACCCCCATGAACGTCCCTCCTCCTCCCAACTCCTCTCTGAACCCATCGTAGCTGCTCACATGGCAACCCTCCGCAAGCGGCTACACGGCAAGAAACGGAGACGCGAGACCAGCAGTGCCTCCTCGCAGACTAGTCTCGATAGTGCGGGGGCACGGAAAATGACTGCAAGAGAACGGATGAGACTGGAGAGTGTTTAGATGGAAAATTTTTGTTAATTTCGTTGTTATGAATCGATTCAAACTATCGCCATGATTGCCCAATTGCATTCCATTTCCTATCATTGACAAAACAATCATCTCCTTCCTTCCGTTAGGCTGGAAAAGCAGCGACGAGCTGACGAAGAAGCGGAACAGCTCCGGCACATTGCGAGCGAGAACTTCGCAGCAAACCGCGCACGGAATGCGGAACGGAGGGAAAGGGAGCAGAACCGACCGAATATCATCAAACAAGGGAGTCCCGCTCTCGAAATCAAAGCTATCAACCCTAGTAAGATACTTTTTAAATTATTGTATTGGTACAGAATTTGAATAATTGCTTATTGCTTAAAGTCTTTTTCTCTTTTTCATTCTTACACTGTTAACTGTTAGTTGAAGTGATATAAATTTCAGACATCATCAAGCATGACCGGGACTTCTGCTACAGCCCCAAGGGCCAGTCTCATTCCCCCAACTCCCGGAGACCCATGACTGCAATACACCCCGAACCGAGGAAGAGACTTGCCAAACCCAAGCAAATGACTGACGATGTCGACCGACAGTTAGACGCCATCGAGAAGTCTTTAGAATACGCCAAAGCAGAGAGTCTTTCCAAAGCCATCAGGAAAAGTCAGACTCCCGAACGAGGCTCAGCAGCCGTGGTTGAAGTCGATGGTTCTCTGGAACCATCCTTCATTAACTCCGATGAAGTTGAAATCCTGGAGAATTCCAGCACCCAGAGCTCTGGGAAACAGTTGAACTCAACAATCGATGATTTCGTGGACCACCTCGAGCAAGCCCAACACGAGGACCTGCACGATTCCCCCGACTTGCTGACACCGCCTGGTGGTGAGGACGGCTGTCCTCCGTCCCCTGAGTTCTGTGACGTCAGAGACGTGCCAGGTCTCCTGGCCACAGGAGCCCCTATGGACTCCGAGGTGACTCTCTCCTCGAGTAGCGGGAGTGGGTTGGAAGGAGGCGCGCTGTTTGAGACTGCAGCCGATGTGTGTGTTCTGGATATCAGTAATCTGGAGTTGACAGCTGTCTCTCAGATCCCTGATAATGAGGAGGATGCTAACACTTTCTACTCCATGGAAGGGTTTGAGGACGAGGTGCCGCCCACACCGAACGAAGTGGCGGCAGCAGCGCCGCTAACGGCGCCGTGTGGCGGGACCGCCGAGGAGAAACTCTTTAGGAGATCATCAAGCTTGAATTTGAAAAATGTGAAGAACATGGATAGTAAAGCCCTGAACCGCAGTTTACCCCTAAGTTCTACGATAGATCCTATGAGTATCATCAATCTGTCGGACATGTCTGACTTGGATATGTCGCATATCTCAGACCAGGATAATGGAATGTTTGGTAACGCTAATTCTTATGATGGGAACCTATCGAACATACAGATGGAGCGTAATCTATCGAACATATCGCATTTCGAACAATCCGACCTTGATTTTGCCAGCAGATCAGCTCTCAACTCTTCCATTCTTTCTGATCTGGAAATGTCACGAAACTCCCGCGGAGCCGGCACTCCGAACCGGAGCTCCGACCAGCACAACACCTCCAACGTGTCTGATTACACCAAACCGTCCGCCATCGTCCTTCGACGAGACCGAATCCGGACACTCCGAGAGAAATGTGAAGATCGCTTAGGAGGAAGTCTCTTCAAAAGGATCTACAAGTACCTGGAAAACGCCAGGTTTGGCGAGGATCTGGTTCCGGAAGATGTGATTGTTAGCACTCTCAAAGAATGGGTTCCCGAGCTGACATCCGACTGTTTCCTGGTCGATCAGCTGATTTACCTGGAGAAACAGGAGCTGCTAGCGGGAAACGCGCCTGTGGATGTCTTATAGCGTTAGGAGGAGCTACATTGCGGAATGTGAGTGATATGAAATGGATCAAGCGAAGAATTTATCTCTGACCCAAGGAGACTCAGTCTCAAAGTTCGTGAATCTGGACTGTATGCGTGTGTATAAAGTAGTGTTGTTGGAAACTGAGAAGAGAGGGTTTGGGTTCATCGGAAGGATAGTATTTGTACCGGAATCCGGGTGAATAGATGGCTTCAAAGCCTAGGTGAGGGAATTTGAATTCCATAAACCCAGTTTCATTGCTGCGAACATTTTAAGTAGATTCATGACAAGTTTTGTCAATATTAAGGTTTTTGTCTGAGGAACTGTCCAGGTTTTATGTATAGGATAAGTTAAAACAGATAATTTAACAGTTTTACTCGCCCTCACATCATTTTATATTGTACAGCTTACACCTATGTATAATCAATGTAAAATATAATCACAACCCATAATTTTAAATTGATGTTATATATTATTAAGGGGGGGGTGACATGATGATTTTTGAGTGTCCCCAAAAAAATAGCGGATTACACATATTCAAAAACTCTTTTGACGAATAATGAGTAAAATTACACCAATTACTCATATTCAAAATTCAATTTTCTGATTCTCCCTTTTATTCTGAATTCTGATCTTGTACCGGAAACATTGTGCGGCGTTGTTAATTTGTTTGGATAACATTATCTTCATCTGGATATTTCATCTACATTGGGTAACATGCACTGATTAGGTTAACTTGGGGAAAAGAAATGGAATGCAGTGTGTTGCTGTGTATTATGCAACTTCTAAGGAGGTTTACGCAGTGCTCCTTTATACCCATTATGCACGCTAAAACAGTTACACTTTTTAAAAAGTGCAACTACAGTGCCAAAAAAGTGGAACTACAGTTGATAATAAAACCATTTTGGCATGGTTCTCTGATTGATGCTTTGATGTAATTCTTAGTTTATTTATGGAAATGATTGCATCTATTGTAAGATAGTCTCCTCCAGGAATCCTCCTATTCTGCCTTGATCTATTTGCAATTGCTTTCCAACCCGTTCCAACGGGACCTCAGGACATGGATTTACATGAAGTTTCCCTGTACGTGCTATTACTTTCCTGTTTTTGTTTTTTTATTATTGTTAGCCTTGTGCCTCTGTTGAGCTTCTTGTGAATTTATCTCCGTTGTTTTTGAACATTGACCAGTCCATTGAGCTCTAGATTTAACATTTTCCTCTATTTTGTTTATCAACAATCAACATTCGACGATTCATGTACCCACGTTCTACTTAAGTATTCATTTTTTCGAGTTTTGACATCCCACAACTTATAGTTACGTTTGATTCTTGATAGTTTTGATGATTTATTAAAGTTAAAATGTATTCAGATTCCACAAGACAGTAAAAGTAGGTACACCTGCACCATAAAATTTCGAACGTTTTTCCTATGCTCACTGTTAATCCGCGGATCTGCGGATTGCGCGCATTCTCAGCGCGCAAATAGTAACATTCGCTCTGCATCAAGTCAACGCAGCAAACAATTTCATAGATGTCCGATTCCCGAATGTTATTTTTTGCAAATCGCTTACGATGGCTGAGTTGCAATTTATCCAGCATGCAATTATTGTTCAAATTAGCTAGGCAAAAGCTCCCTCAGTCTTTGATTACAATTGAGCACCTTTTCTTTGAAACAGTTAACAGCTCTTTATTAAGTGATAAAATTGCAAAGGAATTATCAAATAAATTTTAATGGGGCTGGCAAGTTGGATACACAGACTCACCCCATCTCGCCAGTTGCCAGCCCCATTGAATAAATTTGATCAAAACCGGTAAGGATGTCCAATTTATTTAATCCATAGTCCATAAGTGTTACCATGATGCTAATTGGTGCATGTCTTTTGTCATTTTTCACGGCAACACTCGTCTAAATACAGTTCTCCTGCTATGTTCTTATCTCAAGAAACTTGTCTTGTCTAACAGTAACATCAGTCGATTTTGACCCCCTATTCGGGCTATTTGCTCTGACAACATTTAGCTATTAACACAGCGTAGCACTGATTCCAGTTCATCCTGATTACCTCATCATATGAGATTGAGATGAATCTATAAAGGAGGTTGTTTCACTGTAGTTTACGGTTCACTCTTGACACCAGTCTGCGATCAACAATTGACCTCAGTGTACGGTCCAAACTAGGCACCAGTCTAAATTTCACACTTGAAACCAATCTACGTTCTACCATTGATACCACTCTACGTTCCACCATTGATACCACTCTACGTTCCACACTTGACACCAGTTTAACTTTAAGTTCCACATTTTACTCAATCTACGTTCTGTACTTTTCTACAAATCTACGTAATTCCAAATTAAATAGATACTGCAGTTTACGTTGCACACTTAACTCCAATTTACATTCCACGCTCCGGTCCAACTTGACACCAGTATTCGGTTCACATTTTACAGCAGTCTACGATCTACATTTTCCAGCAGTCTACGTTCCACATTTTACAGCAGTCTATGTTCCACAGCTGGCTACATCTACACTTTACTCAATCTACGTTCCACTTACCACTTTACCACTGTGGAACGTAGATTGGAGTAAAAATATGCAACCAATGTAAAGTGTGAAACGTAAAAAGTATACTAGTGTCAATTCTAGTTTCAAGTTGGAAAATTGACTGAAGTCCAGTGTCAAACGTAGCCTGGAACATATACTGAAGTATAAAAGTGAGGAACGTAGACTGGAGTTAAGTTTGAAACGTAGACTGGAGTAACTGTAATTGGCAATGGTGGAACGAAGACTGATTTCAAGTTGGGATGAAGACTGGAGTGAAAAATATATTGGTGTCAAGTAACATATTGGAACGTTGACAAGAATTAAGTGTGTAAAGAACTTCTTTCCACACTTCAAAGAAGACTGGTGTCAAGTATGAACCGTAGAATGGTGCCTATTTTGGACCGTATACTACAAAGTCTAATTGGAACATTGATATGTAGAAAAGTGCAGAACGTAGATTGGAAAAAAAGTGTGGAACTTAAACTGGTGGAACGTAGACTGGTATCAAATGTGTATTTTAGGATGGAGGGTCGTATGTAAGTAGGGGGCAACCCCTCAATTTTAGTGGATATAAAAAATCGCCAATAGGGGTTTAATTTTGGGGGGGGTTTTGGGGGCTTAATTTTCAGTGTCAAAACAACCTTAACTGTGAAAAAAGGGGCATTTTTGCACCATTTCAAAATGGTACCATTTATGTTCACTATTTTTGACTACTTCTTTCCAAATGGTACCAATTTTGTTCGTGATTTTTGGCACATTTTCTAAATGGTACCATTTTTGTTCATAATTTTTGGAACTTTTTTGAAAAGGTACCATTTTTGTTCGTGATTTTTGGCACTTTTTTGAAATGGTACCGTTTGTGTTTGTTCGTGATTTTTGACACATTCTCCAAATGGTACCATTTTTGGTCTTGATTTTTGGCACTTTTTTGAAATGGTACCATTTTTGTTTCCGATTCTTGACACATTTTACAAATGGTACCATTTTGTTCATAATTTTTGGAACTTTTTTGAAATGGTACCATTTTTGTTCGAGTTTTTTGGAACTTTTTTGAAATGGTACCGTTTGTTTTTGTTCGTGATTTTTTGGCAATTTATCCAAATGGTACCATTTTTGTTCGTGATTTTTGGCACCTTTTTGAAATGGTACCATTTTTGTTTCCGGTTTTGGCACATTTTCCAAATGGTACCCTTTTCTGTTTCTGATTTTTCCACGATTTTTAAATGATACCATTTTTGGTCGTGATCTTTGGCGATTTTTTTGAAATGGTACCATTTTTGTTCGTGATTTTTGGCACTTTTTGAAATGGTACGGTACCATTTTTGTTTCCGGTTTTTGACACATTTTCCAAATGGTACCATTTTTTGCATATTTTTGGAACTGTTTTGAAATGGTACCATTTTTGTTCGTGATTTTTCACTCATTTTCCAAATGGTACCAATTTTCGTTTCTGATTTTGGCACCTTTTTGAAATGGTACCGTTTTTGTTTCAGGTTTTCAGCCCTTTAATTAAATGGTACCAATTTTGTTTTTGATTTTTGGCATCATTTTCAATTGGTACCTTTTTCGTTTCTGATTTTTCAGACGTATCCTTTTGAAATGGTACCAAATTTGTGTCCGATTTTTTGCGCTTTTTCGAAATGGTACCTTTTTTGTTGCTTAATTTTGACCCATTTTAGACCCATTTTTGCTGTCGATAGGGGGTTTAATTTTGGGGGGTTTAATTTTGGGGGGTTTAATTTAGCCCCCCAGGTGGATATAACAAATTGCCAATGGGGGGCTTAATTTTGGGGGGTTTTGGGGGGTTGCCCCCCCCCCCTAAGCATGCCAATGACTCCCTGGTGAACCCCTACTGACCACTTGCTGATCATTATTCTAACATTTATCATTACTGTTTTAAATCCGTTAAAATATCACTCAACCTTATGATGTCAACGCTTTACTGGTCAATGACCAGTGATCGATCAATGCACCCTCAACGCACCATAAGACCATAAACACACTTATAGTTAAGTTAGTTATGTTAGTCAAGTCAGTCAAATTAGTCAAGTCAGTCAAGTTAGCTCGATCAAGATAGTCTAGTCAGTCAGGTCAGTCTTGACTGACATGACTGACCTGACGACCTGACTGACCTGACTGACTGACTGACTTGACTGACTTGACTGACCTGACTGACTTGACTGACTTGACTGACTTGACTGACTTGACTGACTTGACTGACTTGACTGACTTGACTGACTTGACTGACTTGACTGACTTGACTGACTGACTTGACTGACTTGACTGACTTGACTGACTTGACTGACTTGACTGACTTGACTGACTTGACTGACTTGACTGACTTGACTGACTTGACTGACTTGACTGACTTGACTGACTTGACTGACTTGACTGACTTGACTGACTTGACTGACTTGACTGACTTGACTGACTTGACTGACTTGACTGACTTGACTGACTTGACTGACTTGACTGACTCGACTGACTCGACTGACTCGACTGACTCGACTGACTCGACTGACTCGACTGACTCGACTGACTCGACTGACTCGACTGACTCGACTGACTCGACTGACTCGACTGACTCGACTGACTCGACTGACTTGACTGACTTGACTGACTTTACTGACTTTACTGACTTTACTGACTTGACTGACTTGACTGACTTGACTGACTTGACTGACTTGACTTGACTGACTTGACTAACTTGAATAACATAACTAACTTAACTATGAGTGTGTTTGTGGTCTTATGGTGCGTTTAGGGTGCATTGATCGACTAGTCATTGACCAGTAAAACGTCATTAAAGGTTGATTGATATTTTAAGTGCTTTTGAAACAGTAATGATAAGTGTAAGGATAAGTGTAAGATCAGGAAGTGGTCAGTAGGGGTTCACACCAGGGGGTGAAGTTAAGCGTGGAACGTAGACTGGTGGAGCATAGAGTTAGACTGGTATCAAGTTGGAACGTAGAAAAGTATTGAACGCATCTTTTGGAGTAAAGTGTGGAACGTAGATTGGTGTCAAGTGCGGATTTCAAACCTTAATCTACGTTTCAACTTCCAACTAGACACCAGTCGATATTCCATACCTGGCAGCAGTCTACGGTCCTCACCTGACTCAACGTTCCACCCTTTTCGCCAATCTAAGTTCCACATTTTCTAAAATATAACTTTCAACTAGACACTGCAGTAAACAGTCCACACTAGACATCAGTCTACGTTTCACACTTGACATCAGTCTACGTTCCACACTTCACTCCAGTCTACGTTCCACACTTGACTTACTCCAATCAACTTGTTACATGACACCAATCCATGTTCCACTAAATCCAGACATTATTCAAGTCTACGTCCCAACTTGAAACCAGTCTGTGTTACACACGTGTCGCCAGCCTACCTGAACCACATTCAAGGTCCATTCTAAGTTCTAAACTTTGCTCGCATCTAAATTCCACTCGTTTACGTTCCAACGAAGACACCAGTCTTTGGTTCACATTTCGCAGCATTCTATGCTCCACACTTGATAACCTTTTAAATTATATCGTGCTACATATTGTTGCACCCGTGTAAAAGTTTATCACTATGTACCTATATCAGCCAAATTGTACTATACAACAACATTGCACCCATGTTTGGTGAGTGACGAGTGTCCTGCTAACGATCAAATATCAAGTTTGGTCGCATGATTTGGACTTTGCAAATCTTACGTGACCAGTTCCCAGTCACGTGGTAGTCATTAGTCACATTTTTGATTAATGAGTAATTTTGAGTAACTTTACAAATTTTGTAGAATTATTCATATTCATGTTGATGATTTTTGAATAGATTTTGGATTTTCTACAAGAATTCCTCATATTCATTTTGATGATTTTTGAGTGTCCCCAAAAATGTCCCGATTACTCATATTCATTGGTATACATAATATGTATCAGATGTAAATAATAATTTGATATTATTAATAAGATAAGGAATCAACGGTATTATTATTATTAATTGCACTATAATTGAGGGTTTTGAGTTTTGACATGATCACATGCCCTCTTTATTCTTATATTTATCATTTGTTCAGTGTTACTCAACATAGATCTAGGAAGTGCTGGTGATTTTCGAATTGGAAGAATTGAAAAAATAGTAAAATACGTAACTTTTCTCGAGCTAGAAATTTCAATGAAGACAGAAATAGACACAGAAATTTTAGAGAATTGTAAAATTCCAGCATTTCCAACTCGGAAATTGACCAGCATTTTTATCGGACACCCCTGTATCATATTGTCAGATGTCAGTTAACAGATGTTCTCTATATCAGATGTCAGATTGTGAAAGCTATCACTTGCTTAAATTTGCCCATGTGGTATGTATCTTGTACTCCAATGTTTTAAAAAAGTCACGTGTTTTCTTTAATTTTAGAATCTCTAATCTTAGTTTCACGTGGAACTTAGAGTTAGTTTTTCATAAATAATTCGTGTATTCATGAATCATTTTCCCGCCATTCCTTAATAACTCGTTAAAAATGACTGAAGCTTTTAGCATTTTATCCGAGAATTTGCTAATTTGCAAAAACTCTCGCTTTCTAAATCAGTCTTTTCCTGAAAACTCTATACGTAGCTCCCTTGATAACCAATAATTTCTATAAAGTTAGACCATGACTGAAACTGTGAACTACCCCTACTACCGAGAGTCTTTGGAGAGTCTTGGGTGTCCTTATATCTCAGCTTTGGACAACGAGTCACTCAAAGAACTGATCTTCAGGTGAGTCTATTATATCAAGTTACATTTAAAACTCACTTTAATCGAGTGAAAACTCCTCTATTCTGGGTGCAGATTGCATTGAATTTCATCTATTAGTTCAATGGTAATTACATTATTTGGAAAGAAATAGCTAAATTCGGTTTACTGATGTGGAGCGCATAGTGGGGATTATTGTACAACTGTTTAACCTTTTTCAAATCCCAAAACCTGTTTACTTTTAAAAGATAATCTTATAAGGTTCACATTATAGTACCTAAAAAGCTAAATGTTTATTAGCTACTGATGAATCAACTAATCATTAATACTTGTTTTCAGGCCAGGTGAAGCCAGACTTCGCCTATTTTCGTGGCTCCTTTCCCAACTCTCTCCCCATGTGGATACCGAACTAAACTGTCCTGTCCTCAACCGTAACGCACAGGTCAAGGACTCCAAAGTACAGAGGTTGGTGTTCAAGAGACCCCAGTTCTGACATAAGTAGGACAGAAAAGGCATTAATTGCTCAAGAAGCTATTTAAGATTTTGAAAATATTCCAGTATTCTAGTGTCTCTCATTACTAATTTCTGGAAGTTTAGCCCTCCTCAACTCTTTAAAGCCTAGGAAAAACATCCCTCTCACCGGCCTTAGATTCGTTCTCCCAGATTACTCAAAGTGTGTTCTGGTCTGGGACTATGCGGTAAGAATGACTACGAGTTAGTGCAGGGCAACTGTTCGGTGAAACGTCAGAATGCCTTCTACATCCGAGTTCTTGACATGTTGTCTGTCAACATGGGTACTCCTAGGGATGCAGAACTGTCTGATGATAAGTGAGTGATTAATGGATCACTTCCAGTAATTTAAAAACTAATATTTTGATTGATTTTATAATTTATCTCGAAATAATCATAAAAACAGGAGGTAATACCTGATTTTGTCCTTTAAAATTGAGTATTCAAAGGGTTTCCTTTCTCGATCGTTATATTGACACTCACCCTACTACCCAGGAACACGTTGACCCTGTGTAACAACACATCCCGACTAACTCACTCCATGGTGGAGAGTCTAGTGAACTCCCACTCCTACAAGGACCTCTTTTCCGATCAGCTGGATATCTTCCCTGCTAGTCTCATGTGCTTCAACAAGAACAACAAGAAGACACTCCCAGACCTCGCTAAGTTACAGGTTGGAGGGGGGGTTAACGTGTAAATTTGACTAAAACCACCTTTACTTCCATATTAAACTGCTGGCTAAATGGAGTGACAAAAAGTGTCATTTTATGGTTTCTGGAATACATACGGACACAGATTAGAACGGTGAAGACTGGCCCTGCCAAATTATCGCTTATTGTGTAATTTTGGTCCGTCACTGATCTCATCTTGCTTGATCATCTGAAATCGTTCACCTCGCATGTTATCAGGAGCGAGCTGACAAGTTGACAGAGGAGCTGGAGACCCTGATGGACAAGTTGGCAGCCCTCCAACATTCCGAATTCGAGGAGCTTGACGGGGAAAGGGTGACAGGGCACCGGAAGACAGTGTCACATACCCTGAATACCTTGAACCAGATCCTACATACCTTCACTGACTGCTATAAGGAGGAGTTCAGACAGTGGAGTGATAGACCAACTGTCCATATCAACAACATCGGTACGTGTGGGGTGTTAGGGGTTTCAGATCTCATCAGAATTTTCTTCTTAAGTTCATTGTTTACCTCGTCCTTATCTGATCTACTTTCCCACTCATAAGTCATAGTTTTGCACATTCATAGTTTTGCACATTCATAGTTTTGCACATTCATAGTTTTGCACATTCCGCAGACCCACAATTAACTTCTTACATTCTCACACGTCCCCTTCCCTCCAGATCCTCTTCTTACCCCTTTGGCCTCTTCTCCTCCCCAATTTTAACCTCTCTCCTCTCAGTACCCCTTTCCTTCCCTCACCTCTCACAGTCACACTTGTCAGACATTGTCTGCCCCCACCGCTTGTCTGACAATCTCACACTTGTAGTGCTTACCCTCTCATCCCTCTCAGGTCCCCTGTGTCGCCAGCTGGACGAGCATCTCACTAAAATAGAGGAGTTCCTAAGTCAGATATCAGCGTACAACACCAGCGTATCGTATCTCGATAACGTGGACTTAGATACCACGATCTCCCATCCCGTACCCCAAAGTGAGGTACATCAGCTTGGGGAACGACTCAAGACTCTGCAACAGTTCGTAGAAACTTTCTCAGCCCTGGATAGTTCCAAGAGATGAAAAGAAGCTGTAATCAGGGCAACATAACCCGTCCGTTTTTAAGGATTTTCTTCATTGGGGTCTGATCATAATGCAGTGCAGCTAGGGTGGATTTCAAGGACGAAGCTAAAGGATTTTTTTAATATAAAGGGTTTTTAGATTTAATATAGATGTGAACTGACAATTACAATGTGTATACTGTATGGCCTGTATTTTACAATTTTTGTGTACCTATAAACGACATTTCTCGAGGCTATCATTTTCAACTCTGTTTTGCCTGGAATTGGAAACTATTTTCTAATATGGGTGATGCATGCAATGTTATATTTTGACATAAAAATGAATCTTTTGGCCATTTTTCATACTTTAATTTGATGCAATACTTCATAAGTTTATCATCTTATTTTGCACATCTATCATCCTTTTTAATCGGCATTTCCTCCATATTATCGATGTTCCTGGTCTTCAGCATTACCTCCTCTGCTTTGTCCAACATTTTTATTTCTAATTTTTCACCCATCTGCCCGCGCAACCTCGTCACAACCACGTGGTAGCCATGTGATGCTCACATGACATACCTTGTGTGAGCTGATTCGCACGTGACAGGTGTCACGTGCTTATAAGCAGGCCCCTCACAGCACATAACCCATAGATTGATAAAAGATAACATGCGGTTAAACGTCACAAACTCACTGTCTATGATAGCATACCGACGACACTCTAACTGCCAACAAATAAGATAACGACGCGAACTGCTCTCAACATACTACAACTGTATCCTGAATGCTCAGCTCAACTTGCGGTTAAACGCTGCGCTAGAGAAACAGCGTCTTCAACTCGCTACATTGAGCTTTGATAATGACGTCATCCTACTTGCCTAATTCTCGTCGGTGGCGTTTAGGTGTAATCAACTTTTCACTTTTAGATCAATAAAGATTAAAGATAGCATACTGGCGTCATTCCAAACGGCGATTGATGAGAAAACATTTGTGATAATGATAATGATACACCCCGGTAATTTTAAAACCTAGAGAGTTACAAATTGTAAAATCCATCATAGCTTCGGATATGTGGTCGACATCGTACCGCTTACATAATTTCATCAAAATCTTTGTGTGAAAACAGGCGCATTGAATTCCTCGACTGGAAGTGGAACACATTTTGATTTATGCTATCACAACGGCATTGCTTATCGAAACATGTAAAAATCTTCATGCTTTCATGGGGTGGAATTAAAATAGAAACTATTCCAGAAAAAGCAGCGAATTCTTCTGATTTGATTAATGATTATAGACTAAAATTTGATCATGAAGGAGGAAGCAAGCTTGGAGTTAAAAGTTTTGGAATTCAGGATAGGTATCAATGAGCTACAAATTTGTACTACGGACGAGAGGAAATGATTCAACTTCCCTCTACTGTAATTCAATGCTCTTTCTGGTAGACCGTTAAATTATTTAGTAATAACAACGATAGAGCGTGCTATTATGAAACATCGATCCGTTATTTAACGGCATCTTTACGTGACCTCGTCACGTGGCGTAGGGATCAGTATGAGTGTCACGGGGAGTATCATAATAACCATTAGCTCTTAGGCATTTCAGTCACGTTGTACCGCGTAAGAGCCATAGGACACAGTCATGCGGGGCTGATAGCGTGCTGCTATTGGCTCCGAGAGTCACGTGGGTGGAAGTGCCCGAAATTGCATGCATGCCTGTGTCAAATTTTTGACGCCATTCGATGCGTATTTTCATTTCAGTGAAAAATTAGAGCGTAATTGGTTGATTGACAAAATCTTGCGCCTTCGGCGCTCGATTTGTCAATCAACCAATTACTACTCTAATTCTTATCGGAGACGTTATCGCTTTCGGGCCAACATTGCTTTTTCTCTTCAACAGTGTATGGTGTATCAGTATGTTGAAGAGAAAAAGGAATGGATCCTATCCAGTCCTGTTTCTCTTCTACACACATTCCTAAGAATTGGCTTATAGTTACGGCTATCCAATCGAGAACAGGATAGCCAAGGCAAGGTTGAAGAAATCGAGGGGAATCATTCCATTTTGAGTTCATGTGTTACTGCATCAGATCATGCATATTGCATTATTATTGTTTTATGTTTACGATGTAAATGTAATTAAGATGCTATATTTTTGACATTTATTTCAATAATTTCTGAAATTTGCTGCTTTACTTGTTCATGTTGTTGCTTGCAGGACGTCTGTTGTCGTACGATGTATGACCGTACCCACTACCCGCTGACACGTATATTCCTGTGTGGGTTGCGCGCGGCGCGCGCGCGCTTCCCAGCACAGGGAAGCGCGCGGCGCGTGCACACACCTATGCGGGTTCCTGAGCCCGCATAGGTGTGCGTACGCGGCGCGCGCCGCGCAACGCAGACAGGGATATACGTGTTTAGCAAGCATAGGTGTGTGTACGCGCGCGGCGCTACCCTGCCCTACGGTTCTGAGGAAGCGCGCCGCGCAACGCAGACAGGGATATACGTGTTTAGCAACTATGTTGCCCTAACCAGCGCCCTGTTCCGCGCGCGCGGCGCGCCGTCGTTCCTCCTCAGAACAGGCCGCACCTGGTGAACAACTATGCGGGCTTTTCCGCCTGCCATAGTGCCATATTTCCTACTGACCGATTTTGAGCAGTGCAACTGTCTCAACTTCTCAACATTATAAGCACTGCTTCAACTCTTCAATGCTTGAAATGTTAAAATGTATGAATTTGTTATAACCCTTCCCTTCACATGCTTAAATGTAATAAAATGAGAAATGGAAATGCTGAGGAAAAATAGCATTAATTCATTACCTCATGGCATCAGAATTAGGGTGTAGAACAATGAAGACTCCTGCATTCTATAGACTGCATCCATCTGTAGTAGACACAGAGCTCATGCTATTAGAGTGACTGGTAAACAAGGATACTGGCAAAATGACATTCCATTCAATTCAAAAAGTTACTGAGAACATGAGGGACTGAGGGAGGATATCATTCAGCATTACTTAAAGTATTTAATGTATATCAAATTAATCCTACATAATGAAATAATTTTCTTACAATCTAACATAATCAAGGGCTTCAAGCTCAAACAGACAGCACAGCTCTTCAATTTGTAGGTATTCATAAATACATCGCACATTTTACTTACAACTAAGAGTATAGCAAGAGTATGGCAACTTAGTAATTTTATTGTTCATAACATTTAACTGAAACTAGATCATCAAGACCATATTGGAGTTATTCCCTTAAAATAGTATAGCAATGACTTCATAATGCAGCCATTGATATTATTTGATAATGAAATGAGACCCAAATAAAGCATAACCACTGTTATCGGCATTGACATGGCATAACAGTCAGTTTTATGCAGATTTCCTACAAATATATTTTTACCTAGCGCCCAAATATTGTAACACTTACGCGTCGAGTAAAATCGCAACTTTTGTGCGCGGCGCACTCAAAAATCTGACATCTTATAGTACCCATCATAAATCCAGTTTTGAAGTGTATCTTATGTGAAAAAATTGCGGAAAAACGATGATATAAAATTTTGAGCATAAAAATGAGATTAAATGTACGTAATGACCCAATTTCAGCCGTCGCGCACGCTCGCGCTTCTGAGCCGCGCACGGACACTTTACACGTGGAATCGCGATTGTGTCTAGTCGATCTCGTAATCTACTCAACAAGAGCTTTCTTTTGGTACCAAATTTGTCAATTTTAGAGAAATTTTTACATTTTGATTTTTATGTCCCTAAGCGTCTCCACTAATTGAGGTGTAATAAATTTCTACAGTTAATCTTCCTTCTGTTCAAATTTGTTCTGTTCTTGTATATTTGTTCTGTTCTGTATATTTTGATCAATTGAGTGTAATGGCTCCTTTTATTTTCAATTTTCAGACTTTTTTAAAATTTTCAAACTTTTTAACATTTATTATGATTAAATTATTACCGAGTTTGAGTATAACATGGTGACTTATAGCATGATGATTGATTGTGTTGAATATTGTTCATCGGGCTCACAATAAGGAGCAGGTTATACCGTGGGTATAACTAAGTAGAATTATTAATTAATTAATTGTATATGATAATAAACTAGTTGTTGCGAGTTTTGAGAATGCCTTCTGAAATTTCGACGTGACTGCCATTTGCACGTAAATGATACTGATTTTAGGCACATGTAATGTTCATTGGTCGATCTAATGGAATTGGTTGATCGATCAACTCCATTTGAACAAATGATGTGTTTTACTGGTCCCTAATGACTTGAATCGTGTTTAAATGAGAAATATTTGGTTGTTTCCCTACTATCTCAAAGATTTTCTATTTAGAACACATCAGTCGATCAAATGAAGTTGATTGATTGACCAATTCCATTCAATCAACCATGTTTCTATGCATGTGCCATAGTTTCTATGCATGTGCCTAACAGTATATCCGCATACCTTAATGTTGCCACACAACTCAGAAATTTCTGAAAGATTCTCATTTCTTGAACTTGTGACACCTGTTTAACTGACTTGAAACAATTTAATAGAATTATTCATTCAACTACAACTATCCATAGTTTGACTCATGGCAGTGCTGAAATCTATCATTTGCTCCAAAACATTATCTCAAAGCAGTAAAGTTGTCCAACTTCTTCCTTCTTTTAACCTTCAATCATTTTTGGATTGTCCTGAAAAGTTCCTACCAACAGAACAAGATTTGGAAGCTTTGAAAGATGAGAAATATTCTCTTATTCACTATAGCAGCAATGATGATATCAGTAATAAAGCAGAATCTATTAATAGCACATTAGTTGATGTTTGCAGCAATGTTAAGAATAACATGTATGGCATTGCATCTTTACCACCAAATAACATAGATATGTCCCTGGAACAATTTGAAAAGCTCTCTAAATCACCATTCATCAAAGGGTTTAAAGTAAATTGCACAGAAATTGCAAATAAGTGTCAAGACTACAAAAGATATTATCACTTATTTGAGAAATGTGCTGCATCTGGTTTTCCACTCTTATTCTCCAAACTGCCAAACAACTGTCCCTTGTATAGCCTTTATATCATTGGTCAAGCATTGTGTAATATTCTGAATGATGGCATTTTTGACTTTTATCCTGATTTAAAAGTCATCATTCCAGCAGAGATTATACCTATGGTTGTTGAGCAACAAAAGAACATTAATCCTGCAAATTCATTACAAAAACATCCAACAGAATTTTATTTTGAAAATAACATATACTATGTTTGTTCATTTTCAGATGAGCAACTCATTAACTATCTGATAAAGAAATTTGGGGACAATAATATTATTTATGAACCAAATGAGTATTTTGATCATCCTCCAACCTCATTCACTTCACTCAGTCAATTGTCTATCAATAAGATTTTGGGTTTGAATGCAATGCAGCTCTTTGGCATTGATGGGGAATCAAGCAAATGGAAGTTGAACATGGAGAACATAACAGTTATAAATTCCTTGCAATGTGTTAGGCTCTTATCATCTAAGTTGAGAGACAAAACAACAAATTCCCATGAGTTCATGGTTTATTCTGATAGACTCATGACATTATTAGCTGAAGAAGCTTTGGCTAGAATTCCTTATGTCAATGAAAAGTATATTGAAACTCCCACTGGTAAGTTTAGAGGCTTGGAAATGGATAAAAGTAAGAACTTGTGTGTTGTATCAATTATCCGTGCTGGTGATATTCTATTAGAAGCTGTAAGGAAACTTGAACCAGGAATTAAAGTTGGTAAGATTCTTATTCAGAGAGATGAAGAAAGTTTGAACAAAGACCCAGTGCTCTACTATAAAAAGCTTCCACCTAATATTTCTGACTGTTATGTTTTAGTTGTTGACCCTATGTTAGCTACTGGAGGTAGCTTTCTCTGTGCCATTGATGTCTTGATTGAAAATGGAGTCAAACAAGAAAATATAATGTTTGTAAATCTCTTCTCTGTTGAGGAGGGACTTGAAGTAGTGCAAGAAAAGTATCCTGACATTAAAATTGTCACCCTATTCATTGATGATTATTTGAATGAAGACAAGTACATTGTTCCTGGTGTAGGTGATTTTGGTGACCGTTACTATGGAACAGTTCAATGAATGACATATATTTCAATAAATAAATTTTTCAATAAATCAGTCTTTTTAGTTTTCCTGATATGTTTTGAATAGGTTGAGAACATACCAAAATGACTTCTCCAGCATCATGAAAAGTCATAGACTGACAATGAGGGCCCATAAGTTTCTAGTTAGTATTCAATCACAATTTTCTGCAATTCCAAGCATCACATTACCCCTAGTTTCATGTTTTGTTTCTATAAAAGATTATCTCTTATCTTTGATTTGAACCTAACATTGATTTTATTCCTATTATCAATTTTTGAGGTAATATGGGCAAATCAGACATCAAATCAGCCATTCTCAGTGAGATGAAATCAACTTCATTGTTGCCTAGAGGTTGTGATAAAATTTTTCAACAGCTATATGACTTACTACTCAATACCATTGACAATGGTGAGGGAAACTCAGTTCTTCTAGTGGGACCTCGTGGAATTGGTAAATCATCTTTAGTGAATTTCACCATGAGTAAAATAAACACCAACTGTAAGCATAAATACATTCTGATATACCTCAGTGGCTATGTTTGTGTTGATGATCAACAGGCTCTCAAAGAAATAGCCAAACACCTCTGCCCAGATAAAGAGCTGCCAGACTTAAACATAAACTCATTTTCTTCTACTATGACATTTCTTCTGGAGACATTAAATTCTGGTGATAGTAAAAGGCAATCAATAGTATTTCTGCTTGATGAATTCGACTTGTTTACTCAGCATCACAATCAACATCTCCTTTACAATTTATTTGATATTTCTCAATCAAAATCAACTCCAATTGCAGTTGTAGGATTGACATGTCGGCAAGATATTATGGAGTTGATGGAGAAAAGAGTAAAATCACGTTTTTCTCATCGTCAGTTTTTCATGTATGGCCCTTCAAATTTTACTGAATACAATGAAATCATCATTGATATCCTTTGCCCTGAAACTGTAACATGCAAAAAGTGGAGAAGCCATGTAATAAGTACATTAAACGATAAAACAAATAAACTTCAAACTCATTTGGAGTGTCTGTACAATTATACCAGAAGTATCAGAGTGTTACAGAATAACCTCACATGGGTTGTCATAAACTTGCCTTCTAATGCCCCCAAAATTAACGTGAAATTGTTTGAAGAGAAACTTTTGGAGGCATTCAAAGATGCCAAAGCTGTATTAATCAGAAGCTTCAGTAAGCTTGAATGTTGTTTGCTCATATCTATGGCTAGACTTTCAGCAAAGCATGCAAACCAACCCTTCAACTTAGAAATGGTGCTTCATGAATATCAAGAGGTAAATAAAATGTAAACATATAATTGAATTGAAACAAATCTTATCATGGCCACAGCCAGGCATTGCCAAAATCAAATTGAAATTGAAATTATACCTTTGCTGGTAAGTGACTAATTGATAGTACACTTTTATCATTACAAATTCTAGGCTACATTAATTCAATTTCAATCACTGTTTCAGTTTGTGACATTTGAAGGGAAGAAGATTGATGAGATTCCAAATCACAGCCTTGCTGTCAAAGCAATTGAAAAAATGACAACTGCTCAGCTTGTCAGAACCTTATCAAGTCGCCAGTCAAAAGTTCAGAAGGACTATAAGTTGATGTATTTGAATATCGATATCATGGATCTCATTAACATAATCAAAACTTGTACATTGCCAAGCAATATCCAAAAATGGGCTCAATCAGTTTTAACATTTTGATATTTATTTTGGTGAATGGAATTTTAATTTTTAACTTTATCACACATTTCCTACTATTAAATTGAGAGTTGTTGCTAAATTTTTTATTTAATTCACATTCTATTTCTATCAATCATATTTAAGTTTTAAATGCTCTGTACTTTACTTTGGCACTTGGTATATCTATGATCATTGATCAATGATCATGCAATAGGTGTGGATGTTTAATTACTGACTATTACCAAATCATCTGTGTAACTTTACAGTTATTGAATCTTGTTTATATATTTTCACTACTACTGTACAGTATGTGAAATTTCCATCGATCTATTGACAGTAAATTTTTGATTCCTTATAGGAAGTTTTTGTTCAGGTAGAAAGGCTAGAAAACATCAGAATCACGCTCATGAAGAAAGGACTGCCTCTCATCAGCAAGTCTCTTCCTGAACTATTCAACTATTTGGAATCCAAACGCAAATGGTTGCACTACTATTTTGAGATTGAGAATGATTTTGATATATCAGCTTCAGTAGGCCAACACCCGAAAAACATGCACAAAAACCGTTACTGTAATGTGTGGCCATGGAACAAAAGCAGAATAGAAGTACCCAATGTGGGTTATATCAACGCTTCTCATGTGTCTACGCCAGTAGCTGGAACAAAGTACATTTGTACACAGGTATTTAATTCCTTTGTTTCCATAGTACAAGGACTTTTAATCCTTATATAAACTACGTAGAATAAGGAATTATTCACACTTCAAGTTTTTTACTGCCAAAAATCTATGTTGAGAGATTCAGTAAAGCACCGAGGGAAATCTCTGCATGACTGTATAAAATGTCATATAAAACTTTCAGGAACCACTAACTGGTCCGGATTCAACCAAAGACGATTTTTGGCAGATGATCTGGCATTCTGGATGCTCAGTCATCATAATGCTGAATGATCCCGGCGAAAATAACAGTTACCACTCGCCAGAGTACTATCCTTACTACCCTACTGGCTCCCATAACTACACACAGTATGCATCACCTTCTGGGGTTGCAAATGTAACGTTAATATCCCGCGAGGATCATGGCTCTTTCATTCTCAGCAAACTTGGACTGTCTGTGAGCAATGCAGTGCCTCGTGAGGTGACTCACTTGCAGTTCAGAGGCTGGAAAGACTATGAAATCCCATCTTCTGCTGCTCAATTCTACTCCTTTCTAACAACAGCACGGTCTCATTTCGATCACTTGGACACTCCGCCAGTCGTTCACTGTTCAGCAGGAGTGGGGAGGACAGGGACATTTGTCCTGGCCGATGTGGTCCTGAAGTTAGTAGCTCAGCAGAAGACATTGCACGTTGATGTGCAGACAGTGTTAACGAATCTAAGAAAAGAAAGGATGTGGTTAGTTCAGACCCCTGAGCAGCTGAGGTTCTGTTTTCAAACGATATTGGAAGGGTTGAAGGATATGAAAATGACATGATTTGCATTTTGTATTCGCGTAGATAATATTATGTTCTTGTTATCAAAGATGTTTTGAATTCGGCGTTTGCCTGATGTATTTTATGATAGATTTTTCAATGCAATTGGGTAATTTGCTTACTGCTTATTTTGATAGGATAAATTATAGATGCTTTTTGATCATTGATGTATGTTATTTTTTCAAAATTCTTGTTAATACTGTATAATAACTACAGAATTGTATCTGATATTACAGTTATCGTTGATCTTGAATATGGAGTCTCTATTCTGCGATATCATTATTCATATGATATCGTAAAACTTTGTCCCCCTCACTCAAATTCACATTCTATCTAGTATCTACTCTCCCTACACTACCTGTATAATAAGTCCTCGTATCTAATATTATAATTGATGATTTGAATGGGAATCTCGGTAGGATTATTCAGAGTCCTCCAGCCCTCCCTCAATTTCTCTCCGTTTATCACCCTCAGCCCCACCCTCTATCCCCTCGACTCTCCACCTCCCCCCAGTCGACTCTCCACCTACCCAACCTCCCCCCCCCCCCACTTCACCTCGCCCTGCTAGGACAACAGTAGGATGACTGCTGGAGGCAACAAGAAGAGGGTGTGTTACTACTACGATGGAGATGTTGGGAACTACTACTACGGACAGAACCACCCCATGAAGCCACATCGCATCCGCATGACACATAACCTCCTCCTCAACTACGGGCTGTACAGAAAGATGGAGATCTATGTGAGTGTTGGTGGGTTTGTTGGTTTGTCTGTCGACAGTTTTTTTCTCCTTAACTTTTGCAGTCTCCATTCTCAATCCAATGTCCGACTGTTTGTCTGCGAGTCTTGTAATTTTGATTGAAATTTCCTCCCCATCAAGAGAGGAGGGAGACAGCACCCCGATTAGAAATCCTGCTAACAATCCCTATTACTAAGGGATCTGTCCCACTAAACTTTCATGAAATCTTATTCATAAGTAAATGCCACCACTATCCACTGTCTAACAAGAAACTCTCCACTGTCTAACAAGAAACTCTCCACTGTCTAACAAGTGAACTGATGTTACCGCTGTTTCAGAGACCCCACAAAGCGTCAATGGAGGAGATGACAAAGTACCATGCTGATGAGTACATCAAGTTCCTTCGCAACATCAGGTACACATTTCCATCAGCTTATTAGGTACTGGATAAAAGATTTTTAACAGCTTCCTGGCACCTTTTAAGTGGTCCTTTATTTCTTAATAGCTAGGCTTTGTCCTGATTGCTGCACCAAATTACTTAATTAATTAATTAAGGAAATTCTTACGAATTAATTCGAATGCTACACTACAGTTTGTTGCTGTGATTCATTCTGTTAGAATAAAAGGTATTACCACTCATTCCTATCCTTGGAGTTTCTGACCTCACAACTACTGAGAATCGTGTGTCTCTGTGATTATTAAGAGCGTCACATAATTGGATGTGCATTATTCTGATCCTGTTGGTATTTAAAATTGAACGAAGTATTTAAATTAAATACTTTTCGCATCCTCAAAGTCAACATTTCATAAAGAGACTTCATGGCCAATTGTACTCATTATTCTTAATATAGATTTGCATTTAAATGCCTCCATGGACATGCGTCAGATTGCAATGATCAAAGTTTAAACAAGAATCATAATTTCAAGCTTCATGAATATCGATTATAGATCATCGATTGATTTATCAGAATATATCATGCCGGGACCATCAATAAGTTCTCTAAATGATAAAGTTTGGCAACTTTGATGAATATCACAAAACATCTGACAACAACATGCAATCTTTGAGAACATCTGACATCAGTAACCATCTCAGGCCTGACAACATGGGAGAATACAACAAACAGATGCAGAAGTTCAACGTCGGAGACGATTGTCCGGTTTTCGAGGGACTCTACGAATTCTGTCAGCTGTCAGCCGGTGGTTCTGTCGGTACGTTGAATATTTGTGTTCTCTAAGAATCCTGACTGGGACCATATTATTATATACATACTGCCTATTTTATACAAACATACAAACTGAACTATCCCACTTTGCTGATACTGAGACTTCTGACTGGATCAAACGGCCCACTTTAGTTAATGTCAGGGCCATCCATCTGGGAGTACTGTCCCCAAATTGTATAAAAGTATAAGATTCATCCTATAACCTACAAGTAACTATGTTGCCGTTTCGCTACACCTATTAACGTATTCAAATTACTAATACCACTCCCCAGCGGGTGCGATGAAGCTGAACAAGCAGCACACCGACATTGCCGTCAACTGGTCTGGGAGGACTCCACCACGCTAAGAAGTCTGAAGCGTCCGGTTTCTGTTATGTCAACGACATCGTCCTGGCCATACTCGAGCTCCTCAAGTAAGTCAGGAATATCTTGCTTGATTATCAATGGATTATTAGCTATTTTGGGAGTTTTGACCCACCTCTCGACTGTTTCTAGTGGAGTAATAGAATACTCTCGGTTGGCATATAATACTCGCTTAATACTGTATTACTGTATTAGCAGCATGGCATCAATCCAACACCGTAAACCAAGATAATGAAATTTATATTTGAAATTGACTAACCCTTTCAAGAATATTTCAATTTATCTATTTCAGGTACCACAAACGCGTCCTGTACGTTGACATTGACATCCACCACGGAGACGGAGTTGAGGAAGCCTTCTACACCACAGACAGAGTCATGACCGTCTCCTTCCACAAATACGGAGAGTACTTCCCTGGGACCGGCGATATCAGAGACATCGGGGCCAGCGTGGGAAAACATCATTCAGGTTAGAGGGCAGCGTGGGGAAACACCATTCAGGTTAGGGGCCAGCGTGGGAAAGCATCACTCAGGTTAGTGGACAAGCGTGGGAAAACATCACTCAGGTTAGGGGCCAGCGTGGGAAAACATCACTCAGGTTAGGGGACAAGCGTGGGGAAACATCACTCAGGTTAGGGGGCCAGCGTGGGAAAACATCATTCAGGTTAGGGGGCAAGCGTGGGAAAACTTCATTCACTAATCCAGATCAATGTTTTGGAGAAATTCAAAATTTGCAGATTGGAATATACTGTAAGGTATCACAAGGCCTATTATACAGGTTCTTGAATTAACTCCCCTTTTCTGACTGCAATTCCCTGCAGTTAACTTCCCACTGCGTGATGGAATGGATGATGAGAGTTATCAGAGCATCTTCCAACCTGTCATGGGCAAAGTGATGGAGACGTACCGTCCTGAGGCTGTGGTACTGCAGTGCGGGGCAGACAGTTTGGCAGGGGATAGACTGGGCTGCTTCAACCTCACTCTCAAAGGTAGGCAGTTCGATTTAAAGTGTAACCTGCCTTTCCTACTAGACTGTTGGGTGGTAACATGGTTACCATGGTAACCATGTTACCACCTTGTTAACATGGTAACGCATGTTACAGGTCATGCTAAGTGTGTGGACTGTGGAGTACATAAAACAGTTCAACCTCCCTCTCCTACTGTTGGGTGGTAACATGGTTACCATGGTAACCTTGGTTACCACCTTGCTAACATGGTTACGCATGTTACAGGTCATGCTAAGTGTGTGGAGTACATGAAACGGTTCAACCTCCCTCTCCTACTGTTGGGTGGTGGCGGTTACACGATCAGGAACGTGGCACGGTGTTGGACCCTGGAAACGGCATATGCTCTCGGAATTGATATCAGCAATGGTAACGTTATCAATCTACTTTTCAGTTACTATTTGGACCGGCAAACAAATAAGTTGCCGCATCCTTGCTAAAAGCACAAGTCATCAGTTGAATACTAAATACCACTCAGTAGTCTACTGACCTATAGATCATTATCATAGCCAGCGATGGTATTTCGTAAAAAGTACAAAAATGTATTGGAGCCTGGAAATTTGCCTTGGCAAATGGCACTTCCACTTCATTTACCGTGGCATTCCCACAGAATTTACCTTCGCAACTTCACCAGATTTACCGTATAACGACTACTTCGAGTACTTCGGTCCTGACTTCAAGTTGAACATACAGCCAAGCAACATGACGAACCAGAATACACCCGAGTACATGGACAAGATGAAGTGAGATACAAATCCTACATTATTATTTTTTACTTAGTTACTTGAATTTCATGGTTGTATTCTGTCAGAACTCATGATTAAGACGTTAGTTGGCAGCTGAATATTTTAGTTTTAACTCCAGTCTTCTCCTACTTCTAGCTTGCCTACCTTTACATCCCCATTTCCTCCTTAGAGCGAAGGTGTTTGAGAACCTGAAGTACATCGGAGGACCGCCGAGTGTCCAGATGCAGGACATCCCCAGTGACGTGATGTCAGAGAGGGAGGAGGACGAGGACAAGAGGAACAAAGATGTCAGGATATCGAGTGAGTGATGCTCTGTTAGATGCTGTTTCAGTTTTACTGTATTTAGCAGAATAGTTGATTTGAAATTATACTTGCTATTTCATTGCAGTTTTTGAACTCAAAGGCCATTCATGGGGATACCATAATTTTCCTAGGTATATTTGTATATTTATCCAAACAAAAACGTGAGTTCCAGTTTTTGACCAAAAAGCAAAAAACTGGCCAGAAGGGCCAGTACCATTTTGAGTGTGACCTTGCCAATCTCTTCCTCCTCAGTTCGTGACCGAGACAACCGGATAACCTGTGACGAGGAGTTTTCTGACAGTGAAGACGAGGGAGGGGAGGCAGGGGGGAGGAAGGATAACCATTCCTTCAAACACGGTTCCAAGCGACCCAGGATGAACCCTATTAACATCAACCAGATGGTGTCCAGCGAGCCTAACCACGGAAATGAGAAGGTAAGGTTATAGGGGTTCTGATATTCCTGGGAAGTTGTATGGTGTCGTTAATGGCTTGAGATTTGAAAATTGTTGCAGAAAGCGTGAAAATTTCATGTGTTTTCTCCCTCGAACTGTGTGTTATGAATTTAAAGCCGCTTTGAGTGAGGATATCGTAAAAATGCTTACTCTTGAGAAACTATCACTTATTATCAACAGAGCAGCATAATTATTACCACTACGCGTTTGATCAAAAACGAAAAACACAACACACGACCAGCTGTACTCTCGAACACGGATATACCTACACTCGAATCTGGTCGGGGTCTTCAGACTATCAATGTGATTCATTTCACAATTCATTTCAAGGAAGGCGTGGTAGGAGTAGGAGGTGCTGGTCATCACTCGTCAAGGAAGGCGTGATAGGGGTAGGAGGTGGTCATCACTCGTCAAGGAAGGCGTGGTAGGAGTTGGAGGTGCTGGTCATCACTTGTCAAGGAAGACGTGGTAGGAGTAGGGGGTGTTCATCACTCGTCAAGGAAGGCGTGGTTGGAGTAGGAGAGGCTGGTCATCACTCGTCAAGGAAGGTAGGTGGGGCTGGTCATCACTCGTCAAGGAAGGCGTGGTAGGAGTAGAAGGGTCTGGTTATCACTCGTCAAGGAAGGCGTGATAGGAGTAGGAGGGGCTGGTCATGACTCGTCAAGGAATGCGTGGTAGAACTAGGAGGGGCTGGTCATCACTCGTCAAGGAAGGCGTGGTAGGAGTAGAAGGGGCTGGTCATCACTCGTCAAGGAAGGTAGGAGGGGCTGGTCATCACTCGTCAAGGAAGGCGTGGTAGGAGTAGAAGGGGCTGGTCATCACTCGTCAAGGAAGGTAGGAGGGGCTGGTCAATGGTCATCACTCGTCAAGGAAGGCGAGGTAGGAGTAGGAGGGACTGGTCATCACTTGTCAAGGAAGGTTTGGTAGGAGTAGGAGAGGCTGGTCATCACTTGTCAAGGAAGGCGTGGTAGGAGTAGGAGGGGTTGGTCATCACTTGTCAAGGAAGACGTGGTAGGAGTAGGGGGTGTTCATCACTCGTCAAGGAAGGCGTGGTTGGAGTAGGAGAGGCTGGTCATCACTCGTCAAGGAAGGTAGGTGGGGCTGGTCATCACTCGTCAAAGGAAGGCGTGGTAGGAGTAGAAGGGTCTGGTTATCACTCGTCAAGGAAGGCGTGATAGGGTAGGAGGGGCTGGTCACGACTCGTCAAGGAATGCGTGGTAGAACTAGGAGGGCTGGTCATCACTCGTCAAGGAAGGCGTGGTAGGAGTAGAAGGGGCTGGTCATCACTCGTCAAGGAAGGTAGGAGGGGCTGGTCATCACTCGTCAAGGAAGGCGTGGTAGGAGTAGAAGGGGCTGGTCATCACTCGTCAAGGAAGGTAGGAGGGCTGGTCAATGGTCATCACTCGTCAATGAAGGCGAGGTAGGAGTAGGAGGACTGGTCATCACTTGTCAAGGAAGGTTTGGTAGGAGTAGGAGAGGCTGGTCATCACTTGTCAAGGAAGGCGTGGTAGGAGTAGGAGGGGTTGGTCATCACTCGTCAAGGAAGGTGTGTTAGGAGTAGGAGGGGCTGGTCATCACTCGTCAAGGAAGGCGGGAGGGGCTGGTCATCACTCGTCAAGGAAGGCGTGGTAGGAGTAGGAGTGGTCAGCAGAGCAAATGAATAATGACTCCACCCGCAATGGGGGGCTTTATATATGTGCCTGTTGACACCCAATCAAACATGACGAATGCGCGCATTCCACATTCCAGCAATATGACGTTGACACCATTGGTATGCTATGACGTATGACGTATTTTGATTCGTACGCATTCCACATTCCAGCAATATGACGTTGACACCATTCGTATGCCATGACGTATGACGTATTTTGATTCGTACGCATTCCACATTCCAGCAATATGACGTTGACACCATTCGTATGCTATGACGTATTTTGATTCTTACACATTCCACATTCCATCCCTTATGACGTTGACACCATTCGTATGCTATGACGTATTTTGATTCTTACACATTCCACATTCCATCCCTTATGACGTTGACACCATTCGTATGCTATGACGTATGACGTATTTTGATTCGTACGCGTTCCACATTATGACTTTCATAATTTTCGCCTGTGGCGCTCAGAAAGGTCAGTTAGGACCTAGGACTATAAATCAAATACTGTCGTACCTCGCATTTATTTGTGGCCTTTTTACGAGTGAAGCGAGCGGGCCACAGAAATCATAAAAATGTGTCTTCAAAATTTGGCCTGTTAGATGTTATATCGGTAGTTCTGTTAGTAAAAAGTTAAAAATGTGTACAGTAAACCTGTGTGTAACATAGTAAATGATATGGCCATTTTTTCAGAGTGGATCACAAAACCAAAGCTCAGCCCGACCACAGAACCAGACTAACCCAAGTAAGTGATAGATTATCATTCATTATTTCACTGAAACATTTTACTCGCCAAGCATCTTGTATCAACGTGTCAGTTTCAAGCATTAAGAATTTGAATCACTCCTGCAATACAGTACGTCATCACACATTTTCTGACGTATGATGTCATCCTTATCACTGCCTTGATTACCGCTCTTTTCGTTTCCTGAATCCTTAGCGTTACACCGTGGTTCCTGTTACGAGAATTCTCGCGAGAATTCTTGCGAGAATTCTCGCGAGAATTCTCGCAAGAATTAAGAGTTTTTTTCAACGTAGTTCCTGTATACGGGTCTACAGTTTTGCCCGTGAAGGAGCCCCTTGTAATTGATACAGGGGCTATGATAATTAATTCACTTTGTTTACATTGGCACAACATGACGAAGCACTACACTACTAACTACTACTAGGTACACAGTAAAACTACACTCACACAGTCACACTACACATACACACACTTTCCTCGGCGCGTCGTTTCTGCTGATTGTTGTAGAAAATTTACTAGAAATGGATTCTCGAAAAGCTGCAATATTATTTTTGATTACACAAATGCATGCCTTAATTGCTTTGATGTTTTATCTCGAGTTCATAGAGAAAAGACCAAGGAATTCTCCCAGGTACGTGATCATTGATCAATTATGATCAATATCGTCTTTTGAAGTTTTTAAATGTAGTCCTAAAATAGCTATACTTCAGGCGTTTCGTAGTATCGGTCATAAAAAATCATTATGCAGTCATGCACGTTTGATAGGTATGCACCTAGATTCTTTAAATTTTAACTAAATTCAAAATGAAAATCTGTCGACATTATCGAACAGTATCATTTATATTATAGGTATAATAGTAAATAAAAATGGCTTTCATTTAACATTTATACAGATATTTAATCTCCGAGTTTAATTCTCACAAAGATACAAATGGAGCATTCAATAACCAAGTACGAAGAATGTTTGAAGACCCACTTGATCAGGAGTTAAGGTATAATTTCTCAAAATGATATAAAGTCAAAATGATATAAAAACTTAAAAATAAAGTTATCCCATTCATTAATGAGTTAATGGTTTGATAAATTTATTTAATCTAATTATTTCTAATTATTCAGTAAAAAATAATTTAATTTAATCAACCTTTTAAAAAGTTTAATGATTCTCTCAAAATTAAGAGGGGGAAGGGGGTTCACCCCTTATTTTTTGGACAACACGAATTTGAGATAAGAGTTGGCCAGGATGGCCAGGGTGTGTACCAACATATGTCCAACATTGCCCATGTGAGGCCTCAAAGCAAAAATGGCGTCCAAAAATCCAAATTCCACCACATGGAGACTGAGCTAACCCTTTGCTCACTATATTCGATTCGTCTCGACATGCTGATCATTTTTAGTTTGCGATTTTGGGATTTAATGAATTTTTGAGGGTTTTTATGAGCTAATATAGGTCTAATTCACTTGAAAATTGCTTTGCCCATCACTTTTGACCTAAATGATGGGCAAAACAAGTTTGAAGTTCATATCTCCAAAAATGTGGCCAAAATTGCCATCTTTAGGCTCACTTCAATGATCAGCTCGTAGAGACAGATCGAATGCAATCGAAAGCTAAGCTCTATCTCCATCAGGTAAAATTTCGATTTTTGGGACGCCTTTTTTGCTCCGGGCCTCACATGGGCAATGTTGGACATATGGACTTAAGACTACCGTCAAAATGTTGGTACACACCCGGACATCCTGGCCAGCTCATATCTCAAATTCGTGCTTTCCAAAATGTTAGGGGTGAACGTCCCTCAGTCCCACTTAAGTTCAATTGTTATCAAAATTAAGTTCAATTGGTAATATAACAGATAAATTTGCAGGGGGTACTTGAGGCTAACAAAAAGACGAATTCAATGATTTGTATGAGATGGTTTGGAGTCTGACCTGAAGAAAATATGCAGAAAACGTATATGTGGAACTCGGTATATTTCACCCAAAGAAAAAGCTGGTCATTACACTCAGGTAAACAAAGTTATTGTTAATCAACTATGTATAATGAAGGTTATAGAGTCATGGCTGGAAAACAAACAATTTCAATAGAAAAAAATAACAATAAAATTTAAAAATCACTTTCAAATGCAATGTAAATGTGTTATTGTACCATATTCCCGTTAATTAAATGTTAAAATTAAAGTGAAAAAGAAATAAATAGACACGTACCTATCGGGACCAATTTCTAGAGGGGGCCTATCCGGTTAAGGCATGCTTTAAAAATACTGGCCCGATCTGGCAAGCGTCTATGCGTAATAGGCATCATACAAATTGCAGGGGGTGCTTGTACATAGTTGTAATCATAAATCTTTATCTAGGGGCTGGGCTAGTTTGCAACGGACGCCTCAAAAATCTGACTGATCAAGTCTATACCAAATCTTTGATAAGAAAAAGACTAGGAGAGGGGCTGCAGCTGTATAATTTATGGAACAGCATTGAGATGCATATTAGTGCATATTGTACGAGGCGAAGCCGAGTTCAATATGCACAATATGAATCAAAATGATGACCTGCAGTGATATCTAAGTATGCATTAGCATGCGTAATATGTATGTGAAAACTGAGCGAACCTTATAATATATAATATGTTAACCTTAGTCAAATATCAGGCACCTGGCGGCGGGAGCAAGTGACAAGTCACTTGCACAGTACTTTATGATAGGAAGACCTACGGTTACGAAGATGATACCGAGTGTCCTAAAAATTCTTATAAGGAACTTGAAACACTGTGGAAAGATTCCTAAAACAGAGAGGGAGTGGACAAGGATATCGGACAGATTCGACGAGAAATGGGACCTAGATCATACAATCGGTAAGAAATAGTAATTATATTGGAAGGCATCAGTCTGCAATATTTTCATAACTTGTATATGATCACGTAGCAAAAGATAAACATAGCTTCATCCCCCCCCTAAGAAAAGGGGGGGGGATGAAGATTTTGGGTCAGATAAGGTAGGTGGGGGGTTGCCCTAATTTCAATGATTCTGGGGGGACTTAGACTGGAGGGGAGTGAAAAATTAAGGGGGGATTGGATCTGGCAGAAGAATTTCAAATTTGAGATGAAAATCCTATTTCCGTGAGAAATATTTTTTCTCCGACCCTCTGGCTTCTGGGGGCTGCGCCCCCAGACCCCCATATCTTCTTGTAAGACTTCCAAATAACTACAATACTTCAATTCCCTGCCATTTTCAAGTGATATCAACTTAACTAATGCGTTTCTATGTTTTAATATTGTGTTGACAATATCCCTGAGGCTTGGTTTCATGCCATGATTCCCTTACAAGTGTCACTTCATAGCTTTAATTAGGATATTCAAGGATTAATTTACATTAAAATTGAACTTCATTACCATTTCAGTCATTAGAAGTATTATATGTAAAAAATTCAAATTGACTAAATTTCTTGTCTGTCAGTCACATTTCATAGTTTACATAAGTACCTACATACTTTCATCTTGTCATTAAGTTTCTAGTTTCGATTGATTCTATTGTAAAAATTTCAATGGACATATCTTAGAAAAATTTTCTAAGTTTTTGGTGGGGGGTTGTTTGAATTTTTGAAATTCAGGGGGCGGGTGGCCAAAAGGGGGGGGATTGAGGATTTTGAAAATTCAGGGGGGAGGTTTTGTCAAGGGGGGAGTTGAAAAATTCAGGGGGGGGATTGGACCCAGGATGAAGCTATGAGATAAACCAATAACAGTGGCACGAAGAGTGTTATTTGATGGCTCTGCAAATGTATAAATGCGACTGCCCTCGCTCTAGAGGGCCTGGCCGCCCTAGAAACACCCCCTAGAAAAGTGCTGGTGCCTTTCAAAATATTTAGTGTACCAGGTACACTTGTGTACCTACATTTAGCAGTACTGTGGTACGATAACAGGTAATGCAATGCATTCAGCATTGGGAATTTAAAAAGTATCATCTACTTATATATTCTTATACTGTATATTAGAGTATTGTATATTGGAGTATTGAGTTGCTGACGGTCAAAATACTCATTGCCAACTATAATATGTATTGCCCCCTTCGTGCGTCAATGCTGGTCTTTTGGGCTCTGGTCTTGTTGGTTCAACCCCATATGGCTCTTGGAATTCTGGCTCATTGTTTTTTAAGTTCTCAAGCTCATCCATTAGTTTAAGGAACATCTTGTAGCCCCTCCTTTGCATGTCTGGGGGTAACTCATTCAAAGTCTCTTCCAGTAATTCCCCAGCGAGGTGATTCCTTTTGTTAACCACTGGCCTCTCAGATTTAACTGGGTTCACTGGCTTCTGAACTGCTGCAATAACATCAGCACTCTTGCCTGAAAACAATATCGTAACAATTCTAACATCTTTAATCGCTAACGCATAAAGCAACCCTCTCAATGCCGAAGCATGTGAGTTCACCACAGCCGATCAAGTTACACAGTGGGTAATGCCCTATAGCTATAGGGTCCCCAGGATATTCTAAATTAAAAAAAGGCCCTGGAAAGTTGGGCCTTATAGCTTTATAGGGCCTAAAAGTAAAAGGGCTATTGAAACAAAAGTAATAGATTTTCTTGGCTTCATTGCCTCAAATACGTCTATCAATATATTGAAGTATCAATGAATTAATAAAATGATGGCTCATACAAATTTCCACACTTACTGCACAAATCCTCGAACACCTTGATCATCTGCTTCCCTTGTCCTGGCTCTCTGTTACTTCTCAGCGATTTGGCACCTTTTGGAACTGAAACAAACCACGTAAACGGTCATCTAATAATTCGATAAGCTCATTTTGTCAAAGTTACTTTTAGGCGTGCTTTCAGTTGTATTAGCCCATTTTGAGGTTACGTGTAGCCGTCCAATAAGTTGTATCAGCCAATTTTGAGGGTAATTATTGGCGTGTAAATAAGTTGTATTATACCACTCCAGTGCAGATAACCACAGTGCAATTAAAAGACGTATTGTAGCCAGATATCGCACGCGTGCACTTCTAGATATCAGATATCGCACTCGTGCACTTCTAGATATCAGATATCGCACTCGTGCAATATCTCTACGGTGGTAGTCTTCCTTACTGATAAGGAATTACTATATGTGCACTGGTTAATATTGTGGTACCATTTTGTGTCGTGGTATAATACGCTAATATAACTGCCCATTGCCCAAAAGTGATATTGTTGCACTAATGTGCACTCGGCTGACGCCTCGTGCACATTAGTCATTAGTGCACTAATCAACACTCGGCTTCGCCTCGTGTGGTTAGTACACTTTTCAATAAATTCAAGAATACTGCTATGCGTCGTTGAATTAGTGTATAATAGAACATTCCCAGCCATGCTCCAAGCGTATAATATTTCTATAGTAACTTTTTGTTGCAGGTTGTATTGATGGAAAACATGTCGACATGATGAAACCGAAGCTTTCAGGATCAAAACACTAGTGAGTTGATATGATTGAATCATCGGACATAATTTGGTCGGAAATTATTTAGCGAGCGCAGTTGTGGGCGGGCATAAATATGGGCGCTGGGGCGGTGGGACGAGTATGGGGTATCCATACTCTCTTGTGGACTTTCTAATATAAGAGAATAGTGATGAAGCAATGTATTAGATATTAAACTATTATATAGTTGTACTATATTAGCTTTCATTTCATTTATCATACCTTGTACTGCTCTTTCTGACACAATTTCTGCTGGTTCATCCACTGGACTAGTACTCGACGAATCTCCCTGAACTGCTAGTTCGTCCACATCTTCAAGTTCATGTGATCTCACAGGCTGAAATTATAGGTTGAAATTATAGGCTGTATAAATAAATACAAGGTGAATGGCCAAATGCACACAGACTGATTATTATTACACGAAAAAATATATTTCGTTTGTCAACATCGGTAAAAAGCAACTACACTCACTGACACAGGGACTACAAATATATTTTGTAGATATTGACTCTAAGGTTTGTTTTTAGCCTTTTTAACTATTACCCAATCTTCAGCCGTTTTCAGCAGTGGAATTAATATTTAGAAACGCAATCTCGCTAGATATTCGGTGTGTAATACTTTTTCGTAATAATTCCTTTTTTCAGTAATTACAAGAAGAGGTTCTCGATCATATTGTTTGCCAGCGTCGATGCAGACTGCAAGTGAGAAAAATTTGTATTTGTATGGGTATTCATCATTAAATTGTCATTCGACATGTTAGAATTTGAACTAATAGTAGACACAGACGTTTATCTTTGATTCTTTTTTCCATAGGTTTCGTTATTTCGAAGTTGGCGCACCTGGCAGAAACTCGGATGCAGGCATATGGTCAGTGTCAAGCTTGAGGAAGATTACTACGCTTGCCACAGTTAGGAGACAATTTGGTATTCCCGATGAATGCCCATTACGGAAATCTGCCCAGGTCAGTCAGATATACATTGTCATTTGAATTGTTCATAACCATGAAAGGTGAGCTTCTCTCTCACTGAACATACAAATCTATATAGCAAATGCGAACTGAATGAAGCTTTGTCAATTATCGTTTTATGAAAGAGCACCAAAAATCTATTAAAGCGTTGAATCCGGGCGAGGGTCGTCATACCCGATTGGGAAGAAACGCAGCCGGTAAATTGAGCGATCCGTCGAGGCCTGTACCACACCAGTATCACGCCAGTATCAGGCTTAACTCACGCCGATATCGCGCCAGTATCGCGCAGTAATGCAGTATCACGCCAGTATCGCGTGTGTATCACGCCAGTAGCGCGCCAGTAGCACGCAAGTACCACGCCAGTATCGAGCCAGTATCAGATCATATACTGGCGTGCTATTGGCGTCCTGACTCTAAAATAGTGTCGACTGGCGTGAAACTGGCGTCGTACTGGCGTGCTACTGCCTCGATACTGGCGTGGTACTGGCGTGGTACTGGCGTGGTACTGGCGTGATACTGGAGTGCTACTGGCGCACTACTGGCGTGATACTGGTGCGATAACGGCGTGAGGTAGGCCTGATACTGGCGCGATACCGGCGTGATACTGGCCACGATGGATCGCTCAATATTCCATTCAATTTCAAAATTGTGGGAAGAGCAATCGCAATAATGATGTAATGCCGCAATATATATTATTCGTTGTATTCCTATTGTTAAAAGGTCCAAATCACGTTCATCGCATGATCAAGAGGTAAATAAAAGAACAATAAAACTGACATAAAGGTTGTTATGATAAGTATGCTGAATATGTACCCTCTTCGTGGAGACTGGAGTTGAGGTCATAACGGCCAGTTCATCCTCGGCCAAACTTGATTCATGAAGGGATTCATCTATCACTGTTCCATTTCGTTTCAGGACGGCCTTCATGGCGTCGTAATGTCTCCAATCTGGTTTCTCAACAACGTTCCCCCCATTCCCGCTTTTGAACTGAAGAATATTCAAATCTTATGATGCATTCGTAATCGCAATACTGCGCTGTCTTGTGTGATGCCCTATTTTCAAAATTATCTCACTTCCATTGCACGAAATCTGGCCCCAAGAAATTATTTTCATAATATTTTCTTATTTACTTGTGTCGCAAAGAGTATCTTACCTCTTTCTTTTGCTGCGATGCCTGAAGCTTTGTGAAATATTTAACCAAACTGCGCCATTTCTGCCCCACCATCGCTCCTGAAATTTTCAAAATTTCAACTTCAAGCACTTGAAATATATTCATGATATTAATTCCTGCGAATTGGATTGTGAGGTTACCACTGTACACCTTTTTAATTTATTTCTATTTTTAATTTAACCTAGGGTCCGAAATTACTAATGTAATATGACCTCAAATTAATTCTAATTCTAATTCTAATGATAATTTGCCCCATTATCCCTCATTGCCGGGCTAACCGCACGAATACCTTAAGCCTACCCGACATTCGTTGGTCTGGAATAAAATGAACACAGTCAATTGCAGTGCGCCAATTTTAATGCGGGCTATTTTTCAATCAAGTACTTTTTCTCATACATTCTCCCAAATTTTACTCGAAGAAATTCATATTACCAATAACTAGCTAGTCGTTTTTCAAACTAAAATTTCAAACTAAAATTTTATTATTTTTGAATTTCGACACAATCAATCCATATTTTATATCCCACTCACCGTTCATAATTTACACCTTGTTTAAGTTCATAATTGTGTCAGACTCATGGTTGAAGTATAAATCAGGTCCTTGGAATTTGTACACAAAGGTTAATTTCCATGTCACAGCATGATCGACATCAGATGCATGGAGACATGTGTCGAAGGTCACCCACTTTTTGGTACTTGGGGTCAATTATCATTTCATTGCTGTGCTTTACCGATCTTTACCGTGTTAATGAATGTTTCGCAATGACACAAATCACTTTTGTGAGGCAAAAATTGATATAAACCCATGGAAATATTTTATTTCAGACCTGGGTACCTGTGCCGTATTTTGTTATCGGTGATGACGCTTTCCCTCTAACGAAATACTGTTTGAAGCCCTTCTCCGAAAATGGGAAAAAGAAGCTAACCTCATGTCAAAGTGTCTATAATTACAGAATAAGCAGGTATTTTTCTTTTCTTTTTTTCTTTTTTGGCTACTAACTTGCCTAAAATAAGTTCGCTCCACAAATTTTCCAAATATCTTTTTGAATACGAAGTTTGAAACATGCCGGTCAAAAATACTATTAACTCAATAAGGTAACATCATGAGAATACTTTATCAGGGCTAGACAGTGTGTAGAAAGGGCATTTGGGCAGCTAGCAAACAGATGGCGTGTACTTATCAATCGGCTGGTTTGTCAACCAGCCAGAGGAAAATTGACAGTTCAAGCATGTGTGCTGTTACACAACTTTCTCCTACAAAAGCGTGGTTACTCCCATTCTGATATTACACCTGAACTAACGGCTGATGAACCATGGCGAGAACTGAGACCAATAAGGTAACATGATACTATGATAGTACTGAGGAAGTAATTACGGCTTTGGTAAGAGTTATTCGTTTGACTGTTTGTCCAGAATAGCGTAAAATCGTATTGTATTGTGATTTGTTACGGTCATTTTCGACTATCACGGCGCCGACAAGTGACTACAGCACGAGATAAGAATATCAATTCAAGTATAATATGTTAGCAAAATAGGCCTGTAGTTTCGGCTGGAGGGGCTGGGACTGCTGTAAAAACGCAGTTACCACTTGGGCACTACCAGCACGATGTGCTTCAAGTGATACCCGCATAATTGTTTCATGTTTAGTAAGCGCCAGCTAAAAAAGTAAAAATTGAGATTTTTTATAATTTATATCGTCAGGTCTGTGGATCCAAGCAAACGACGGGCTATACGACTCCAACAGGCAAAAATGTCTTCTACTGGCAAGATTCTGAGGAAAACGCCTGGCGAGAAATTGAGAGATTTTATGGTGGAATACGTCAACCTTGACGACAGCAAATCTTATCAATACGATCGAAATGCTCTTTAGACTTTTAGAGTACGAATTGGTTTTTCTAACCATCTAAATTCTAAGACTATTTAGAGACTAACCGGTCCACTTTCCCTCTTTGAATTCCTCGTTCATCCTATACAAGTTCCTTGCAACACTTTTGTAAGCGTTGGTCTTTGCGTGCTTGTTTCGGAAATCTGCATCTGAAGAAAACATAATATAAAATCCATGATAATTGCAATTTGGGTCTCACAAGATATAAAGTTTTCGTTTAGTGGCAACACCTGCTCCCCTCAGTGATTAATAATTTATTATTGATCACTGAGGGGAGCAGGCTGTATTAGTCAAATTTGGTGCTAAATTTGGTGCCATGTGCCACTGTATTTCTATGTTATAAATACTCATTTCTCTGATTATTTAATTTGTGGATTGCGGGTGGTCCATTATATTTTAGCATTACAGTGTTTTAATAAGCATGAAACACAAGAAAAAGTGTCATCTAGTGAAATTGACAATCTATATCTTAGACCATATATTAATCAGTAAATCTATTATAATATATACACACCAGCTGCAGTTTGCATCGGAGTCTATTGTACATTGAAACTTGCCCAATCGATTCCATGTTTGTTGAGAAACTTGCCCTACGAGCTGGGGTTCTAAACCGGATGATACTAGGATGAAGCCGAAAACGGACCCACTGGGCAATGGGCATGTGTCTATATAATGAATATTTTACACTTGACTTACGAGATACGTCATGAAGCACTGGAAACTCGTCTACGGCCATGATCAGATCGTCCGTCATGGTGTCGGTGCATCTGAGTTCTTGTTTTACGACTGGGGTCTGAGACATGATATGACCGTACCTGCTTGTATTTTTGATGTTAATTATTTCTGAGTTCTGTGTGGAATATCAATGGTTTTCCGTATGAGAGGAAAATGTGTACGTATTTTTAGATTTATGTAAAATGTAAATGTACAAAAAAACTAACTACATAGTATTATGTTAAAACGAATTTCGGTATTTTAATTCTGCAATAACTCTGCTCTTCCAAAATACCGGCGTGGAGGTGGAGCAAAATTTTATCGTACATGTCCTACAACATCCCAAAATTTCATAAATAAACTCCAAACACAACGAAATTTAGAGAACTTTACTTACGTTCTCGGTGTAAAACATTAATAATGAGATTAATATCGCATTAAAAATTAGAAAACAAATATCAACATCGAAGTCAAATCGAAGTTAATCGAAGTTAAAGGAGTAGTTGGATGGCAGGAATTCTATTGGCAAGAAGCAATATTGAAACACAAGAAGACGAACCAATCACCATGTAGAGGGGCTTGCCACCCTGTGGCAACATTAAATTATAACGGCTGCTGTGGGCTTTGTACAAACATGCACAATTCAGTCATCATAATCAATTTTCATTGTATTCCGACGTGCTGGTATAGAATTACTGTCATGAACATAATTGGCTCCGTACATCAAAGTTGTGGGTGATTGGGTTTATAATTTCATGATTACATGAAAGACACCCTCTATCGCGGAAGTTTAATTCCTACTGATTACAAGCTAATTGTGTTGTTATGACACTTGATTGTGAGCATTTGAAATTTGATTAACGTCTACGATTTGTGAGCGAAGTTGGGGTCAAAATTTGCGACTGAAATCAATCATTGTTGAAAAGAAACAGAAGGTTTCCGGACAACAGCAAAAGCAAGAAACTGAGCAATGGAAACATACACACAAAGCACTCGGGTGTAGCGTAAATACACAGATGACGTAATTTGTTTACACTCACGGATCATAGTCCCACCCTTGCATGACACTCATCTTTCAACTATAAACCAATTATTCCTTTTTCGGCGAATTCTCACGAGAATTCTCGCGAGAAATTTGAACAGCTTTTCCTGCTTTTTTTTCTCGCGAGAATTCTCGCGAGAATTCTCGTGAAGATTTCTCGCGAGAATTTTTGCACAGGAACTACGTAAAATAAATTTCTCGCAAGAATTCTCGCAAGAATTCTCGCGAGAATTCTCGCTACAGGAACCACGGTGTTACACCGTGGTTCCTGTAGCGAGAATTGCATTTTTACTGCGTACTTTTACAAACCGTAATAGGTACCACTATCATAGCCAATGTATGTCACGTGATGTCGCCCCGTGAATGGAATGTGATTAATATGCCTTATGCATTTTTGAGAGTTGTTGCAACTGGCGATGTACACCGTGAGTGGTCATGGTGCCTCTTTCGTTCTCCATTTATATTTTGTATGGTCAGTCGTTCAGTGCAGTGTTCAGAGTGCATTCTGCCTATACAGAGTGCATTCTGCCTATACTGCTATTTACCTACATTTTGATGAATTGATCTAGTGCTGATTTATACAATGTACCAATTGTAATGACAATTGAGCATGTACATACTTAAATTGATTTAAAGACAGTCAGGGCCGGGTATTTGGGTAGTCATTGGTGGTGTCTGTCTGTGTGACCGTGTGTCATGCCGATGTGTAACTGTAAGCAATGATGGGACGAGGACTTTTACCTCATGATTCATCGTATCTTTTCCCGATGTTTTAAGTTTATGATGAGACAGCAGACACAGAGGCTTTCATTGTATCGTATGTAGTACACCAGCCAGCATACTTACGGCTTCACGGGCATATAACAATCCTCACCCTCTCATAGAGATCCTAAACCCGTCACCTACCACCACTGCAAAACTTCGATTCTCCATTGCCTGTTAACACCAGAGCTCCAGTGGCTCAGTGGTGCCTTTTTTAGTCCTGTGTGTAGCCTGTTACCTTTAAATTTGATATTGCTGATGCCAACTGCTTCGCGGCTGGCATCAGCAGGACTCATAGCACCAGTCAAAAAACGTATTCATATTGCATGGTCGAGATGTGCGTGGACGTTAGTGCACACCACAGTCCACACCCTAGTGTTTTCACATCATTCATACACGTACGTACATCGTACATATGCGACAGTTGTTTATTAATACATGTTCGCGCCTTCCATAAATTCCAACTACGTCAGGGCACTCTAGGGCACTTTTTTAGGGCACTCCGGGGCACCAAATATTGGACGCAGAAGTAACATGTCGTACAGCAGGGGACTTCTATGAGTTAACCATGCCAGACACACATTAGCACCACAACAAAAGTTGCCTTTATACCCTGTGTCTAATGGAAATGTTTCCTTGCGTTTGAAAATTGATGCTCACACAGTACTATTAAATTTCCAATTTGATGTTATATAAGCTAGTCTTTATGTGAGAGACGAACCGGAAGAACCAACCATCAAGCACAGCTCACCAGACAACGGAATCAATCTAAATCTTGGCTGTATAATCACATTCGTTGCTATAAGTATAGCTATGTCCTGTACGGAGCCCCTGTTTCGATTCCTTTTATAGACTTGATCACATGAATAATGTGATCAAGTTTATACAAGGAATCGAAACTCAGGGACACATGATCTAAATCACTTGATCAAAAGATAATCACTTGATCAAAAGGTATAGACATAACCACGCGACCAGAAATTGAGAGTCAGAATCAGTAGTGACACTATAGTGTAGGTATTTAGCAGAATGCACTCTGTGAACACTGAACCGAAACCACCGACCAATACCATACTGATACAACATGTACTAAATAAAAATGGATGACGAAAGAGGTACAACTCATGATGTACATTGCTATAGTTAAATTTACTCTCAAAAATGCATAGTAACCACATTCCATACCTGACACGTGACATGCATTGTCTATGATATAACGGTTTAAAATGTAGTTGTACAGTAATTACATTTACAATATTGTGCTGATTTCAAGGTGTTCGTTATTGTACCCGTGTACATTCATTAGATACAGTGAAATAGTGAATGGAGCAAGTAAACCGGGTCAAATTAATGAGGTAAATAAGCAGGTTTAATTAATATTAAACTTAAAGTTAACGGTAAATATACAGTGTAAACAGGTGACCTAACGGAGTTCCCCGGTGCCCCAACGGAGTGCCCCAGTGCCCTAACGTAGTGCCCCAGTGCCCTGACGTAGTGCCCCAGTGCCCTGACGTAGTGCCCTTGAGTGCCCTGACGTACGCTTAGTGCCCTTGAGTGCCCTGACGTAGTGCCCTAAGTGCCCTCACGTAGTGCCCTGTGCCCTGAGTGCCCTAAAACGTGACAAGGTTGTCTCTCAGAAATAGGGGTGTCGTTTCGCGACACCCCTGGTTAGGGGAAACGCCGCGCGTAGGATGTAACATCCTACGATGTTTAGCGCAAGACGCGCCGCGCACTGCACCACTTGCACTGTGGTTGCCCTAACCAGCGCCCTGGTTTCGCGCACGGAGTGCGCGGCGCGGCAAGCCGCTAAACCAGGGCCCTATTTCTCACTAACAGTTGGTCGTTTTGACGTGTCGATTTGACACGTCAAAACGACCATCCAGGAAAATGGCGCCGCGCCGTACGTTCATAGTAGTTTCTCAGTTTTCATCCAAAAACTGACCAATTATGTCAGCATTGGATAGCTGACTTCATATGAAGTACCAACAAATCACTTCATACACATTTCCTTCTTGCTTCCAAAGTCCAAGTTTTTCTAACCAAGTCTTCTTCCACTTATTCCCTCTAAATGTACCTATCCAAGGATCTGGGTGAGGAATACCAATCGTTTCTATCTTTTCAAATTATATTAGTGAAAGACTTTATTGCTTGTTTGAGTTTCGTCTACATCAGCCTATTTTACCATTGAAAGAACAGTTTTTCCGTTAGCTCTGGTCCTGTAAGATATTTGCTTATAATCTGTTATCATTCACAGGTTTTCCTTTCTATGTTTCAATCCTTGGATCCCTTTTATTTATTTTGTTTATTTATTTTATTTATTTATTTATTGATAAGTTGTACTTCATGAGGTCATGATATATGTATAGTTTTCATAATACCTCTATAGGAAGTAAGTTTTTTTAAACTCATTTAAGGCACTGTTTTGAGGGCAAATAGTGTCCATGAATATGATTTTTTCTTTCCAAGCTATATATACCTCTTAATGCCTTATTATTTTAAGCTTTCATTTCATTGCTGACTTCATTCTCTGCAAAATGCATTTTCTGTCTCCACAAAATGTAGTTTCTGTCGTTTTCAATTTGTAAGCTAATTTATGCTGAAAATTTCACCTAGTTTTTGGTGTCTATTTGAGGCAAAATATTTCCCACTTTATACTTCGCAATGTGGACATATGAAGATTATTGACGAAATATTCCCAGAGACCTATTTTTAAAATCGTTTCAATTCCATTTTTTCTTGGTGGCAACCATTTCTTAGATGGTTGGGTCATACTGAGAACACATTTTTCAAAAACAGTGGTGCCTCAATCTCTGAGATATGCCATCTCAAACATGGGACTTGAAATTTCCGTGCGTAGTTACGGAAGGAATCCAATCTTTTCAAAATGTCAATTTCTTGAAAAGCAAGGGTGGGAGATCGAAAATTCTTTTTTGGATTCATTATTAAGTGAGTTTAATACCTAAGATAGGTGTTCAAAAAATACAAATATTGTAGCAGGTTGAAAGATGAACAATTTCTAATTTTCCTTCCGTAACATTCCTTCCGTAACAGAAAATAGGTGGAAAGTTGAAAACAAGAAAGCCTTTTGAATTTTAAAAATTTGGATTCCAAAACTTCCCCTAGGATGAAATGACGATGTCCTTTGCACATTACTGAAGTCCTCACCAGCCTAAGTCGTGAAAATATGCTTGATTGAAAATTTCCTCCAAACGTTTTTGGGTGGTTTTGGGCAGATTTCCTTCCAGAATATGTTATGGAAGGATTTCCTTCCGTAACAAATTTTTTGGTTTGCCATATTTCAGTCATCTCATGACTATTCTTCAAGAAAATTTGCTGAGAGCTTTAAAACTATCATATCTTTCGATTGTACAGAATATATTTTTTACATTCATCCTTTGTACTGAAAATATTTGATTTTAGATTTTTTTTCCTTCGCAACAATTCCTTCCGTAACGTCAATTAGCAATTCCTATTTAATTTGTAATTATATTCTTTTTCACTTTATATTAATTCCTGCTCATGAACAAGTCTAATGACAATGATCTATAATATATGGGAAGAGCCAGCCATGTGAGGTTATTATTTTTGGAGCAAATCATCATTGAACTGAAAATTCCATATTCTGTCAATCGGCTCCAATCCTTCCGTGTAAATTTTTCATTTTTCACTGAAGCACAGTTTTTGTGACTATTAGAAAACAATGAGTTTGGGGTATAGGAAATCTTCTTAAGTAACTAGGCTATATGATATTTAACCTTTCAAATTAAAATTTCCCACAAAATGAAAAATTTCCCTGCAAATTCCTTCCGTAACGAAAAATCAATTCATCAATAATCTTCATATATTTATGATATTTGTAATTCATTTTAATGCAAGTTTTCAGTGAACAATTTACACAGTTTATGGTGCCACTTGATATGCCTATTTGAGGTAAATCATTTGCATAATTTTCATGCCCAGTATGAGAATATTTATAATGTGTATTTCATGTTAATTTCCACCATGTACATGTTTTCACTTTTTGCAAAGTCCATGTGGCTCAGTGTTAGCTTTCATTACACCATATCATTTTTGGTGTCTATGCTTTATCTGGATCTGCCTAGATCTTTGATGAAGGCACTCTTTCATGGATACCATCAAAAAGATTATGGATGGGTTGTTGGAGAGTTTTGTGGCTTGACTTTCACAAAGAAGAAGTCAAGCCACAAAACTCCAGCAGTTCCATCCAATCCATAGTCTGTATTTGTTCTACAAAGACAAGTTTTATGTGATTTTCCCTTTACCTAGTTTACCTAGTTTTTGGTGCCAGTTGATATGTCTATTTGAGGCAAGCAATGCTTGCCAAGCATTCTTAATCTTTTTGCCCGATATGAACATGTATTATATATGCCAATTTCAATCTAGTTTATTGAAAATTTTCACTGAAAATTTTTCTTAGTTTTTGATGCCACAGCCACTTGTCATGCCTATTTGAGGCAAAACCTTGCCCAATTTTCATGCCCAATATGGACATGCACTTTAAGTTAGTTTTAATCTTATTTTTCACTGACAAGTTTTCACTGACAAGTTTTAATGCAAATTTCATCTAGTAGTTGTTCATTGTTGAGACAAAAAATCGCTAACTTATACCCCACAATATGGACATACATTTTGCTATTTCAAACTACATTATTGTAAACTTTCACTGACAATTTCATCTAGTTTTTGATGCCACTTGATTTGTCTGTCTGAGTCAAAATATAGCTCACTTCATTCTTCAAAATATAAGCTTGTTTCTTCTGTATTTTCCTATCAAGTTTATTGTTGTTTTATCGTAAGCTTTGCTAGAACTTTTATCTAGTTTTTTGCTGTCTATTTGAGGCAAAATGTTGCCCTTATACTCCACAATTATAAACATGTATCTACATAATTACATAATATGTCATTGTCAATCTATTTTACCTATTTTACCTATTTTACCTAGTTTTTGGTGGCACTTCATATGTCTATTCGAGGTGCCAAAGCATTGACCAACTTTTTGGCCCAATATAAACATTAATTTCATGCCATATTCAATCTGGTCTACTGTAAATTTTCACTAAAAAGTTTACTTAGTTTTTGGTGCCACTTGGCATGCCTATTTGAGGCAAGATGGTCCACTTTCCTGGCTTATTAATATGAACCTGGATTTATATTATAATATTTAATTCATTTCATTGTAAGCTTTCTTTGACAATGTCACTTAGTTTCTGGTGCCAATTGATGTGTCTATTTGAATTTTGAGGCAAAATATAATTTGATCAACTTTTGACTCCAGACCAATAGTTTTTTATTGAATTTTATATTATTTTAATTTGATTTAATAAAGATAACTTATAACTAAATTTAATTAAATTTGGAACTAATGGTTTATACCCACAAGCTGCATAATAATCCCATGTAAACAAATATTCTTTAAGGTGAATCTGACAGAGCAGCCACTTATCTTCAACTCTTCATTCTTAATTTATCTGCTGGCTTCTCAAACCTCAGGCTTGCCTTTAACTTTGCATATTTTGTTTTGGTTCATACAATAGCCCCAGCAAGTATGATTCCTATGCCCGAATATGCTATTATTGGCTGCATGTGAGATTACACCATGGGGTAGTTGTTGACCACTCAGCCTGAATTACTCGGTTAATGATTTATTGGTCCCAAAATCTGTTCTCAGGATAACAAGGCAGCAACCAACCATGATATTCCCATCCTTGATGATTTTATTTTACTTGTAACCATGCATCTCTATGTTTGTAAAAATGGCATGAAATTTAAATATCTTGTTTTCTTCAAATATCTTGTTTTCTTCTTCCAATTGATATATCGTTAAAAGGGTCACAAGAGTTGTGAATTTTTTCCAATGGATCCTTTGGATCCATCATATTTAATGGACATGTCCAATGGACATACAGTCAATTTGACATCCAATGGACATCTGTTAACATGATGTCCATCAGTAAAATTTAAAAATTGTCCAATGCAGTGTTCAATGGATCCAATGGATGTTCATTGGATCCATCTTAGTGGTTCCAATGGACACAATCACCATGTTTTGGTAGATGGACATCAGTCTGGTATTTTTGTTTAATGGATCCATTGTGTCTATTGGATCCATTGTTTCTGATGAACACCATTGAGTCCATTGAGTCCATTGCAACCATTGTGTCCAATGGATCTATTGTGCAAGTGTCCAATAGATCCATTGTGTCCAATGGACAAACTGGATCCATTAGATCCAATGGAAAAATGTGCAATGGATCCAATGGACACGTCCAATGGTGTTCAATGAACACAATGGATCCAATGGATCCATTGAACAAAAATACCACATTGGTGTCCACTGTCCATCTACCAAACCATGTTTAGTGATTGTGTCCATTGGATCTACTCAGATGGATCCATTGGATCTATTGAACAGCATTGGACATTTTTACCGATAGACATCATGGTCAATGGATGTCCATTGGATGTCGTATGGACGTCCATTGGACATGATGGATCCAATGGATCAATTGGACGGAATTTACAACTCTTGTGACTCTTTTACTGATGTCTATTTCATAAAAACTGTTGTCCACGTTTTACTCCAGACTATAACCATTCCATTGATTTCATTCCATTAAGGGGGGCGGGGGCGGAGGAGCACCCTCTTAGGCACCAAGGAATTTAAAATTCTAATAAGAGCCAAATGCATATGCGTTGTGCAGATCACTCAATTACCGGAGAGCTCAAAAAGACGTATGGATTTCCTGTTCACGTGTCAACTATCTTAATAGATTTTATTGAGCCCTATGTCAATCGAACGATCTTTACAAATCTGTGTGCAGATTTGGGGATTGAAGAATATTAGATTTGTCAGCCTCTTGCCTAAATAGGTAAATAAATGAATCATTGTCGAAATTGGTCGTAATCATACTTCAATCACCATTACCGACTGGTGTCCGGCGATAGTCAAGGGCGCTGGGAGATCATGATCTATTGTAATTGTAGACAATGAGTGGCAAGTGCCACCAATGAATGTCAATAATTAATGTTATTATTGCCGCTATTGATGATCCTTTTTCATTTGTTGACAAATGGCGCTTAGCGATATTACCAATAAATAAATAAATAAATCAAAACATTTATTCCACGCTTAGACATAGTTAAGTTAATATCACAGTGAGGGAAGAACTCTAGCCATTTAAGCGTGCCCTGGAAAAAATCTTGCTGACTAGGTTAGCAATACAATACTAGCAAAATATATATAGCAAAGAATCATTCTATTTTAGAAAATGCTAGGTCAAAGTAATATGTCTTCAAACTCTTCTTAAATGTTTCAACTTCAGCTAAACTTCTTATCTCATAGGGTAAACTATTCCATACTTTAGGACCATTATAGCAAAAAGAACCTTCTGTCCTTGTAAACTAGCAGGATTAGGGATTTTTAACAGGAAAAAGTCATTATCTAATCTTAAACTAATTTTCTTAGGCTCTCTAACAGCAATTAAATCCATCAGATATCTAGGGGCAAGATTATTAATACATTTAAATACTAAAAGTGCAACTTTGAATTCAATTCTATATACCACTGGCAAGAAGTGAAGTTTCTTTAGATAAGGGCTAATAGAAGTCCACTTTTTCTTCCCTTTCAAATTGAAAATAAATCGAACAGCATTGTTCTGTATCTTTGAAGCTTTTGTAGATTTTTCTGTGTAATTCCTGTATAAGCTGAGTTGCAATAGTCAAGAACTGATAAAATATTTGCATGTACAAGCTGAACTTTCAAATCATGTGTGAGCCTTTGATCCAATTCTTCTGATATTTCTGAGATTCAAATAGCATATTTGTGACACATGATTTATCTGATCATCCATACTTAGCCTGTGATCAAAATGAAAACCTAGGTTCTTGGCAGATAAAACAGGGCTCACTGAGAGACTATTGGATGCATTTCCTATATCAAGAGTCTGATAGGACTTACATAGTAACCTATGTCAATGAATTCTGTTTTATCATCGTTAAGTAGCAGATAGTTTTCTGTCATCCAGGATTTTATTTCTGAGAAGCAACACTTTATTTTACTCAAGTCTGGAAAAGGATTATGGACATCAAATGAGAAATAGACCTGAGTGTCATCTGCATAGAGATGTATATTTAGACCATATTTAGTAACAACTCTCTCAAGATCCTTTGTGTAAAGTATGAAGAGAAGTGGACCTAGGATAGATCCTTGAGGAACACCTATGTCAAGAGTACATTCTTGAGAAAACTCATCATTTACCAGAACTTTAAACTTTCTTCCAGAGAGGTATGATCGTATCCATTCTAGAACCACACCTGAGATTCTGTAGCTATGCTTCAGTTTGTTCAGCAGAAGTGTGTGATTTATGGTATCAAAAGCAGCACTTAAGTCCAACAATAGTAGCACGGTATTAGTTTTTTTATCCATCAACATTAGTAAGTCATTTTGTATCTTTAGGACTGCTGTCTCACAGCTATGATGTTTTCTGTAAGCAGATTGATAGTCAGCAAAGCCCCTGACTTTCAATGTGATTCACTATTTGCTTCTGCACAACTTTCTCTAGCAACTTTGATACATAAGACAGGTTGCTAACTGGCCTATAATTCCCTAACATATCGCTGTCCAGATTGGGTTTCTTTAAGCTAGGTCTTATGACTGCTGTTTTTAAATCAGATGGAAATACCCCAGTTTTCAGAGATTCATTGATTATGTAATGAATTATGTGAATAAGTTCTGGTAAACATTTCTTAAACAGCCAAATAGGAATAACGTCCAAAGAACATGATTTGTCAGGGAGACTTTTAGCAAGATCCATAAGTTCATCAATTGATATACTTTGGAACTCTGACAAACTATTCACACTGTTGTTTGAAGTGGGATATTTTTGAGGTACAGATTGTTCTGAGTCAAGATTTGATTGACATTCCTCTATCTTTACATATATATTTTTGATCTTTGTATCAAAATAGGTGCAAAAGTTTTGGGCGATAGTCTGATCATCTTTTCCAATTGGCAGTTTATTAGCTCCAAACTCAGAATCAAGTAACTGATGTATTATCCTATATGTCCTTTTGGGTCACCCTTGACACCCACAAACTTTTTGATCTATAGTACTCATTCCTTGCTTTATTAATGATGATAGATTTATCCACACATTTTTCATTGTAAATTTCAAGAGTTCTTGCTCATCAGGATTTTTCAAATACTTTCGTTGAGCTTTTCTTGCATTAGTCCTTGCCTCTTGACATTTGGGATTCCACCAAGGTGACCTATTAGAATTAAACCTTCTCTTAACAAGTGGGGCATGTTTGTCAAGAATATCTTGTATAGTCTTCAGATAGATTTCAACTGCATGGTCAACAGAATCAAATTGATCCATATTTAGTGGTGAGAAGAAAAGTTTTTCCCTAAAACCAGCAATGTCCATTTTTTGAAATTCACGTACTTCTTTGACTTGGAATTTTACTTGAGTCTTACCAGCCTGAGCTTTTATTGGCAAATCAAACTTGACAAGGTAGTGGTCTGAAGTTGTGCCAGTGTTTGAGTCAACCAACAAATTTTTAACTGGAATAGAGTCCATTGCAGAGTCAAGTGTTAAGACAAGATCCAATGTACTTCCACAATAGTGAGTGGGTCCAATTACATGCTGTGAAAAACCTTTACTGTCACAAAGTGAAATGAACTTTTGCATAGTGGTCACCACTATCTTCCACATGAAAATTGAAATCACCACACAAAACAGGCAATCCTGACTTCTCTATAAGACTATCAAGGTAGCATTCAAATTCTTCCATAAACACATTTACCTTGGTTTCATTATACTTTTTGCTTGGTTTTGGTCTGTGTGGTACGGTAAATGGTACATAAACGAATCATGCCCTTGTCACATTTAACCACACACTCAGCCCTTCAAAAGATTTGAACCCAACCACTTTGTTTGATACTGGTTTTAACTTCTCTGTATCAAACATAAAAGCTAGACCCCCACCTCTTCCTTTGCGGGGTACACTGATGATGTCAAACCCCTGTTCATGAATCTCAGCCAACCTTGCATCTTCTTTTGCAGTAAACCAAGTTTCAGTTATACAACAAATGTCAATTTGGTGTTCAATCAATAATTCTATCACTCCAGTTACTTTGTTGCACATTGACTGTGCGTTGAAACAACCCACTGTGAGCTTTCCAATATTTTCTGCACTATCTATCACATCACGTTTTTTGACTGAAGTTCTGTATTATCTTTCAACCTTTCAATTTCTCTCATCATGACTGGGCATTTTGGGTCATTTGCAGTGTGGGACTTATAGTTTTCAGCATCATTGGCATGAGAAGAATCAAGGCACCTAGCACAACAATGTCTATTCTCATGATCTTTAGCTTGACATGCTGAAGACCTATGTTTCCCCATGCAGTACATACAAACAGGATCAACATGCTTGTTAGGACAATCAGCTGAAATATGCCCAATAATTTGACAGTGGTAGCATGATTTAACATGATATCTGTCTTTTTATTTGGTACCTGCTATTACCTAAGTAGACATTGCCTTCCTGGACATTGAAGATTGTGAGCCTTATAGCAGGAGACACTTTCAACCCAATAGATACTTGGCCTGATGTTGTATTTTTATTAACATAGACAACTTCTAATGTGTGACCCATGTTATGTAAGTTAGCAACAGATGGATTTTTGGCAAGAATTTTGTTGATAATAGCCTTCTTTTCTGTAGCCCTAGTTTCTTTGTCATCGCCAGATTTTTCAACATCATCAAATATCTCTCCAGAAACATTGTAAAGATAAACTTTTGGTAGCATCTTGCTGCCAGACTTTTGTATGATATTGCAAAGCCTCCAATTTTGTAGAAGAGTCAATCTTTTCCTTGCCCTCATCTCTCTGCATTTTGTTTCTGAAACCAACAATGACCTTTAAACTTTTGGGATTCGTTTTTATGAATTCAACCTGTGTATCTTTTAAGCTATTTTCAACCAATTTCTTCACAGTTCTCATGTTTTCATCAGTTTTACCAACCATATCATTAGGAACAATTAATAGAACTTCATGATTAGATTTAGAGTTCACCTTGCTTGGTGTTACAGGTTCAACAACACACCTTAGAGGAGGTTCAACACCACACATTTGAGCAGAAATATCATGATTTTTCACAGCATCTGCATAACTTGATGCCATATTTGAAGCAGAACTGTCTGGAACATCCTGCCCTGCTGAGTCTTCATCACACAGATTTTTGGGGACAATAGCTGTAATAACACTTTTCACCTCTGCCAAAATTTCTGACTTAAATGCAGTCAGTTTATCAGATACAGAATCAAGTATGCTTTGGGGTTTATCCATTTCATTAGGTTTCAAATCATCTATTTTTTTAGGTTCTTCATTGTTCATTCCATCTTCAATGTTCACCTTGCATATCTCACAGATATAAAGAAATTGTCCAGGGCGTTTTGAATAACAATCACTTTTGATCATAGAAGAATATGTATTGAAAATGAACGTTTGCAAATAATATCCTTGCCTTTTCTATCACCATTAGCATTTCTACATGTTGCATGGAATGATTGCTTACACATGAAACAATTGATTGAACAATCCTTAGCATCTGCATCATTACATGATTCACAAATACCTGATTCTGAGATGTAACCAATTTGCAGGCATTCAGAGTCAACATTTTCATCATCACTATTTCTGTCATTGGGGTCTTTGGATTCAGTCACCTGTAACAGTACCTACCTCAAATTTGATTGTACAAAGTAGTGTTGTAAAGTTTAAAATAATATCTGAAACTTTTGCTTCCATTTGTTGCCAGTCTTTTTATGCATATCACCTCGTTTCCTGATGCCAATTGATGTGTCGATTTCATGCCCAGTGGAATAATATGAGGAATGTTGGAGCGACAATCCCAGCCAAAATTTGTCCAAATCGAAGCAAAAAAGCCCATTTAGGTTGACAGAAACTTGATGTTAATATTTGGCTATTTTACGCCGCGCAATTATTATCATGGTCTCAACTCGCTAGTTTTGATAAAGGAGCAATTTCCAAACTGCGTCAGAATCCAATTAACGCGCACAAAACGCGCGTCATTCATTCCTAAAAAAGCTACCAGGATCCTAATCTAGCCAAAATATTCCCAAACTAGCTGCCAGACTCCAAAAGTAGCCAGGGACTCCTAAAATCCGCTGCAAGGATTCTATTGCTTGTTTATACATCCAGGAACTCATTATATCAACTTTTTGTCGTGAAGCAGTGTTTTTGTGATTCATTGGAATGTGGGAACCTTATCAGCCATATGGCTCAATATGTTTGGAAATAATGTACCTACTTAGCAATATTGACTTCGAGGTCCCTGTTTGGATAGTGAAATCCCTTATGACGCAAAAAGGCATTTTTGCTACTTTATGACTCCATGATAGTATAAATTATAATGAACGTGCAGCTCTTTGCGTTATATCGCCCGAGTTCCAAGCTTAATTTAATGGATTGAGTAGTGTTGCGCGCGCTGACGCGCGCAAACACACTCACTAATAACATTACTTGCTTTGCATACGAAGTAACCTCCGCAGAACTTCCATCTTTGCCTGATACATACTAATGCGCGGCGCATGTAGTGAAAAGAAAGTGATTTCACATTATTCCATTTGTATCTGTTATTTCGTAACGTCATCGTCTCATGTTGCCTAGTGAAGACATGTAATTCAACGCTATCGAGAATGAAATCATGACTGAAGTAGTCTTAGACACGCCGCTAGACAGAAAAAAAAGCCGTTTTTCCCGCGAAATCCCCATTCCCAGCCACTTATAAAAATTATTCCACTGGGATTTCATGGCCCACTTTCTTCTGGGTTATAGTATGTAGATAGCAGTATTGGTAAATATTTCTTATTAAGCCCAATTATTCATATATTTTCCACATTGCAGATATAAATTTACCATTTTAGCAAAATAGTTTTTTCCCTAAATAAGGCATACCGTAACTTTAAAACATATCATTTGAGGAATGGGCCCATAGATTGCTGACGACTCATTTCAAAAATGAAGTTACCCTTCGTCGTGGATTTCACGCAGGAAACATCAAAGCATTGGATTAACGATATTAACCATTAATTATAACGTGAGTGTTATGTTGTAGTTTGTTATCTTTAATTCATTAAAACTATGTGCTTATGGGTTGGATATTAAGAAAATAATTAATTATATCGAGTTGATTGATTCTACTGAGAGCAATAAAACTTCTGTTCCATTGTTTGATTACAAAAAGCTTGTTATTATTAAAAAGCAAAACAAAACAAATTATGAACACTTTTAAATTTTTTGAAACATTTGTCGTTCAATTGTTCGTACTGTAACCAGAAAATTAAAAAAAAATATCAGAGTATATTATATTATAATAATAGTACTATGATAAGATAATGATCATCAATACTGATAAAGGTTTTTCTTTCCTGGATGCGCTGGTGGCTGGCATCCTAGATCGAGCATTTTCCTTGATTTTGAAATTTTATCTTTAATAAAAAAATATCAGAGTATATCATAATAATAGTACTATGATAAGATAATGATCATCAATACTGATAAAGGTTTTTCTTTCCTGGATGCGCTGGTGGCTGGCATCCTAGATTGAGCATTTTCCTTGATTTTGAAATTTTATCTTTAATTTCGAAATCCAAGGAGTTTTTGGGAATAAGGGGTAGGTAATTTTGGGCCTGCAATGTTCAAGATTGGCCTGTGATTAGTGGACTGTTCTGTCTCGAACGGGTCTGTGGGTCTCTTTTGGGTCTTTATGTCTCAAATGGGCCTGTGATCTATCAATTAATGGGCATAAATTGTCACAAATTGGCCAGTGCTGTCTCAGATGGGCTTTTATTATCTCAAATGAGCCTGTGATGTCTCAAATGGGCCTTTTTTTGTTATCAAGTTTCTGCTAAAAAGTGGGCCTGTGACGGAAAAAAGCGGGCCTGAACGACGAAAAACTCAGCATCCTAGGGTGGGTCTGTATACCTGAAAAGAAAAACCTTAATACTGATACCATGATTCTTTAGCACTTTACATTAATAAAAAACTTTAAAATGTTGAAATTATTCCTCAGTTTTTAAGTTTTTTATGCTGTGTTGGTGCACTGTCTAAGCATTTATTGATTCCAATGTTTTCGTGTACATGTGCAATTAGTCAAGTTAATGTGTCACTATGATTTATTATATAAGGTCTTTTTCTAGCTAGGTATATTTCCTTGAAATGAGCTTATGAGGTATTGAAAAATTATACATTCAGATTATCGGCCATTCTCAGGTGACTAGTGCGGCTCAGTCCGAATCAGATGGAATCTTACGTCAGCTTCTTTGTTTTCTTCCTCGTCATCGCTTCTGTTCAGTGAATGCTCGCTGACAATATTATATGGTACGTATTGTTCCGGTTCATGAATAACCTGCAATCCTGGCAATCTAATATGGGCAACATTATTTGTTAAAGCAACCATGAAATTTCAGAATTTAACGACTTAAAATTAGGTGTGCAGCTACAATTTTACTGTTACATCAGTCAGTTTTCAAAAATGGAGAGTGAAACGTGCAATCATAGTTTATACTCACTGTATCACCATCAGTATGCAATGCATAAAATTCCCATTTTATTCTTAGCACTAGTCAGGATTAGAAACACTGAATAACGTACATACTACGTTGGTATCATTCATATTATGATATTACACCTTCTCGCTTTAATAATTACTGCAGAAGGGATATGCGTAGTCTATCTACTTCTATAATATCCAGCATATATCCAGAATTCCATGGACCATGCTAAGCGCAACCAGAGCAACCCAACTTGTTACTTTTTTTCGGAGGATTGTAAGCGGAGCTTACAATCCTGAGTATCTCTCGCAATCCTGGTTGCGATCCTGGTTGCAGCTGATTAGATTATTGTGAGGGTGAGCTGTAGTAAAACACTGCTGCTGAGAGCAGCAACTTGTAAGCTCTCTAAAGCGGTGGTTTGCACTTCCAGTCAGCATGATCTGATCGAGTTTTAACTTTTAAGGAGTGGACTTATTTCCAATTAGAAATAAAACCAGGAGTTATATCTAATATTCGTATTCAAGATACAGCGACACATAGACAAAATTAAATCATGATCAATATTCAGCCTGAAATTTGTTTTTTCGAACTCCTGTATGAGTAAAGGTGACGTTTTGACTCGCTTATCAAACAAAAAAATCTGTGCTTCCATTTTTTTTAGGATAGTAATATATCAAACGACAGCCTTTTAGCTGATTATATTTGTTAGTTATTAAGTTATAAGCCTGACACACAATTGATCTTTGAAACATGAACATTTACTTTTACAATTCATCAATTGGTTCATTGAAGAGTAAAAGAATAGTGAGCAGTGAGTAAGTGATTCAAATTTTGTCTGTCAGGTGGAAATAATTATGAATTACATAATGTGTAGCCTACCCGGGGCTTCTGAATCAAAAAAATTAGAGATTTTTGAATGAAACACGCTGTTTAAATCTCGGATATTTTCTTGCTCAAATGAAGGAAAACCCTGCAAAATTATACATTTTAGCAAAATTTTTCTTTTCCCCCAGATTCTCCACCATTGCTCTGCCCCTGACCCCGCTGGGGGCTGCGCCCCCATTATCCGTCAGCTCGCTCGGCGCCGCTTCGCGGCACCTCGCTCTGACAAAGCTACCGTGCTGCTTCACTGAATGATTGGCAACCAGCCTAACCTTTATTCCAACCGGGGTATTGTTTTATGACTTTATTGAAGGGGGTGAGGGGTCAAGACACTTTTTTATCAAGCTCAATAATTTTAAACCTATTTCATCAAATTTGGGGAAGGACAAAATTGTGCTGAGAGCTTCAGGGTTCTAAGATCTTGCACCATAAGCTGTATTCGTAATGACTGTTACACAATACACACCACACCGACTTAAGTTTGATACTAAGACCCCAACTAGTCGGTACATACCGCGGTACGTATCGCGGTACGTACCGCGGAACATGTCCTAACTAGTCGGTACATACCGCGGTACGTACCGCGGTATGTACCGATTAGTTAGAACATGTTCCTCGGTACATACCCCGGAACATATCCTAACTAGTCCCAAATTTCTTGCGATAAAGAGGTGAAGCTTCATGCAATAAACAAAGGTCAATGATCAAGGCAATTGAAGCAAATCACTAAATATTTTACAACATCAAGAGTCAGACTTCAAAGCCACCTTAGTCAAACTCCGATCTTCCAGAATCAAGGCAAACCGAGTCAAGGCAACAGGAGTCAAGGCAACAGGAGTCAAGGCAACAGGAGTCAAGGCAACCAGTATAAGGCAACCCGAGTCGACTTCGAGGCAACCAGTGTCAAAGCAAACAATGGATCGCATAGCAGCATCAGGGAAATGATGTCTACAGATTGGATGGGTGTTGACTGTTGACCCCTGTTTAGTCCTGGTCACGTGATCTATAGGCCTGGCATGCATAGAGCGAACCAGACACCCAATCAGCCCTACCAGACAGTCTCAATCTGTCCACCCTTGCATGCTAGGCATATGGGTCACGTGACTAGGACTGAACAGGGGTCGGCACCCATCTAATCTGTAGACATCATTTCCCTGATGCTGCTATGCGATCCGTTTTTTGCTTTGACACTGGTTGCCTTGCTTGACACTGGTTGCCTCGAAGTCGACTCGGGTTGCCTTATACTGGTTGCCTTGACTCCTGTTGCCTTGACTCTGTTTGCCTTGACTCAGAAAGGTCGGAGTTTGACTCTGGTGGCTTTGAAGTCTGACTCTTGATGTTGTAAAATATCTAGTGATTTGCTTCAATTGCCTTGATCATTGACCTTTGTTTGTTGCATGAAGCTTCACCTCTTTATCGCAAGAAATTTGGGAATAAATGCGCGCGCAGAGGCGGTACGTACCGCGGTATGTACCGACTAGTTGGGATATGTTCCGGGGTATGTACCGCGGAACATGTTCTGACTAATCGGTACATACCGCGGTACGTACCGCGGTATGTACCGACTAGTTAGGACATGTTCCGCGGTACGTACCGCGGTATGTACCGACTAGTTGGGGTCTAATATGAACTGTCAATATTGCCCTATGAATTGCCAACAATTCTCTATGAAATTCTAATAAATGACTGATCAATAAAACAATTGATGCTCTTTTATAATCCAAGAAACACAGCAATGATATTAATTTGTCTACATGTTTCGGTCCATCTCCGTCTTCAGGACAATTAACATCTCATATATCATTAATAAGCCTTCTGGCTTCCTACCTATAATAAAAGAAAGGTTAAAATATCTATCCAAGTTTATAAGATAAAAACCTTAAAACATGAAGAAAATTCAAACCAAGAATCCTATTATTAAATTGTGCAAGCTATTAAAAAAACCTAACGGTCGCCGAAAATCAAATGCAATTAACTCAATAGTCGTCCAAATATACAAGCAACAACATTTAAAAATAACAAAATTGATAACAAATTTTCCTAGAAAATAGAGATAGGCCTAAAATTCTAATAAACCTATAATATTGCTCTATGAACTCCAACATTGCCACATGAACTCCCAACATTGTCTCATGATAACTCCCAACATAATGGTAAATGAACTGCCAGCATCCTAAAAACTCCTCAGGCCTTATATGGGTTCCCAAACATCCTCAGGCCATCTAACATTTTAAAGTTGTAAATTTAATTTTTCTCATTGAATTGACCAAACCATGACACTGATATAATAGTTTAATTTGTAACATGATATCTATTACCCAAACTGCATACCTTACTACATGAAATTAAGAAAGCAGTTTATTAAGAAACCGGGAAAAAAAGTTTCTTAATAAACTGCTTCTTAATTTAATGTTTCTTTAATTATATGTAGATTAATTTTATGTACCTTAATTTCGTGACTCTTATTTTAATGTAATATTAATTTTACATTAATATTAGAAAAATTGTACTTCTCGAAAGCCAAAAGACTCAAAAGACACCTCGGTTGACTTACTTTTATATCCTTTTGCCGGGTTGAGCACGGAATTTGAATATTTTACAAACTTAATTAATTTTCAGCCTTAAAAAGTTTCTTAATTTGCTGCTTTCTTATTTTCCTGCGGATTGATTAGTTGCTTACTAAATTTGTTACAATAAGGTACTCTAATCTCGTAGTTTGATTCAATTTTTGTCATCGCAGACGAGCGACGAACTTCAGAAGTGACAGTGGAGCATCCTTTTCATTCGTTACACCAGAGAATAGAAATAGAGAAGTTATCTGCAGATCTGACGCTTACAACAAACCCCTCTCCCTGAATTTGTGATTTCAAACGCCTCCGTTTCAAACGTGAGTAAAATTTTCAAGTTTTGTTTGACAAGCCTCACCATTTTGAATGGCTTCATAACTTGTAATGAAGTAATGATATTCCAAATGCTTGTATTGACTGAGAACATTGCACAGGTAACAAAAACTCGTTTTCACGTTCTAAAGTTCAAAATTGCAGCATTTTTTAAAAAAAAAAGCAAAGACTCAGATTGAATCACGCGTAACACATATGTGTGCTCATCAGTCAATAGAACCTCATCAATAGGGTAGTAAAATTGTTTGATTTATAACATAATATTGATTCCCAAACTTCATACCTCATCTCCCCTAATAGCGTAGTTTTCTGTTTTGTCATTGCAGAAAAGCTCCGGACTTCAGAAGTGACAGTGGAGCATCCTTTTTCATTCGTTACACTAGAGAAGAGAGATAGAGAAGCTATCTGTAGATCTGTCCTACAAGTGCTTGGGACCTCACCGAACCTCGCTCCCTGAATTCGTGATTTCATGAACGCCTTCATTCTAAATGTAAGTTGAATTTTCATAACTTGTAATGATGTTTCAAATGCTTGTATTGACTGAGAACATTGTACAGGTATCAACAACTCGTGTTCACATTCTAAATGGCAACAGTTTTATGAAATAGCAAAAACTCAGATTGAATCATGTGTGAGCTGTAGTAAATAAGTTAGTAAATATTATGTTTTAATTAAGTACTGTAATCAAAATTTCAAAAAGTATATTGCGATCAACTTTGTAAAGTTCAAAGGGAAGAATGGATTGATGGACGCTCTCTTTCCAGCTAAAATAGGACAAGTATAGAGTCAAGTTGAAGATAAAATCTCATCTCCCTGAGATCTGATTTTACACTTTTAAAGCTGGCCTGCCTACTGTCCCGTATTGAGATGTAATGAGCGTCTGAAAATAACGTCAGGCATGAAGTAAAAAATCTCAAACTTGATTCGATAAAATCAGCAATTGATATTCCAAAAATTCTCGTTCTTTCTGAGTAGACTCAATTAGAAGCAGTTTTTTAAATTACTCGAACTTTATTAACGTTGCGATGTTCAACATCATATTCATAATCTGAAAATATGTACAAAAATGGTTAAAAACGTGATTTTTACACTATACAGAGTCTTGAAAATTGAATAAAATTTCTTAAAAATATCCCCAAAATATCCAGAGATTCAGAATTAATTTCGTTGAAAATATTATCATTTCATCAAAAAAGAAAAATATTCATCTGGTCAATAAATTAAAATTCGCGGCGAAATTGTATCAATGCTGTATCTACGTCATGCAATATCGGAAAGATTAAAATCAACGATAAATCGGTTATCAATACACAACAAAATCGGATAAAAATCAGCTGATCGCTCGGCTAAACTAAAAACTGTGTCAAATCATTTAATTCTTGCTTGTCGTTAAGCAATGGAAAATTTTCTCTAAAGCCCAAGAGAATAAAACCTACTGCCTAGATGTTTTTTTTTTTTTTTTTTCGGGCAATATTCACTGACCACCCCCTCCCCTTGCGGGGGGTGATGGCAGCTCTCCAGCACGGAGAGCTCGACTGGGAACCCACCTGGCTGCACTCTGAGCCCCTTACCGGGCACCAGGTGATGATACCCTGACGGGTACCAATTGAGCGGGGCGCCCCTCCGAAGATTGACTACCTTGATCCCTTGGTAGAGTGTGGCTGAAAAGCCTGTCCCTCTAACTCTGGGTGCTAGATCACCAGGTTAGGTCGTGCAGGAACTATCTGTGATACTGTTTATTGAATGTTTTGTATTCCTTTGTTATAATAGTGGGATTATAGCAGTTTTCGGGAGATAATTTGATTCGTGATTTATTTTGATGTTTGTGATAGTATTGGTGAGCCGTTATCGGTGGTTACTGGTTCCGCTAGCCGGCATATCATCTAGTATCTGTGTAAGTGAGTATATGATTGGTTTTTGGCAATGAAAGTTATTTATCGTCGGAGATAAGAGATCATTGAGCAAGTATTAATGACGATACTCTGAAACAATGCACACAAACTAGGTAGAAGACTGCAACAGTGTTTTCTACTCCAGAGATTGTAATGCCTGCCTGTAGGTTAGTAAGAACAAAAGATATAACCCCATAAGGAGGCCATAATGGCATCATGACGGTCATCATGAAGACATCATGGCAGGATGGGGAGATCAGAGTTTCCTGAGGATCTTAAAATGACTCTAGGGATGAAGAATCTTTAGAGAATGACCGTCTGGTCCTAATTTCTGCTGTCATCCTAAAGTTCTATTAGAGTCAGGGTGTGATGTGAAATCTTAAACAAATTTATTAAAGCAGTACTCATCAATAAAAAAGTCAATCATAGCCTTCTCATTGCACATGTGTTAGACGACGATATATGGTAGTCAACCAAACTTATGAGATACCCTTAATAGAACATTGAAGTGGCCCAAAAAGCAGAGAATATATGTTATGTATCTTTTTTTTTTTAAATGTCGACTTTGTTGTTTTTGATACCACCCTAAAAGGGATATCCAGAAATAGTACAAACAAAGTATACTTTGATGTGGTGTCTACCAAAGTACGTGATTGCAGAGAGTGGTAACGATGTGGTAGTTCAACAAACTGCGTGATTGCATATAGAGTAAACGATGTGGTAGTCTTACTTACTGCGTATTCAAGCTTACGTAAAGGGTGTTAAGGTTAAGTTCCACTGTAATGGCGAAAGTATACCTCTTGCGGGCATCCTTGTATATTTTTGGATATTTGAGCGTCCATGTAATTTCTAATATAATGAATCGATCTTGTAGCATTTCTCTGATCCAGTCTGCTATGAGAGATGGAATTTTTGCTTTCTTCAGTGCGTCGTGAATCGAGCTGTATTTTATGTTATCAAAGGCTCCTTCTACGTCTATGTCTGACAATTTATAGAATTGCTGATGAAAGCAGGAATTAGTTCACTGTTTTGTAATAAAGCTCTGCTCCTCACTGCTCAATTTATTAGGATGAAGTATCCGATAGAATGGAGAAGAGATTAAGCGTATCTCATAGACCAAAAGAAGTCAGAAGGATGTCGGCGTACGCGGGATTACGTGTTTGATTATCATTATTTAGACACCGAACAATAAGGGTAAATAAGAAATGACTGCTTATCTCTCCCATATGGTTAGTGTCCTGGGTCGGTTCTAACCGGTTCTGGTAAGTGGTAATTACTTGTGTAACGTGTTATCCCAAACGGTATGCTTTTTACCGCGCGTTGGTGCCGCACGTAAAAACTATACTGAAAGGAAATTCTTATATATTTTCCTTGTAGAAATGTAGATCCTTGCTGTACGGCATGTTAAACAAGGGAATCGAAACTGAGGGGCTCCATACAGGACATTACTATTGCGGTGTATGTGATTATACAGAAAAGATTTAGATTGATTCCGTAGTCCTAGATGTAATATCCCAATTTAATTTTTGGAACGTAAATATAAGCATAAAACGCAGAATCGAATTTGAATCTGAAATCAATCTGGGTTTTGCTTTTCCCTAAAATTTTGCTATGTAGAATAATGGACACGAGTCATTTAAACTTAGTATATTTCCTGTCTGTTGCTCTGTCAAGCTGCAGCTGTTGAATAATATTGATATAAGTTCCTCTCAGATGATTGTGTTGATCCTGTGGTAACAAGAGTGATCCTGTTTTAGTCGGAGTTTGGACAGACGGCAGGTTCAGAATTTGATCCATTTCCTTTCGATGATCTAATTTGAGGATGGCGCTTTGCGATTTACTTAAGTAAAGCACACAATGGTTTAGTAATTGAAAACATTTTAGATTCAGCTGTGAATTGATCGAATTCATTGAACAACGATGCTCTGGGTAACAAGCAGCATTTTGTGACTCCCGTAGATTTGCCCCACTGGTCACAGAAAATATTGGAATATTTACTTGTATGGAGGGCGCCGAGCAGCTTATGTTGGACTAATTCCACAACCATGTGCATCAAATCTGGCAGTACTCCAGAGCTAGACGCAGGATCGAAACCAGGCCACACCCACTCGGTGCTTCATTGAGACTTGATCCAACCGGGCAAGCTGGACCCCAGCCTCTGTGGAACCTCCACACACTTGCCTTGTTCAATATCTCGTTGGCACTGCCTGTCCTCCATAGAGTCTCATCGCCACTTCCCGTTTGGAGCCTAAAAACCCCACAGGAACTCCTCCCCCTTATCATCGTCTGAAGGTAATCAGGGCATTCAGTCCACTCAAAACAACCGCTAGAAGTTTTGCATTTCAATGGCATACCTTCTAATCAAGTGATTATGAAGCATAAAGCAAAGAATCACCATTAGGCTCGATGGGCCATGGTTGGGATTATCAAGAATGATGAGACATATATGCAATGAGGTTCTGTTCTGTGTTCTTATAACTTTTTAAATTTTTACCTCTCTTATTTCAAACCATTGCTTAATATCTTATCAGTTCCTGGTTAACTTGAAATATCTCCATACGGGCGTGTTGTGTATTTCATTTATTTTGAATCTCGAGCCTGTTCGAGCTTTTTGTGAGTATGAGACAGCTAAAAATCTTCAAATTAAAATGCTATCAGCGTCTCAAAATCATGAAGCTTTTTATCGATATGATATATCCTGAGCAAGATGTGAGCTGTAAGTGTAACACTGTCAAGTGTGTATACTGTATTTGTATTTGATTGCTTGTATTTGTATTTGATTACTTTGGGAATGCAGAGTGTAGTTTTCAATTTGTAAATTATCTGTATCAATCAGAATCGACATTTCAATGTCTGCACAAGTATAATGAGAATTTTCAATGATTTTCCCAAAATCCAGTTTTCCGATCTTTCTTGTTAAGTTGCGGCGCGGCGTCACGCCGCGCACGTACTCAAAAAAGCTTAGTGAGAAATAGGGGTGTCGTCTCGCGACACCCCTGGTTAGGGGAAGTTTACTGGTTAAGTTACATACATACATAGGGCGTGAATTCCTAAGCCCGTGTTCCCTAAGGTGTGCGTACGTTTGTCGTACGATGTATGAGAATCAGCGCGGCGCTGATTCTCAGTTCCCTAACCAGGGGCGTCGCGAAACGACACCCCTATTTCTGACCAAGCTTTCTTGAGTACGTGCGCGGCGTTACGCCGCGCCGCAAATTAACAAAACAGATCGGAAAACTAGATTTTGAGAAAATACGCGTATTCATTGAAATTTCTCATTGTAGTTGTGAAGACATGGAAATTTCTATTCTGATTGATACATATGATTTGCAAATTGAAAACTACGCTCTGCATTACCAAAGTAATGAAATAAAAAATTCTACAGTTGCACAGCTCACAGCAGTGGCTCAGTATAAATCATATCGATAAAAACTAAAAGCTTCATGATTTTGAGACGATGATAGCAATTTAGTTTGCAGGTTCTTAGCTGTCTCATATACTCACAAGAAGCTAGAACAGGCTCTGAGATTCAAAACAAATGAAATACAGAACATAACGCCCGTATGGATGTATTTCAAATTACCCAGAGACTGAACTGCTTAAAAGCAATCATTTGAGATACAAGAGGTAACAATTTACAAAAAGTCATCAGAACACAGAACCTTTTGTCATCGCATATATAAAGTCAAATTACTCTTGATAATCCCGACCATGGCCCATCAAGCCTAATTGATTAGTAGTAACGGTGATTCATTGCTATAATTTGACTGCATAATCACTTGATGAGAAAATATGCCATTAAATTCAGAATTCTTAGCAGTTGCTTTGAATGGCATTAATGCCATGATTACCTATGGAATATGATAAGAAGTGGATGGTGGCCGTGGAGTTTCGGTGGGATGAAGTTTTAAGGCTCCAAAGGGGAAGTGACGATGAGACTCTATGGAGGACAGTCAGTGCCAACGAGATATTGAACAAGGCAAGTGTGTTGAGGTTCCACAGAGGATGGGGTGCCTGCTTGCCCGATTGGATCAAGTCTCAATGAAGCACCGAGTGGGTGTGGCCTGGTTTCGATCCTGCGTCTCTGGAGTACTGCCAGATTTGATGCACAAGGTAGTGGAATTAGTCTATCATAAGCTGCTCGGCGCCCTCCATACAAGTAAATATTCCAATATTTTCTGTGACCAGTGGGGCAAATCTACGGGAGTCACAAACTGCTGCAGCTTGTTACCGATGGATTATTGCTCAATGAAATCGATCAATCTAAAATGGTTTGAAATGTTAAACCATTGTGTGCTTTGCTAAAGTAAATTGCAAAGCGCGATCCAGCTCAAGCCCAAAATAGATCATCGAAAGGAAATGGATCACATTCTGAACCTGCCGTCTGTCCGAACTCCGACTGAAACAGGATCACTCTTCTTTCCACAGGATCAACACAATCATCTGAGAGGAACTTATATCAATATTATTCAAACAGCTGCAGCTTAACAGAGCAACAGGAAATAACTTATCATAATAAAGTAATTATAATTTCGGTATTCAACTGATTTTTAGAACAAAGTAGCGAGCATGACATATACCTTATGACTCTTGTCCACATTCTAGGTACATAGCACAATTTTAGGGAAAAGCAAATACCCAGATTGATTTCAAATTCAAGTTCGATTCTGTGTTTTATGACGTTATAGGTATTGACGTTCCGAAAATTGAATTGGGATATAACTTCTAGATTTTCTTGTCAGTACGTTTTTACTTTTACTCTCTTGAGAAAAATTTGCCATTGCTGATTTCATCGAATCAAGTTTAAGATTTATCACTTCCATTAGCCTCCATGGAGGCTGAGTGGAGGCTGGAGCCTAAGTGGAGGCTAATTTCAAAATTAGCCTCCACGGAGGCTAGTGGAGGCATGAGGCTAATTTTTGAAAAATAGCCTCCACTATGGAGGCTATATTAGCCTCCACTAGCCTCCATTAGCCTCCACTAGCCTCCACTCAGCCTCCACTCAGCCTCCACTCAGCCTCCATGGAGGCTAAATTTTAGTTTAGCCTCCACTAGCCTCCACTCAAGAATTAGCCTCCATTAGCCTCCACGGAAATTTAAAAAGTCATTTTTTGCTTTTTTGGATTCTATGGAAGCTATTTTGACAGTGCTAGTGGAGGCTATAGCCTCCAAATGGAGGCTAAAATCATGAAAAAACACAGATAATATGGGGGGGGTCCACCGGCCAACGGCCAACGGCCAATTGGCCGAAATTGGAAATTTTTTAGACGGTTGGCCGGTTGGCCGTTTTTCTATTTTTGATTTCTACGCTCTTTAGGGGGGTCCAATCAAAAAACTCCCAGAAAGAAAGTTGCTTGTAATAGTTCTAAGAACACATCTGAGTACATTTCAAGACACTTATATCGAAATCACGAAAAAATGTGATATTAAAGATAATTTAGCTCATTTTCGTAGTCTATTACTTTTAGCAACTCATGGACCAGGATCATCCTACTGTTAAAATCTAAATAGGTTCACCAAGGGGTATTGAATATGTTCCAGTGGCCGGAAAAGTACTTGAGTGCTCGAAAAAAAAACTCCTTGCATGAGGGCTCCTTAATTCTGATGAAAGGGCTTGCCAATTAAGACTGCGGCACAGAGTCCTGACATTGGACTATTGGAGCTAAAGTTGGCTTCCCAGAATTCTGTCAACCTCAAGGCCCTGCAACCAGTTAAATCCACTCCTGCTTCCACTTCCGGGGCCTTTCCAGTTTCAACCACTAATATCATCTTTCCACAACTTATATTACCTCCTTCAACACCAGTGCTTCCTTCAGCTTCACCTCCTGACTTCATTCTTCCACCGTCCTTCTTTCCAGTACAGCCCTCTTTGCCCCAATTTAGCCCTGAAAGTGCCCCTGCCCATCTAGTCGCCCTGCCTCAGTGCCTCACACTATAGTACCATGGATTCCTCAGCCCTGTCCCGCCTTAGTGCCTTGGCCTCCTCCTCAACTTCCTCTTGATCAGCCACTGCTCCTCAACTTCGTTCTGAGTCTTGTATCCAGTCTCCTCCTCAGTATTTTCATCCTGTCTTGCAGCTCCTGGCCCTCGCCATTGGATTCCTTGTCCATCCCAATCGAGTGTTGCAGAAACCACCAACTCCCCCTCCTGCTGCACACAGATCTATTCCTCTACCTGGGTACAAACCTTGGTGCCTAGACAAATCACTTAGCCTGCACATCCTGGATATGATGGTACATCTGGTCCCCATGCTACAACAGATCCCTACCTTTACCAGATAGTTCCTCTATCTCTCTATCATAGGCACCTCATCATTGGAGATCCTATGAATAATGAGGGTCTCACTGTCACTGTACACATCTGCAAAGGGGGAATTCATCCTGACCAGGTGGCCAGGTGCTTCCTCTGCTCAGAGCACCATAAAACCGGTAAAGGGACATTTAACCCCCCAACATTACATCACCTACTTCAGTACAGCAAATCTGTAGAGGAAAGCGGGGGATCAAACATCACAGTTCGAGGATTGCGGCGACATTTAACCCCACCCCCCACCCCCCTGAAATTGCATTCATCGATGAATCAACACAGATCAAACGCAATGATCCGCAGCTTATTCAAGGTCTTTAAGTGGGATGAACCTCTCCTGAACCAAGATGTTCCGTGCCTACAGAGGAGACGTGTTCAAGCCATCTGCCCTGGAAACAAGGAGGAACGAGAGGATCCAGATCCTCATCCGGAACTACTCCAGACCTACTGCTGACAGCTTCCTGACTATGACTACATGTCTTATAGATCAAGTGTTGGGGGGTGTATTGTCGGAGGGTCAAATGAATTGCATGCCACACAACAAAAAGGCCTGAGCCAATCCTAGGAATCATTGCAAACTATATGGCCTTAGTACTTGGACTGCATAAACTATTTAGGACTGCTAGGCAAGCTGGCAAGGGCTCGTGAATGTCATCTCTAGGTTATAAACATGCAGGGAGACAGTCAATAGAATCATTCGTTTCATACATGAACAGGAAATAGTTCCAGGCGTGGCAGGGAATCAGGGATAAGACAACATGACTATACTTCAATGGATTTTTAAGGCTATAAGGGAAGAACTTTACAGGTTGGATGGTCTACACTTGAACTTATCAAGGGTTAATCTACATATCCTAGACCATTAACAACTTTCAAAAGTTTATTTCGGCAACATAAAACAGCATTATATAAACATATGGAGCTTGGGCCTTCTTCAAGCACAGGGGCTAATTTCGACTGTTTCAACGACCTTGATTGACACATTTGACACCCCCCCACCAATCAAATTAGCAGGAAAATGCAAGTTATAGAAATTGTAACAACTTTTTCTCTCACAACTTTCAACTATAATGCTTCTGGACGAAACCAGGGATGAAAAAGGAAAAAACGGCCAACCGGCCAACGGCCAATTGGCCGAAACACCAAATTTTTAAGACGGTTGGCCGTTGGCCGGTGGACCCCCCCCTAATATGCTAGCCTCCACAAAATTAAATATATGTCATGTTTTTACAAAAAGAGTACATTTTGTAACATAGACTAAAGTCTAGTATTAGGCACCACTAGGCCTCCACTAGAATCCACTCAGCCTCCACTAGGCTCCACTAGGCTTCACTCAGCCTCCACTAGGCTCCACTCAGCCTCCACTAGGCTCCACTCAGCCTCCACTAGGCTCCATTCAGCCTCCACTAGCCTCCACGCAGCCTCCATTAGCCTCCACTCAGCCTCCACTAGGCTCCACTCAGCCTCCACTAGCCTCCACTAGGCTCCACTAGCCTCCACTAGGCTAGTGGAGCTAAGTGGAGCCTAGTGGAGGCTGAGTGGAGCCTAGTGGAGGCTGAGTGGAGGCTGAATGGAGCCTAGTGGAGGCTGAGTGGAGCCTAGTGGAGGCTAGTGGAGGTTGAGTGAGCCTAGTGAGGCTGAGTGGAGCCTAGTGGAGGCTGAATGGAGCCTAGTGGAGGCTAGTGGAGCCTATTGGATCCTAGTGGAGGCTAGTGGAGGCTAGTGGAGCGTAGTGGTGGCCAGTGGAGCCTAGTGGAGGCTGAGTGGAGCCTAGTGGAGGCTAGTGGGGCCTGAGTGGAGCCTAGTGGAGGCTGAGTGGAGCCTAGTGGAGGCTAGTGGAGGCTGAGTGGAGCCTAGTGGAGCCTAGTGGTGGGCAGTGGAGCCTAGTGGAGGCTGAGTGGAGCCTAGTGGAGGCTAAGTGGAGGCTGAGTGGAGCCTAGTGGAGGCTGAGTTGAGCCTAGTGGAGGCTGAGTGGAGCCTAGTGGAGGCTTGGTGGAGGCTGAGTGGAGCCTAGTGGAGGCTGAGAGTAGGACAGTTGGAGCTGTCTGAAAGTTTGAAGCTATATATTGTTTTTCACATTAGTACACATAAATCACCATTTTCAGCAAGAAATTTGTGTTTTGTAGGCTTATTGATTTAGGCTCCACTCAGCCTGACAGCCTCCACTTAAGCCTCCACTAGCCTCCAATAGCCTCATTAGCCTCCATATGGAGGCTTTAGCCTCCACAAAAATGACTTTAAATTTCTGTGGAGGCTAATGGAGGCTAATTCTTGAGTGGAGGCTAGTGGAGGCTAGTGGAGGCTAAACTAAAAATTTAGCCTCCATGGAGGCTGAGTGGAGGCTGAGTGGAGGCTGAGTGGAGGCTAGTGGAGGCTAATGGAGGCTAGTGGAGGCTAATATAGCCTCCATAGTGGAGGCTATTTTTCAAAAATTAGCCTCATGCCTCCACTAGCCTCCGTGGAGGCTAATTTTGAAATTAGCCTCCACTTAGCTTCCACTCAGCCTCCACTCAGCCTCCATGGAGGCTAATGGAGGCTAATGGAGGCTAATTTTTGTCGTGTTCCTGTGGTACCATTTTGCCATTTCTTCTAGTGGGATTTAGGTTGAAAAGTTTTAGACATAATGATACCCATGCCAGCTCTAAAAGTCTAAAATTAGATCACAGGGAGATGAGATTTTATATTCAACTTGACTCTTACTGAGCCATTACATCGGAATAGCCGTAATATCCTGATAACAGGGGAGCCTCAGCCCTCATCTACCTGAGAATAACAAGTACTATGAATGGGGAACGGACATTTCATCTCACGACGCTTCATCTCAAGACACTTAATCTCGCAATATGTCAACTCTACGCAAGGGTTAGGGTATGGGTTAGAGTAAGTGTTCTGGTTACGGTTAGGGTTACATGGTTAGGCGGTCAGGACAGGGAGATGAAGTGTCCTGACCCTACTACCCTATTGACGAGGTAGGGTAGTAAATAGTGTGGTAAAAAGGGAGTTTAAAAGAGAATAAACCCCGGAATCATGATTTAAGACTCTATTATTAGATTTGCAGTAGTGTAAACACTCGAAATAGATAACAAACAGATTTCTTGATGTGAAAAAACTGTCTAAGGTTTGCATCAAAACCCCATTTTACTACCCTATTGACGAGGTCCTATTGACTGATGAGCACACATACGTGTTACACATGATTCAATCTGAGTCTTTGCTATTTCAAAAAATTGCTGCCATTTAGAACTTTAGAATGTGAACACGAGTTTTTGTTACCTGTGCAATGTTCTCAGTCAATACAAGCATTTGGAATATCATTACAAGTTACAAGTTATGAAGCAATTCAAAATGGTGAGGCTTGTGAAGTAAAACTTGAAAATTTAACTCACGTTTGAAACGGAGGCGTTTATGAAATCACGAATTCAGGGAGAGAGGTTTGGTGTTAGCGTCAGATCTGCAGATAACTTCTCTATTTCTATTCTCTAGTGTAACGAATGAAAAGGATGCTCCACTGTCACTTCTGAAGTTCGGAGCTCGTCTGCAATGACAAAAATTAAATCAAACTACGAGATTAGAGTATGTAGTTTAGGTAATAGTTATCATGTTGCAAATTAAACTATTATATCAGTATCATGGTTTAGTCAATTCAATAAGAAAAATCAAATTTTCAACTTTAAAATGTTAGGTGTATTACATGGTCAGTCGCATAAAAGTTTCGCATCAGTTTTTAAACAATCGTTCAAACCCATTATACCGATCCTTAATATAAATTAAATTGACACGTGAATAATGGTTGTTTGTGCGGGCGCACACCATTAATTTGAGCTTGCCAAGAAAATATCAAGAGAAACGAAATACGCAAAAGGGAGAAAAGATGCATCGTTACTATGGAAACCAGTCTTTGTGCACGTGCAGATTATAAACAGTTCTATGCGAGTACTTTCTATTACGCTACTACTGTTAAATTAAGTGTGTAGTTTTTGAAAATTTGACGTTACATTTCCTTTAAATTCAAGATCTTAAGATGGACATACAACTTGAATAACGGAGGATATTTCAGATGGATTGTTTTCATAAAAACTGTGGCAGAGGTCGGTCGATAATCACTGCTGAGTCGGTGACAACTGTAGTAACTAAAGTTTTGGAATTGACTGCTATTTTCTAAGCTTACAAAAGTGTACAATTCAATCGAGTCTAACAAATGTGTAGCAGATTACGAAGATAGTTCCTGGCCTGGATCAATTTGAAAAAAACAAAATTGTCCAATGTCAGTCATGTATCCAATCAATTTGAATGGTAGTGTTGAAAATTTGCGAACGAGGCGCTGCTTACTGCTTAGCAGCGCCGAGTTTAACCAGTTTAACCAGCCTTTTTTTAACCGGCCTTTCGACAAAATGAGGTATTCACCAAATCTAGTATCGCATTGTTCTCGATTGCACCAGATAGTCCAGGATTCAGGAATGGGTAAGTGACTCACGAGAGCAATAGGTAGCGACTCAATTCCAGCTAAAAATTTACAGTTGAAATTTATTGAATTTAGTTCTATTTTTTAATTCTATTAACTAATATTAACTAATATTTTAAGATCAAAATTATTTCTCCGACAATTCTAAAAAATAAAGAACTGCCATGTCAAAAACGTATTATCCTAAGACATGTGTCAAGGTCATAACTGATTTTTGTAGGCAAAGATTTCTAAAATAGATACAATTTACAAAACATTTGGTAAGAAGCTCACATTTTAAATGTATTTTTGTCCTCATGACTAAATTTGATTTTCAAAAATTCATAATTAATTCCAAGAACAACCAAAATACACAGTTTCACCGTCAAAAATTCTTAATTCTTACAAGTAGATAAAATAATCATTGAAAGAAGGCTCGTTTGGAATTTAATTTTCATGGAAAAATAGTTTTCAATTTCGTTAAATATTAATAAATTAGGAGCGACCAAAATAACATTTCTACCAACAATTTTAAACGATATTTCTGCCAATAATTTTTACAAATTTTAGAAATTTTTGGCTATAAACTGTATTTGTTGCTCGGCAAAATTTCAAATAGACTATCAATAATCGATGACTTGTAACATGTAGAGAAACTTTCATGAATGGAATGATATAATCAATGAAAAGAATTAATTTTTTGTTGCAAGTGACACAGAGTTGAATACTTTGACGTTTAGTATCAAACTTAAGTCGGTGTGTAACAGTCATTACAATTAGTATTACAGTTTATGGTGCAAGATCTAAGAACCCTGATGTTCTCAGCACAATTTTGTCCTTCCCGAAATTGCATGAAATTATTTCAAAATTATTGAGCTTAACAATTAACAAAAGTATATTGACCCATCACCCCCTTCAATAATGCCATTTAAAATAACTCACGTACCATTCATTGTCAACAGAGAATTGACTGAACAGAAGCGAAGACGAATAAGAAAACAAAAGAAGCTGACGTAGGATTCCATCAAGGTAAAATTGTCAATTGAGTCGTACTATTCTTCAAGTCACGTTAAAATGGTTGATTATCTGAACACATCATTTTTATCACTGCCTCATAATCTCATTAAAAAAATACCTTGTAAATCGTAGTGACACATCAACTTGACTATAATTGCACAGCTGTGCCACCAAAACATTGGAATCAATAAATGCTTAGACAGAGCACCAACACAACATAAAAATGATAAATAATTTCAACATTTTAAAGTTACATTTAAAACTATAACCTCAATCCAGTTCCAATAACATTAATTTTTCAATGGAAGACGAATAAGAATTATCTTATCATTGTACTATCATTACTATTTATTAAAAAATTCTCAATTGAGTCGTAATTTTTAATTTTCTGGTTAAAATGAACAAAAGAATATTTATAATTTTTTTTTGTTACCTCATAATTTTTTTTGTAATACTTAAAAATCATAGTGACACTTTTTTGCTCTCAACTTTAATTGCAATTTAATCGACATGATTAAAACATTTTTTCAATAAATGCATAACACAACATCCACCAACACAACACAAAAAAAGATAATTTTAAACATTTTAAAGATAACAAAGTGCTATAACACTCAATGTTATAATAATAACATTAATTTTCAATGGATCAGTGTTGATGATCGTGATTATCTTATCATTGTACTATTATTATATTATCCAAATGCCTGTAATTTTTATGTTTAAAAAGGGTACGAAACAATGAACGAATTCAGAATAAAAGAATTTTCAAAATTTTATAATTTGGTTTATGCAATGTCTCACAATTGCCAAACTTTTCTGAACAGAACTTTTTATTGCTCTCGCTTTTATTGCTTCTTTAATCGACATGATTAATCATTTTTATCAACATCCAACCCCTATACACATAATGACAATCAAAGGGATCGGAAAACGAGACGATATATGAAAACGAATGTTTTTTTGTAAACAAAATTGACAACTTTATTGCTTCTCAAACCATTGTTTTAAAATTTTAAAAATCAATGATTTCACCTTAAACCCCAAACCCCAAAAGAAAAATTTTTAAGGGTTTAAAGATAACAAATACACTTGCCCCCTTTTAAATATATTGGTAATTTTAACCCAACCCGGGGTTTGGCTGAAATAAAAAGTGCAGCCCAATAAAACCCCCAATAGATTGTTTAAAATTGAAGTATCCAAAAAATTAAATTTTAAAGTTTTTCAAAATGGTTTATATTTTAATTTTTCAAAATAATGTAAAAATTAAAAATAAGGGGTTTAATTTGGGAAAGTTTAAAATCCCCAATTTTCCCTTCCCCAATTTACTTTTTCCCAGGGAAATTTTTTGGAAAAGGGGAAATGGGGAAAAATTTCAAAAAAATTTGGAAAAAACGTTTTTAAAATTTTTTATCGGTCATTCAATTTGTATTAAAATTTTCATTCATACAAGGGATTAGCATTGATTGACATTCATTGGCGACACTCCCCTTCTACAAAACCTATCATGGGCAGATCTCCTAGCGCACTGAAGATCGCCAAACACCATAATAGGTAACACTATTGAATATCACCGCTTTCGACGATGATCCACTCACATTCACTGTTGCCACTGTCCGCAATGAATCAGTGAATTTCCATTTGATCCATTTATGGATTTGCTGCATTTCACAGTCGACTAAACCTAATTCTAACTCTGTCCCTTTGTACCCAATTACCCCAAACCTGTGCCCAGTTCAGAGGTTGAAATCTAAACGTTATATGTTCCATGAACGATAGTGTAATATCATCTGAAGCTGAAAATCATGTTCTTTACATCCACAATTGGGACATTGGCCCCCTACAAGTGAGGTTTTTGGTTAATGGTTGGGATGATATTCATTAGATTCATTGAAATGTGGCGATACATTTGGGCAGATATTAAAAGAGCAGAATTATTAGTAGTATTATAGAAGACGTAATATTATGGAGATAAATAAAATCTGGAATCAGATGGTCCCAAGGCGCACTATGAAGGAAATCGCCAGAGTGACCTACAAGGAATGCCCCATACCTACTGTGCTCCACTATGACTGGACGAATCTATGACCAAAACCTGACATATTTGCAACTAAAAATTCAAGTTAAGTTAGGTATACAAGAAACACAATGAAATTTCAGCAAAACAAAGTTACACGTTACAGAGTAAAAGTGAACAATACTTTGTCTCAAACAGCAAACAGCAGATCTAAGATTAATTTTGCCATTGAAACTAACCAAATTAGTACAGAAACCAGATGGTACTACTGTATCGAGACATTATTACTGCATTTAGGCAAGAGCCTGCCAAGTCTAATATTTTAAATCCCCAAATCTTTACACAAATTTGTGCTTTGATCGTTTTGATTGACATATAGGGCTCAATAGTGACATGATGCAAATTTGTATGCTTTGATAAAAATCTATTTAGAAAGTTCCATGCATCCGAGTCCTGGTAATGAATGATCTGCACACATAGATGCATTTGGCCTTTTTTAGACCCCTTATTAGAATGTTATATTCTTTGTTGTTTTTAAGTCCTCCCTTTAATGGAATGAAATCTGGAGCCAAAAGTGGACAACAGTTTGTAAAATAGACATTGGCTCTTTTGAATTTGTCCAATGGATGCATTGGATCCATCATGAATGTCCATAAAATTGCGTGTTTCTATGTTCAGAAAACAGACACTTAATACGCAGGAGTGGTCGATTCCGCTCAACATTTTCTAAGTACTGCTTTGTATTAAATGCAATGGTATCGGTTTTTTAACACTTTATCTGGCGTAATAAGTGTGATTAGACTTGATATTAATTTATTACTGTTGGTTTGCTACGTAAATAGACACGCTATTTTGTGGTTTTCAGTGTGCGCGCTAGTTTAAATTTACCAGTTTAGAATTTTGTCCAATTGTAGATGGTATTATATATATTCGCTTGCTAGCATTGTATAATAAATAATCAATATTCAGGTTGAAAATGACATAAAGCATATGTCGAAATATTCCTAATATGACGGCTTTTTATTTTGTTTTCAAGTTTATTCTGCTACTCCGCTTCCCGCCCATTGGACATCCATTATGAACATTATGTAAAATGGATCCAATAGATCCATTGGGTCCATCTTTTGATGATCACGGATCAATCTGGACGAATGGGACACAATCACCAAACATGGTTAGATAAGAACAGTCTGTTTTGTTACTGACCCATTTCGTCCATTGGATCCATTGTGTCCATTGAACACCATTGGACGTGTCCATTGGATCCATTGCACATTGTGCCCATTGGATCCAAAGTATTCAAGGACATGTCCAATAGTGTTCAATGGACACAATGAATCCATTGGACACAATGGATCCATTGAACAAAAATACCAGACTGATGCCCATCTATCAAACCATGTTTGGTGATTGTGTCCATATTCGATCATTGAACATGTCCATTGAACATCAAAAATGGATCCCCTAGGTCCATAGGATCCTTCAAAAACCATTGGACAATTTTACCGATGGACATCATGTTCGATGGATGTCCATTGGATGTCCAATGGACATCCATTGGACATGATGGATCCAATGGATCCATTGTAAAAAATTCGCAACTCTTGTGACATATCAATTGAAACCAAAAACTATTTGGTCTGGAGTCAAAAGTTGATCTTTATTTTGCCTCAAAATTGAAATAGACACATCAAGAGGCACCAGAAACTAAGTAAAATTTATTGTCAAAGAAAGCTCACAATGAAAGGAATTAAATATTACATAAATCCAGGTTCATATTACTATATTAACTGGGAAAGTGGACCATCTTGCCTCAAATAGGCATGCCAAGTGGCACCAAGAACTAAGTATTTACTTTTCAGTGAAAATTTAAAGTAGACTAGATTGATTCAATTCAATTCATGAAAATGGCATAAAATGTCATGAAAATGACAAAAAAGTAAATTTTTTAAAACTTGGGGTTTTGGAAAATAGACCAAAAAAAATCCCAAATGGGGGGAATTTTTAAAAAAAATAAAATTGCCCCTAAAATTTCCCCAAAATAATTTTGAAAAAGCCCCTTAGGTTTTTATAGGGGATAAATATTTTGGCCCGATTTTTGGTTTTAAAATTTAAATACTTTGATGGGGAAATTTTCTTAAAAATTTGGCCTTTAAAATAAAAGGTTTTTTAAAACCCCTGGGGTTAAATTGGGAAAAAAAATAATTTTAAAAAATTAAAATTTTTAAAAAAAAAAATACCCCCCCAAATTAAAAAAAAAGTTTACACTTACAATTGACTTGATAGGATAATTACAATTGACTTGATAGGAAAATACAGAAGACACAAGCTAATATAATTGGTTGTGCAGAATAAAGAGCGTTATATTTTGACTGGCAAGTTTTACCACAGGAACATGACCAAGATTAGCCTCCATTGGCCTCCATAGTGGAGGCTATTTGGCTATTTTCAAAAAAATTAAGCTTATTGCAAAGCCTCCATGGAGACTAATTCTTGACATTAGCCTCACTCCAGCCTCCATGGGAGGCTAATGGAAACTTATTTGGTCATGTATTCCTGTGGTAAAACTTTGCCTTTTGACTCAGACAGAAAAATCAAGTGACATCAAAATTAAATAAAATTGCCAGTGAAAGTTCACAATAATGCAGTTTGAAAACAGCAAAAATAGCTGTTCATATTGGGGGATATAAATTAGGCCATTTTTTGTCTCAACAGTGCAAAAATACTAAATGAAATTTGCATTAAAATTTGTCTGTGAAAATAAAAGGGATTGAAACTAACATAAAATACATGTTCCTATTAGGCATGAAGATTGGGCAAGATTTTGCCTCAAATAGGCCATGTGCTTAAGTGGCACCAAGAACAAAGAAAAGTTTTCAGTCAAAATTTTTCAATAAACTAGATTGAAATTGTTCATATTGGTCAAAAATTGGGAAATGCTATAATTTATTTGCCTCAAATAGACATATCAAGTGGCACCAAAAGCTAGGTAAACTAGGTGAAGGATAAAATCATACCTAAAGCTAGTCTTCTACTCTTCTTAGTAGAACAAATACAGACCATGGATGGAGCTATTGGAGAGTTTTCTGAAACTGACTTCTTCTTTCTGAAAAAGTCAAGCCACATAACTCAACAACTCCATCCATAGTCTTGATGGAATCCATGAAAAGTGCCTTCATCAAACATCTAGGCAGATCCAAATAAAGCATAATGAGACACCAAAAAATGATATGGTGTAATGAAGGCTATAAACACTGAGCCACCTGAACTTCAAAACTTTAAAAAGGTAGAAAACATGGTGGAAATAAATACATGTTCATATTGGGCATAAAATTAGCAAATGATTTGCCACAAATAGGCATGTCAAATGGCACCAAAACTATGTCAAGTGTTCACTGAAAACTTGCATTAAAATAGATAACAAACAAAATAGATATATACCTATGTTGATATAGTGACGGATAAAGTATAAGGAAATAGTTTGCCTCTAATAGCTTAAAAAGTAGGTGAAATTTTCTGTATAAATTAGCTTACCAATTAAAAATGACAGAATATAAATTTTGTGGAGAATGAAGAGGGCAATATTTCCCTCAGATAGACATATCAAGTGGCACCAAAAAAAGCAAAACTAGATTTTAAGGCTTATTACAATATGAATAATTAGGCATCAAGAGGCATTTATAGCTTCAAAGGAATAATCACATTCATGGACTCATGGAAAGTATTTTGCCTTAAATGAGCTTAAACTGATTTCGTATAGAAGGATTATTGAAAAAATATTTACATTTAAAGAACTACCAATAAAGCTGGCATCCAAGGAATAAAACTTGGAAAGGAAAACCTGTAAATGATAACATATTATAAGGAGATCTTACAGGACCAGAACAAACCGAACAACTGTTCTTTTAATGGCAAAATAGCGTGATGTAAACAAGCATAAAATTCAAACAAGCATAAATGTTTCACTTTTATAATTTTAAAGTATAGAAACACAAAACAATGGTTATTCGTCACCACAGAACCTTGGTAAGGCATTAAAATACTTGGTAAAGACTTAACAGAAACTAGAAAGCAAAAAGGAACAGTGTATGAAGTGCTTTGCTGGTACTTCATATGAAACCGGCTATCCAGTTCTGACAAAAATTGGTCAATTTCTGGATGAATGCTGAGAAAATACTATGAACGTAGCGCGCGGCGCCATTTTCCTGGATGGTCGTTTTGACGGTTCAAATCGATCAGTCAAAACGACCAACTGTTGGTGAGAAATAGGGCCCTGGTTTAGCGCTTGCCGCGCCGCGCACTCCGCTCCGTGCGCGTAACCAGGGTCCTGGTTAGGGCAAGGATCTGCCTAGCACCCTGATGAAGGCATTTCTTTCATGGATCCCGTCAAAGACTATGGTTGGAGTTGTTGGAGAGTTCTGTGGCTTGACTACAAAGATGACTGTATTTGTTCTACAAAGAAGATAATTTGATTATTCCATCAATACTCTTGTCCAAATTCAAATATTATCCATGTTTCACTAAACAATACACTGGATCTTCCACCCCATGTCATGCAAACATCACACTGACAAAATTAATTACAGAAAAATTACAGATAAATTACAGATAAATTACAGGTAAACAAATCGGATAAAAACTCGGGCAACTTCCCCTAACCAGGGGCGTTGCGAGACGTTTAGCGGCTTGCCGCGCCGCGCACTCCGTGCGGGAAACCAGGGCGCTGGTTAGGGCAATCGGGCAACGTAATGTGTTTAACCCTGATTCAATGAAAACTCAGTAGTAATACTTTTCACAGGGTCAATATTTTTAAATTTAGATCGATATATTAGTTTGTGTGCACGCGCTTAATTTTTGTCGCGAAAAGTCAGTCAGTCAGTCACAATTTACGCGCGGCGCGCGCGCGCAAAAAAGTTCAGGGTCACCTCTTTGCTAAACACAAATACCCCTGTTATCGTTGCACGGCGCGCTTCCTCAGAAGCAGAAGGGAATTAGGGAAGCGCGCGGCGCGTACACACACCTTTGCAGGCTAAGGATTGTCTGACGTTGACAGACCCTCTCGAGAATCAGCGCTGCGCCTCGCGCGCGGCGCTGATTCTCATCGAGCTGACGCCAGCTTAAAATTATATTTGTGTTTGATCAATTGATCGAGATCCTGAGATTCAGGGGTATTGCATTGGGGTTCTGAATAAAGTATTGGATAGGAAATTGGGTCAGAATTTTTGTTTGCTAAGCACAAACATGCTTATGTGGCAATAGGAACATTTTTGTTTTAGCATATGCAGCATAATAATATGAGGAATTTGAATTTTTACATTATATGTTTTACCAGATTTATTTATTACTGAAATTTTTACTAAAGAAATTGCTGTAGCTATAAATATTAATTATTTGTTTGACTAATCATTTGTTTGATCACCAGACAAATACTGATTATCATCTTGTTCTCTACTTCTTTTCACCAAATGTTCTATTTATTTTTTATTTTGGAAGCTATTCAGTTTCACTCAGGCAGGCGGTCTTTGCATTTGGCAGCTTGTCTTTATCCAGTACCTAGGATAATTGTTCTGGGGCCTAGTTTCACCTCATGAAAACTTATTCAATTTACATTGGAATTAAATCAATTGTGAAATAATCATCTGTACTGTTGTAAAATGTTGAAATTTGTTTAACTGAAATTTGATTAATTATAATTTGTATTATTTTATTGTATTACTGATTGTATTACTGATATGATATATTTTGTATTATTAATATGATATATTTTCGCTATATGTAGCTTTACTTGTCTCAGGATGTGTTGAGGCTGCTCCTCGGAGATCCTGAAGATGGTACCAGGGGGTGACTGCTGGGGGGCCTACCTCATAAAAAGCTCTCGCAATTTAAACACCCCGAAAGCTGAGGTAGGTATTGGACTGAAGATGCCTGCACACCACTCATCTTGGTGTGACTCATTAAGATCCTACTGCTCTCCACATTGCATTACCTAAAGGAATCATGTTGGTGTTCAAGTACGGAGTTGGAGAAAAATCTTGCAGATTGATGTCTTGAAGAAAGATTTCTTTTTAATTCAAACATGATTCATAGCTTTTCATAAAGTCAATATTAAAGTTATGATTCGAAACTGTCAGTTGATATTGTGGAGTAGTTATTTGGCTTGAATCATTATTGTTACTTTCAATGAAAGACAGCAGTTTTACTAAATATGTATTATTTGAAAAAATTATAAACCACAATTTATGCACCCAACAGCTGATGTTGGAATTCAATGCATGATACCCAACACCTCTCTTCGCAGTGTAAATCATTTTGATTTGACTGTTCTGCAATCCAGATTATCTTGCACATATGTGAGGGTCGATTTTGTAGCCTCAATTTGGATGTTATTTTTCCTCATCTCTCTTGAAGATTGAAGCCATGATATGTAATAACCAAGCCATGAAGGGTCTTTCTGGAGCCATTTCTTCATACCTCTCAACTAAATTTCCACCAGTAGCTTTCGACTTATGATCTTTTTGTCTGTATTTATTATATGAGTTTGCAATATATTTTGCATTATATTGCTGACCTCTGTGGCTAAATTAAATTTGTGGCTAAAGAAACATCAGCCAATAGCGTTTCGGAGTAGACCCAAAAGGTTAAAATGCAGCAGAAATGTGTGACATCCTAAATCCTGAACATTAAGTAGTTATTTTTTCACCAAACTTGTTTTTCACTATTTGGTGTCCACCTAAAATTGAAATCAAATTTGAGGATATCCCAAATCCACTGACAAAATGGGTTCAGAAGATCGTGGTTGCTGTGATAAATGTGCCAAGATGTTCATCATGGCTATCAACATTGTTATTGTGGTAAGTTTATTCTCTTTTTAAATCCAATTCAATGTCAGCAGATATACAAATGACATGATGTTCATTCAATGAGTTTTCTATGATATTCAGTGAACTATTCTAGGGTACTGAACACTTAATCATAGCTTCTAATCATACTGAAACTGAATACAATCAATATTATATCATTTTATGTGTGCATTGAGCAAAGCAAGTATTGGAATATCACATTCAGATACTACCTTATTGTTAAGTGACCAGGTTATGGGACTTCATATTATTGAGTCTGAAACAGTGTTTTGAAAAAATGAATTCAATTGTCTAGATCAATCACCAAATAGAAACCATTTCATGGATTTTATAATTTTGCTGAAAGTTGACAAAAACCCTTCACTCCTGTCTGATGAATAAGAGCAGACATTTTGTGGAATTGTGCTTTTTGTTCATTAAATGATTGATAACATGTGGCATCATGAACTCAACTGAACTAGTTCACTGGTGAATGAGGGATTGGTGGGCTTGTGCACCATATCTTAATATGGATTTGCTATCGATTTTGGTCAGTCTGTTATTTTGGTGTGCTGGATACTTAACAAACATAACTTACAGATTATTGGTGGTGTGATTCTTGGGGCTGGAATCTACTGGCAGCTCAGTGATACTGGGTTCTACAAGGAAATATTCAGCCATGAGTAAGTTGAGCCCATAAAAATTCTTATATTCGCTATATTCCTTTGAAATACCACTCATTTAACTTCTTCTTTCTCAACATTTTTGATCCTAAACTTCAATAAAATTCACTAGCCTTCCTTTCATTCTCATTTCTCATGGTTTCTCACCCTTAGTCATAACAAGTCCACCCCTTTCTACTTTATAAATTTGAAAGATTCCATGCCCCGAATATCTATTTAAATTGGAGATCATGAATTTATTCAAATCATAAATACAAATTTCTTCAAGACATCTATCGAGAATTTTTTCATCGATTGAAATCATTCATTTCTACTGTATACTGCATAGATTCATAAAATGAAAAATTTAAAAATCATCACAATTAATTAATTTGCTTGCATCAAGTTGCTATTGACAGACTTTCCATTTTACATTTTAAAGAAAAGTTGGCTACTGGAAGTGGCATATTATCCTGAATGTCCTTATAAATGTCCTCCTGATCAAGAAATTCCTTTAACAAGCATTTCAATTGAAATTCATTCTTTAAATCCCTTAACATCTGTAACATTTCAGCATTTTCAATGTACCCATCATTTCTATCATAATTGGAAGTCTTCTCTTTCTTGTTGGATTTTGTGGCTTCATCGGGGCCTGCTGTGAAACTATCTTCCTTCTGAAAGCAGTGAGTTTTTTTAGTGAAAAAGAGAAAAACTTGAAAATTGTGGAAAGTAAGAAAGTTCAATTCAGACAAACTAAATATGAATGTTACTTGTTGAGGTAATTAGTGCACTGTGCATTAATAACCTTTTTAAATCATGATGATGCCATCACATGACAGCTCTTAAATATAACCTTCTCTTTCTATTTCAGTACATGGGCCTGGTAATTGTTATAATGTTAGCAGAGATAATCATTGCTGTCGGTTGTGTTGCTATGAAGGACGAAGTTGAAGTGGCTGGTATTTGAAACAAACATTTTATCTATGATCTATTTCTTATTTTGGGGATTGGAAACTGAAAAAGTCAAGAAAACGGTAAAATGGATAAAGTTTCATGGGTAAATTAACTTAAGGGTCAATTTACATGGGTCAATTTACATGGGTAAATTTATTCATGTATGGGGTTCGCAAAAACTGGAATTATGAAGAGCTTTACATAACAAATTAAAGGGGCGTGCAAACAACTATATCTTCTTAGTTGCAAAATAGTGTTTCTGTAGCTACCTACAAAATTAATAAGAGGTTATTTCCAACTAGGCTGCAACAGAAAACGTGAAAGAAATGATTACTTACTATGGTGATGCGGAAAAGGATGAAGCTGGAGTCATCACCAAAACCCTGAATCTCGTACAAGAAAACTTTCGTATCATTAAAATAAATATTAGAATTTGATAATTAGAATATTCGTATATTAGAATTGAAATAACTAGGAACTGATTTTCCCTTAAACCAGTTCCCTAATTTGTTACGTCTATAAGGTGTGATAAGAGTATATCGGCAATTAATCAATTTCTGTGAATTCCTATTACTTCTATCCCAACAGATATAAGGCCGTACGAAGTGGTACTTAATAAGCTCAATAATAGAAGATTATCCGATAACTTTCGGATATTTCTGAAGGATGTGTGAGGCATATAACCTCTTCTTCCATCATTGCCGCCATTGTCACCGTTGTCACCATTACCATCATTGCCGCCATTGTCACCATTGTCGTTATTGTCGCCATTTTCATCATTGCCGCCATTGTCACCGTTGTCTTCATTGTCGTTATTGCCGCCATTTTCGCCATTGTCACCATTTTCATCATTGTCGCCATTATCACCATTTTCACTATTGTCATTATTGTCACTATTGTCATCATTGCCTCCATCAGGGTTACAATCAGGTTCTGGAAAGAAGAAAAGTGTTCGAGACTTAGCACCATTTAATTCGCCCTCAGGATTTCATAGCGGGGTCAATCAGCCATTGCATTGTGTATAACATTCTATATAACATTATAATATTTAAAAATTTGGAGCTGGTTGATCTATCCTCAGATTTGGGTGTATGCCGCGATGATATGGATGAAATAATACTTTAAAATATTCCGGTATAGATAACACAAAGCTCACCTAAAAAGCTAAAACAAACTAAAATCATGGAAAAATTAATGAACAAAACTATGTAAAACTATGTTAACATGTTAAACTATGTAATTTAAACTATGTAAACACTAATAAATCATATAGCTACATATATAGGTAAATAAGCAGTTCTATAATCTAGCATGCAGCGCAATGCTTGCCTGATTTAAATCATTTAAATCATGAGCAAAACATGGGCAGTTCTTATCTTGCCTGGACTGATGGGGATGATCCGGTACGATATGGAAGCTGTGTCCTTTTTACTTCCCCTCGCATTACTGAACGCAATGAACGCTACAGCGGTTTTCCACCGAGTTTTACAATTGCCATACTTGGTCGATGTTTCGAAATCTACAACAGGGACTGAGTTGCACAGCACCTAGAAACATGTGCGGAATTGGTAAGTGAGTGAGTTAAGCGGTTTTTTATGCTCCCACAGGACCTGCGTTAGACTGGCGCAGGCCCCGCGCTAAACCGGCGCTTAACCTGCACATAACTGGCGCCAAACCTGCATTAGAGCTGCACTAGACTGGCACAAGACCCGCATTAAACAGGCGTTTGACCTGCATTAGACTGGCGCCCGGACGAAGTGGCAAACAGATCTATGCCCGCTCAGACTAACATTACTGACATGGATTGATCAGATTGCAGTGCACTTATGTACTGTGGTTTGTAGATGAAAATATACCTAATAATGCACGAGAGCTTTCATTGAACTCAACAAAATTTAATGGCTCCCTTGAACCTGTAACTGAAGAATGAAGATGCTCCCATAACGAAAGTTTCAAAACACTACCTGAAAAGTTTGAGAATAAAGAGAACGACTAAGTAAGTAAGTAAGAGGTCAATGATAAAATTATACTTTGGAAATAGTGGCACTAATATTCTTAGCTTTGTAATTATTTTCTTGATGAAATTTTTGACCTCTTACTTAAAGTCGATATCTTTATTCTCAAACTTGCTAAAAATTCAAGTTATGTAACGTGACTACCTTTATTGTAATCTATAAAACACGGTACAAAATTGCAGCTACAGTACAAGGTTACAGCCATTAAGACTACCTGTATGTGTGAACACCGTTTGATAACCCTCCATATTCTTTCACTCTCAACGCCAACGCTGCCTATGAAGTTGCCGTCGGCCACACAGTAACCGATGCTATATTGGATAGTTTGCTTAAAGTAAACCCAGATTCCACCAATTTCATTTCTATTGGCGTTGAAGAACACTACCTGAGATGTTTCAGTTTTTATGCTAATTTTTTTATTTATTTTTTTATTTATTTTTTTAATTTTTTTATGCTAATTACAATCATATTTGAGGAATTTCTGATGATGACGGTGAACGTAGAAATGATAATTAAAGTTTTTACAACGAATTATTAAAAGTGCTTCTCACTTTGTCGCTAACTAAGGAAAATCAGAATTTATCACAGAATTATATTGAAGAATATTGAGGAATAATACCCTTGTTCGTTTTCCTGTTCCAGCGTTAGATGTCGTTTTGAATTCTAGTGCTGCAGCTGACATGCTTTGGGGTATTTTCTTGCCACGCTCGATTGGAATCCACCCTGAGTTGAAGAGACAAAAATATATTATGTTAGATTTCATCATTTATTTATATGATTTTTTGATCGGATCACTGTTGAATAGTCGCATACTGATACTGATTATAGTCTCTGCGACAAAATGAAAGAAGCTAATTTTTAATAAATAAATCTGATATTAAAATCAGATTTATTTATTAAAAATCAGCTTCTTTCATTTTGTCGCAGAGACTATAATCATCATTAATCAGTAGATTTTTTGATGTCCTTGGGTATTGAAGAAAAAACACTGATGTATCTGATTATTCAGTTAGCATTATTTAATAAAAAAGAAAAAATGTCCCAACTCAGAACTTCTATGAATTCTCTTGCAAAATATTCATATCAATTTCTCATATATTCGTTGATCTATCAAACCTGGTTGTTGGTCGTCTTCATTTGAAGTGATCACGTGGAGATACGCAAGGCACGTGATCAGCACACGTGATTTGGACCAGTTCATGATACGATGCGTCTGATTCTCTTACTGTTTCAGGGCGTCAACACTTTCAGATCATTGAAAACTTTAGGATATAGCTTTTTTATTTAAACTAATTTGCAACCGTATTTTAAACTTAACAACACTACTTATTACAATCAAATTTGAGGACCCTGAAATCCAAACCCCAAATCCCGCCACCTTTTACATTTGCAATGTCTGCAATGGATCAGGAGGATGGGCCAAAGGCTAGGGTGGAAGAGTCCTCAGATCCATTACAGGATGACGATGAATATGGTGATGTATATGGTAATGCTGCAAAGTCAAAGCTCTCTGTTGTTATCCCAAAGTGTGATATGAAAGCTGACCCCACATCAACAAAGTCAGACTCTTCCTCACCAACCTCCTCACCCACCACCTCTTCACCCACCTCTTCAAAGACTAAAGTGAGTGTCAAATCTAAGAAAGGTAAATCCTCTAGGAAGTTGAATTGTAATATTTCCCCTCGCTTCAGAAATAATGGAAGTTGTGCTCGCTGCAAATATGAAAATGCCATTGAAGAATCAATCACTTGTGATATCTGTGATAATATTTTTCATGCTTGTTGTAGAGATAGTAAAGGTACACTGGTGTGTAGTTCAGTTTGTACAAAGACATTTCTGGATGCCTTTAGACCTGTTGCAGCTAAGTATGGAGTTAATGGAGACAGATGGGGAAGTTTTGGTTTTGTCTGTGGTGACTGCAAAGGTAATTTGAAAAGTTTCAAAAAGAAAAAAGTCACAGTTCTGAACAAACAAGTTCAATGTGAGGCAACACATGAGATGGACTCATATGAAACAACAGAAAACAGCTCTATTGACAATACTGCTTCATTAGATGAAATCAAGTCTATCATGATGAGTATGAAGGATGATATTCTTGGTGAAGTCACTTTACTCATAGATAGTAAGATCCCTTCATGTCAAAAGGAAGATGATGAACAAAAAGGTCCCAATGTACTATCAGACAATTCATCTGTGCAGTTAAGCAATGGTATTCAATCAATGGAATTAGGTGAATCAAGAGCAGATAGGAAAAGTGAAATGTCATACTCAGCTGCTATTCAAAAACCTGTCCTATCTATGACATCAAGCAACCAATTCAGTCCTACTAGCAAAGTTCAAAATAAGCAGAAAGAAAATCAAGAAACTCAGCATGTTATTGTACTGAATTCAGAATCTAGAAATGTTGATTTCAAGAAACTAACTGGTAGCATAGAAAAACAGCTTGAATCAGTCTGTTGATTTCCTCAGGGCAGAAGGAGGCACGTAATCAGTTGTTATAGGCTTCCCAAGTGATGAAACTAAGAGCATGGGAAAATTACTGGCCTCTTGTAATGAAGTTGTTTCCAACAGATTTGTTATTAATGATGCCAAAAGATGCTGCCAAAATAACAGTCACAAATATCCCAACAATGTAGCCTCAGAGGTAATTGAAGGCAAGGAACATATGTCAACTATTGAATTCAGACAAGTTTGAAGAATCATCTCTATAAGAAGATCATGGAGAAGTAAAAAATTTGCCCACCCATGGACGACTTAAGAAGACATACCATACTTCAAGTCCCGAAATCAGCCATTTTTCTGTCTCTGTTATGGGGGGTTAAAATCGCCATTTTGGGCTTAAAAACTAACTTTTTTCGCCGTTAATTGGGCGTAGATGTCTCATGGGTGAATTCAAATAGAAAGTGTATCTGCTCATAAATTATGCCCTAAAACCACTGAACCAATGATATTCATAAGTTTCCTTTGTTTTTCTAAAATCAAAAACCTATTTTACCTCTCAAAACAGTGATCAGGACGTTCTTCATTTCTGGCGCAGATCCGAAATCGAAAAGCTTTGGCTGATTGAGCTGATAATTTGCACGCCATCATGGACGACCTAAGAAAGACATACCATACTTCAGTCCGAAATCAGCCATTTTCTGTCTGTTGTGGGGGGGGTTAAAATTGCGTTTTCGGCTTAAAAACTGCCTTTTTTCGCCCCTTATTGGGCGTGGAATGTCTCATGGGTGGTCAAATAGAAGTGTATCTAATTCATAAATTATGCACCTGAAACCACTGAACCAATGATTTTCCGCCAGTTTTCCTTTGTTTTTCCTGTAAATCCAAAAAACCTATTTTTACCTCTCTCAAGCAGTGATCCAGGATGTTCTTCATTTCTGAAACTTAAGATCTGAAATCAGAAAAGCTTTGGCCGGTGTGAGCTGAAAATTTGCACGCCATCCATGGACGACCTAAAAGGACATACCATACTTCAGAATCGAAATCAGTCATTTCTGTCTTTTATAGGTAAAAATCGCGTTTTTCGGCTTAAAAACTGCCTTTTCGCCCTTATTGGGCGTAGATGTCTCATGGGTGGTCAAATAGAAGTGTATCTGGTCATAAATTATGCGCCTGAAACCACTGAACAATGATATTCGCCAGTTTCCTTTGTTTTCCTGTAAAATCCAAAAAACCCTATTTTCCTCTAAAACAGTGATCCAGGACGTTCTTCATTTCTGAGGCTTTTAAGATCCGAAATCGAAAAACTTGGGCCGATTGAGCTGAAAATTTTGCACGCCATCTGGACGACCTAAGAAAGACATACCATACTTCAGAATCCCGAAATCAGTATTTTCTGTCTGTTATGGGGTTAAAATCGCGTTTTTCGGCTTAAAGACACCTTTTTTCGCGCACTTATTGGGCGTAGATGAAAATGTCATGGGTGGTCAAATATATAAATTGTATCTGGTCATAAATTATGAAACCACTGAAACCACAGTTTTCCTTTGTTTTCCTGTAAATCCAAAAACCCTATTTTACACTTGCCTCTCAAAACAGTGATCCAGGACGTTTCTTCATTTCTGAGGGCACCCATGATCCGAAATTGAAAGCTTTGGCTGATTGGGTTGAAAATTTGCACGCCATCCATGGACGACTTAAGAAAAGACATACCATACTTCAGAATCCCGAAATCAGCCATTTTCTGTCTGTTATGGGGGTTAAAATCGCGTTTTGGGCTTAAAACTGCCTTTTTCGCCTTATTGAGGCTCCCCCCCCGATGGTATAATGCATCTCTAGCTTGTGATATTTTTGATAGTGGATGCAAGACTGCAATCAAAATGCCTGTTACTGTCACAAGGATACATTTAGACTAATACACCCAAAGCCTTCATAGGAAGGCAAGATTTTCATTGCAATATTTGCAAGATTCGAATGATCTTATGCAAGCTTTTAGTGGTCTCTGATATATCCCAATGCAAGAATTCATAGGAAAGGCAAGATTTTCATTGCAATATTTGTAAGATTCGAATGATCTTATGCAAGCTTTTAGTGGTCTCTGATATTCCACTGCAAGAATTCATAGGAAAGGCAAGATTTTTCATTGCAATATTTGCAAGATTCAGTTGGTCCCATGCAAACTTTGGTGGTCTCCGATATTCCACTGCAAGCCTTCATAGGAAAGGCAAGATTTTCATTGCAATATTTTAAGATTCGAATGATCTTATGCAAGCTTTTAGAGGTCTCTGATATTCTGCACCGCAAGCCTTCATAGGAAGGCATGATTTTCATTGTATGATACACTAGCAGCTAGGTACATAGTGATACGGCCCACACGTTAATCTATGATACATTATATAATAGTGACTTTGATACGGTTTATATAGGACTGTGTGCAATGTTATTCTATGTAAATGATTTTGTACACCCAGCCTTTTACCGCAGCGCTAAATATCTCGATGAAGAGTTTCTCAGCAGGTTCACGAATCACGAAACAGTTTACAAGCAACGTAAATTCAACAATACGGTGTATAGTGTACTTGTACATGAAAATAAAATTCAAAATAATGTTTACTGTGTGTTTATCGAATAATGGAATTACTTCCATTAAACCTCTGAAAATTCGATGTGTCAATTATAGTCGTTAACAACCCCACCAACGGTGTTTTGATGTGATTTAAAAATCTTACGGCACGAAGTTTATCCATAGGAACCTATCCAGGAAAAAAAAAATCTTTGGTAGGTACCTAATATGATTTTCTTCATAAAGGTAGGTCGCTTTTGGAAGGATGATAAAAGATTGAAACCTAAGCTTTGGATTATGAGTTGTTTGAAGCAATCTCTTCTTAAATGTGCTATTCATCTTGATGGCAGTGCATCTTTTTAAATTGAACCGGGGTATTTTCAACGATGTGCATCACTAGGTGCAGATGCACTGAAGGGATGCGCAGAAAAATGATAAGTGAGAGGGTCGTTCAGGAGTGTGAGAGAGTCGTTCAGGGACTGTGAGAGGGTCGTTCAGGACAGTGAGAGGTTCGTTCAGGACTGTGAGAGGGTCTTTCAGGACTGTGAGATTGTCGATTAGGACACAATAGTATCGTTCCAGGACTGTACGAGAGGGTCGTTCAGGAGTGTGAAAGGGTTGTTCAGGACTGTGAGAGGGTCTTTCAGGACTGTGAGATTGTCGATTAAGACTGTGAAAGTGTCGTTCAGGACTGTACGAGAGGGTCGTTCAGGAGTGTGAAAGGGTTGTTCAGGACTGTGAGAGGGTCGTTCAGGACTGTGAGATTGTCGATTAGGACTGTGAAAGTGTCGTTCAGGACTGTACGAGAGGGTCGTTCAGGAGTGTGAAAGGGTTGTTCAGGACTGTGAGAGGGTCGTTCAGGACTGTGAGATTGTCGATTAGGACTGGTAGAAGGTCGATTAGGACTGTACAACTACAAGAGGGTCGTTCAGGACTGTACGAGAGGGTCGTTCAGGAGTGTGAAAGGGCTGTTCAGGACTGCACAAGATAGTCGATCACGAGTGTGAGAGGGTCGTTCAGGACTGTCCAAGAGGGTCGTTCAGGAGTGTGAGTTGGTCGATCAGGACTGTACAAGAGGGTCGATCAGGAGTGTGAGCGGGTCGATCAGGACTGTGCATGGTACTTTTAACATAAATTGCCCTAAATTATTCTGCGATATGAAGATTGAAGATCGATGATATAGAATCATCCAAGAATGCAAAGGAACCTTCCATTAAATTTCGGTGCATCCTTTATTATATAAGGTACACTTCAACTTCTAGTGACAAATCGGTTTGAGGATTACAAACTGGTGATTGAGTTTTTGAAATCCCGTACCGATAAGTCACCAAAGTGAAGTCTGTGGTTGATCAAATTAGTCGTCTTCCGGATTCATGAAGTAAGAAGACGTGACATATCAATCACAGTTCGATAGACGAATCGGTACGGGTGACATATCGGGGGGTCTAGCAATATTTTCGACACAGTTTATTGTTTACATCCTCAATTTAAACTATCAATTAACGTCGTGTTCTTGATACAATTGAAGATGAAACATTATATAGTGACTTTGATACGGTTTATATAGGACAGTGTGTGTTATGTTATTTTAATATAGGGGAGACATGGGGCAAATGATCCTAGTTTATGTAATTTGTAATGAATTCGTCGTAAATCAATATATGGCTCCGTTTTCCATTGGAAACTCCATCTAAATAGATTTTACCTCATTTTCGGATACCTCCAGTAACATTTTAAAGTTCAGAATGGCCAATAATGATATGATCATTTGGCCCCATGAAAAAAGGCCCCTTTCAAAATGCTAGGGTCAAAATGATCTGTGCCTTTTAGGGTCATATGATCGCATCATTTGACTCTAAGTAGACTCATTTGACCCTAAATTACAATTTTTAGTCGAAAATAATTTTTTCCGGCTGTAATTTGTGTTCTATGTTAATGAAATGGATTAAAACATGAATAAAATGACCACAAGAGTATAAAATGTTGTCTATAGATGCATTTAATCTATAGTCAACAAAATAATCCCTAAAATTGAACAAATGCAAAGCAAATCTACTGTTTAAAACCTAATGTTAGTAATTTAATGCAATAGATCTATTCAAAAGTACATATCTTATGTATACAAAGAATTAGAAAGACGTGGAGGATCCAACCGATGTAATTTTTGGTTTTTTGATTAATTTTACCTATTATGTTATTTTTTAAAGGCATTATTGAAAGTATTTCTGATCGCCTATGATCATAAGTAGATACATCTATAACATGATAAACTTATAAATGCATTTAATAGCCACAAATTTAGTGAAAGGGATGAAAAGCCTTTAAAATCGACTAAAAATTGGGTCAAATGATCACGTTCAGGGTCAAAATGATCTGCGATCATTTGGTCAAAATTCAATATTGATCATTTGGGCAAAACAGTGGGGCTGGACAAAATCCAATTAGCACCTAATTAGATGCATGTTCATCATAAACAACGTTGTAAGAGTGAAAATGGATGTGTAAACTTATGCTTAGGCTGAAAATTTTGAGAAGTCGTTCAATAGGGACAATACTAGTAGCCTCCAAAATTGCACGAATATCCTAGGAATTCTTGTTTTCAGTTGCATGTATCTGGTTTCTGAGAGTTAAAGCTATCACAGCCATTGGAATTAAGTCAGGACATGATGTTGTTATCTTTAATACATATTACACTGATTTCAATCGTTTACAATGTACAGGAAGTGATATAAGGCAATTTCTCATTTGACCCGATAGGATCATTTGACCCACGTTTCCCCTAATATAAATGATACACTGTACACCCAGCCTTTATTACCGCAGCGCTAAATATCTCGATGAAGAGTTTCTGAGCAGGGTTCACTCGTCCTACTCTGATTCACGTCCTATTGACGAAGAAATCCTTGTTCTACACACCACGTCTTTACATCAGTGTCGAAATTTTATTTCCATCTACAAGTAAACTATACATTGTAGGTACACTGTACATTGTATGTTGATTTTACGTTGCTAGCAAACTGTTTCCGTGAACCCTGCTAAGAAACTCTTCATCGAGATCATATTAGGTACCTACCAAAGATTTTTTTTTCCTGGAAAGGTTCCTATGGATAAACTTCGTGCCGTAAGATTTTTAAATCACACATCAAAACACCGTTGGTGGGGTTGTTAACGACTATAATTGACACATCGAATTTTCAGAGGTTTAATGAAGTAATTCCATTATTCGATAAACACACAGTAAACATTATTTGGAATTTTATTTTCATGTACAAGTAGGTACACTATACACCGTATTGTTGAATTTACGTTGCTTGTAAACTGTTTCCGTGATTCGTGAACCCTGCTGAGAAACTCTTCATCGAGATATTTAGCGCTGCGGTAAAGGCTGGGTGTACAGTGTATCATTTACATAGAATAACATTGCACACACAGTCCTATATAAACCGTATCAAAGTCACTATATAATGTATCATAGATTAACGTGGGCCGTATCACTATGTACCACCTAGCTGCTAGGTGTATCTTACAATAACATTGCGCCCCAGTGTGCGGTCGGTGCTCCGAGGCTTATCGAATATCAAAGTCGGTCACGTGACATGCATTCTGTATGTTTTACCTGATATGCGCGGTGTGACGTAGAAGTCACGTGAACGGGTTGAGGTTGGTGCGTGATAATCGTGGTCACGTGACAGTCACGTGATGCCACTCGAAAGCTCGTGTTGCCAAATGAAAACACGTTTTAGTTTCTTCTTGTATCAGCAATTATAATGCCCCTGTGCTCTGTGTGTGAATTTGATGTGAATAGGATTACATATACCAATACACAGAGAAGCTTTCCAATTAAAATGGTCTGAGAAATAGCTTCGAAGCAATGTCAACATTCCATCATTGATGTGGATGGTTATTAAGCTTTATGCTATAGGTGTGCGTAATCATATTATTGATATTCCATTTCCCGCTGATCATTAGTCAAGATGACAAGAAGTACCTACCGTGTTTCGAACTGAAACCGGAAACTCTCCCTACGCTATCACTGACAGGCTTATTACTTTATTACCTTATTACTTTATTACATAATCAGAGTGGGAGAGTCCTCCTCCGGTACAGCCCTTGCGCTGCCTAAATAACGGGCGATTCCAGAAAGCTTGGTATCACATAACCACAGAAGCACATAATATCAAAAACCTATGAAGATCTGAGTTTTGGCCCCAAAACGACACCACCTTAGCCTAGTGAAAGGCATTCATGATAAAATGATATCATTTCTGTGGGCCGAAAGAAAATTTTTAAATCATAATTTGATCCGAATTCCGATAGCCCTACCCCTGGCGTGGACCCCTGTTGATGGGGGAGTAACTGAGTAAGTAACTTTTCAACCTATGAAGGCTTTCATTGGTATATCAGAGACCACTAAAAGCTTGCATCAGATCATTCGAATCTTGCAAATATCGCAATGAAAATCTTGCCTTTCCTATGAAGGCTTTCATTGGTAGGGGAGACATGGGGCAAATGATCCTAGTTTATGTAATATGAAATGACTTCGCCGTAAATCAATATATGGCTCCGTTTTCCATTGAAACTCCATCTAAATAGATTTTACCTCATCTTCTGATACCCCTAGTATGATTTCATAGTTCAGAATGGTCAATAATGATATGATCATTTGCCCCCTCGAAAAAGGCCACTTTCAAAATGCTAGGGTCAAATGATCTGTGCCTTTTTAGGGTCATATGATCGCATCATTTGACCCTAAGTAGGCTCATTTGACCCTAAAATTTGCAATTTTTAGTCAAAAATAATTTTTTCTGGCCGTTATTTGTGTTTTACATAAATAAAATGGATCAAAACATGAATAAAATGACCACAAGAGTATGAAATGTTGTCTATAGATGCATTTAATCTTTAGTAAACAAAATAAGCCCTAAAAATTGAACAAATGCGAGTAAAAAATCTAATTTTAGTTATTCAATGCAATAGATCTATTCAAAAGTACCTACATATCTAATGTATGTAAAGAATTAGAAAGACGTGGAGGATCCAACTGATATACGTTTTTTGTTTTTGATTACTTCTACCTATAATATTATTTTTGAAGGCATTTGTGAAAGTATTTCTGATCACCTATGATCATAAGTAGGTGCATGAAAAACATGATTGACTTATAAATGCATTTAATAGCCACGAAGTTAGTGAAAAGGATGAAAAAAGCTTTAAATTCGTCCAAAATTGGGTCAAATGATCACGTTAAGGGTCAAATGATCTGCAATCATTTGATCAAAATTCAAAATTGATCATTTGGGCAAAACAGTGGGGCTGGACAAAAATCCAATTAGCACCTAATTAGATGCATGTTTATCATAAACAATGTTGTAAGAGTGAAAATAGATGTGTAAACTAATGCTAAGGCTGAAAATTTTGAGAATTCATTCAATAGGGACGCTACGAATAACCTCCAAAATTGCATGAATATCCTAGGAATTCTTGTTTCCAGTTGCAGGTATGTGGTTTCTCAGAGTAAAAGCTATCACAGCCATTGAAATTAAGTCAGGGCATGATTTTGTTATTTTCAATGGGTATTACACTGATTCCAATCATTTACAATGTACAGGAAGTGATAAAAGGCCATTTCTCATTTGACCCGATAGGATCATTTGACCCACGTTTCCCCTATATCAGAGACCACTAAAAGCTTGCATCAGATCATTCGAATCTTGCAAATATTGCAATGAAAATCTTGCCTTTCCTATGAAGGCTTGCAGTGGAATATCAGAGACCACTAAAAGCTTGCATTAGATCATTGGAATCTTGCAAATATTGCAATGAAAATCTTGCCTTTCCTATGAAGGCTTGCAGTGGAATATCAGAGACCACTCAAAGTTTGCATAGGACCAACTGAATCTTGCAAATATTGCAATGAAAATCTTGCCTTTCCTATGAAAGCTTGCAGTGAAATATCAGAGACCACTAAAAGCTTGCATTAGATCATTTGAATCTTGCAAATATTGCAATGAAAATCTTGCCTTTCCTATGAAAGCTTGCAGTGAAATATCAGAGACCACTAAAAGCTTGCATAAGATCATACGAATCTTGCAAATATTTGAATTAAAATCTTGCCTTTCCTATGAAGGCTTGCATGGGAGTCTACATTATAGCATTATGACAGGCATTTTCCTACTGTTGGGTCAGCCAAAAGACTGCTCAACGTGTGAAATATTGCAAACTTCTTTGCAAGCTTTTTGTTGCCAAATGCTAGATTTGTCTTCTGTCTCATACGGCAAATCTTGCAAAACCAACAAATAAACTTGCTGGTCCCTAATTGATTTAAATTCCGCTGGCTATGATGAGCAGTCTTTTGGTAATCTCATGCAAGTTTTTTTGGTGACTAATTATGTGCCTGAAACCACTGAACCAATGATATTCGCCAGTTTTCCTTTGTTTTCCTATAAAATCCAAAAAACCCTATTTTTACCTCTCAAAGCAGTGATCCAGGATGTTCTTCATTTCTGAGGCACCCAAGATCCGAAATCGAAAAACTTTGGCCGATTGAGCTGAAAATTTGCACGCCATCCATGGACGATCTAAGAAAGACATACCATACTTCAGAATAACAGAATCCCGAAAACAGCCATTTTCTGTCTGTTATGGGGGGTTAAAATCGCGTTTTTGGGCTTAAAAACTACCTTTTTTCGCCATTAATTGGGCGTAGATGTCTCATGGGTGGTCATATAGAAGTGTATCTGGTCATAAATTATGCGCCTGAAACAACTGAACCAATGATATTCGCCAGTTTTCCTTTGTTTTCCTGTAAAATCCAAAAAACCCTATTTTTACCTCTCAAAGCAGTGATCCAGGATGTTCTTCATTTCTGAGGCACCCAAGATCCGAAATCGAAAAGCTTTGGCCGTTTGAGCTGAAAATTTGCACGCCATCCATGGACGACCTAAGAAAGACATACCATACTTCAGAATCCCGAAATCAGCCATTTTCTGTCTGTTATGGGGGGTTAAAATCGCGTTTTTCGGCTTAAAAACTGCCTTTTTTCGCCCCTTATTGGGCGTAGATGTCTCATGGGTGGTCAAATATAAGTGTATCTGGTCATAAATTATGCGCCTGAAACCACTGAAACAATGATATTTGCCAGTTTTCCTTTTTTTTCCTGTAAAATCCAAAAAACCCTATTTTTACCTCTCAAAACAGTGATCCAGGACGTTCTTCATTTCTGAGGCACCCATGATCCGAAATTGAAAAGCTTTTCTATGATTGAGTTGAAAATTTGCACGCCATCCATGGACGACTTAAAAGAAAGACATACCATACTTCAGAATCCCGAAATCAGCCATTTTCTGTCTGTTATGGGGGGTTAAAATCGCGTTTTTGGGCTTAAAAACTGCCTTTTTTCGCCCCTTATTGGGCGTAGATGTCTTATGGGTGGTCAAATAGAAGTGTATCTGGTCATAAATTATGCGCCTGAAACCACTGAAACAATGATATTCGCCAGTTTTCCTTTGTTTTCCTGTAAAATCCAAAAAACCCTATTTTTACCTCTCAAAACAGTGATCCAGGACGTTCTTCATTTCTGAGGCACCCATGATCCGAAATCGAAAAGCTTTGGCTGATTGAGTTGAAAATTTGCACGCCATCCATGGACGACTTAAGAAAGACATACCATACTTCAGAATCCCGAAATCAGCCATTTTCTGTCTGTTATGGGGGGTTAAAATCGCGTTTTTGGGCTTAAAAACTGCCTTTTTTCGCCCCTTATTGGGCGTAGATGTCTTATGGGTGGTCAAATAGAAGTGTATCTGGTCATAAATTATGCGCCTGAAACCACTGAACCAATGATATTCGCCAGTTTTCCTTTGTTTTCCTGTAAAATCCAAAAAACCCTATTTTTACCTCTCAAAGCAGTGATCCAGGATGTTCTTCATTTCTGAGGCACCCAAGATCCGAAATCGAAAAACTTTGGCCGATTGAGCTGAAAATTTGCACGCCATCCATGGACGATCTAAGAAAGACATACCATACTTCAGAATCCCGAAACAGCCATTTTCTGTCTGTTATGGGGGGTTAAAATCGCGTTTTTGGGCTTAAAAACTACCTTTTTTCATCATTAATTGGGCGTAGATGTCTCATGGGTGGTCATATAGAAGTGTATCTGGTCATAAATTATGCGCCTGAAACAACTGAACCAATGATATTCGCCAGTTTTCCTTTGTTTTCCTGTAAAATCCAAAAAACCCTATTTTTACCTCTCAAAGCAGTGATCCAGGATGTTCTTCATTTCTGAGGCACCCAAGATCCGAAATCGAAAAGCTTTGGCCGTTTGAGCTGAAAATTTGCACGCCATCCATGGACGATCTAAGAAAGACATACCATACTTCAGAATCCCGAAAACAGCCATTTTCTGTCTGTTATGGGGGGTTAAAATCGCGTTTTTGGGCTTAAAAACTAACTTTTTTCGCCATTAATTGGGCGTAGATGTCTCATGGGTGGTCAAATAGAAGTGTATCTGCTCATAAATTATGCCCCTGAAACCACTGAACCAATGATATTCGCCAGTTTTCCTTTGTTTTCCTGTAAAATCAAAAAAACCCTATTTTTACCTCTCAAAACAGTGATCCAGGACGTTCTTCATTTCTGACGCACCCAAGATCCGAAATCGAAAAGCTTTGGCTGATTGAGCTGATAATTTGCACGCCATCCATGGACGACCTAAGAAAGACATACCATACTTCAGAATCCCGAAATCAGCCATTTTCTGTCTGTTATGGGGGTTAAAATCGCGTTTTTGGGCTTAAAAACTGCCTTTTTCGCCCCTTATTGGGCGTAGATGTCTTATGGGTGGTCAAATAGAAGTGTATCTGGTCATAAATTATGCGCCTGAAACCACTGAACCAATGATTTTCGCCAGTTTTCCTTTGTTTTCCTGTAAAATCCAAAAAACCCTATTTTTACCTCTCAAAGCAGTGATCCAGGATGTTCTTCATTTCTGAGGCACCCAAGATCTGAAATCGAAAAGCTTTGGCTGATTGAGCTGAAAATTTGCACGCCATCCATGGACGACCTAAGAAGGACATACCATACTTCAGAATCCCGAAATCAGTCATTTTCTGTCTATTATGGGGGGTAAAAATCGCGTTTTTCGGCTTAAAAACTGCCTTTTTTCGCCCCTTATTGGGCGTAGATGTCTCATGGGTGGTCAAATAGAAGTGTATCTGGTCATAAATTATGCGCCTGAAACCACTGAACCAATGATATTCGCCAGTTTTCCTTTGTTTTCCTGTAAAATCCAAAAAACCCTATTTTTCCCTCTAAAACAGTGATCCAGGACGTTCTTCATTTCTGAGGCACCCAAGATCCGAAATCGAAAAACTTGGGCCGATTGAGCTGAAAATTTGCACGCCATCCATGGACGACCTAAGAAAGACATACCATACTTCAGAATCCCGAAATCAGCCATTTTCTGTCTGTTATGGGGGGTTAAAATCGCGTTTTTCGGCTTAAAGACTGCCTTTTTTCGCCCCTTATTGGGCGTAGATGTCTCATGGGTGGTCAAATAGAAGTGTATCTGCTCATAAATTATGCGCCTGAAACCACTGAAACAATGATATTCGCCAGTTTTCCTTTGTTTTCCTGTAAAATCCAAAAAACCCTATTTTTACCTCTCAAAACAGTGATCCAGGACGTTCTTCATTTCTGACGCACCCAAGATCCGAAATCGAAAAGCTTTGGCTGATTGAGCTGATAATTTGCACGCCATCCATGGACGACCTAAGAAAGACATACCATACTTCAGAATCCCGAAATCAGCCATTTTCTGTCTGTTATGGGGGGTTAAAATCGCGTTTTTCGGCTTAAAAACTGCCTTTTTTCGCCCCTTATTGGGCGTAGATGTCTCATGGGTGGTCAAATAGAAGTGTATCTGGTCATAAATTATGCGCCTGAAACCACTGAACCAATGATTTTCGCCAGTTTTCCTTTGTTTTCCTGTAAAATCCAAAAAACCCTATTTTTACCTCTCAAAGCAGTGATCCAGGATGTTCTTCATTTCTGAGGCACCCAAGATCTGAAATCGAAAAGCTTTGGCCGATTGAGCTGAAAATTTGCACGCCATCCATGGACGACCTAAGAAGGACATACCATACTTCAGAATCCCGAAATCAGTCATTTTCTGTCTATTATGGGGGGTAAAAATCGCGTTTTTCGGCTTAAAAACTGCCTTTTTCGCCCCTTATTGGGCGTAGATGTCTCATGGGTGGTCAAATAGAAGTGTATCTGGTCATAAATTATGCGCCTGAAACCACTGAACCAATGATATTCGCCAGTTTTCCTTTGTTTTCCTGTAAAATCCAAAAAAACCCTATTTTTCCCTCTAAAACAGTGATCCAGGACGTTCTTCATTTCTGAGGCACCCAAGATCCGAAATCGAAAAACTTGGGCCGATTGAGCTGAAAATTTGCACGCCATCCATGGACGACCTAAGAAAGACATACCATACTTCAGAATCCCGAAATCAGCCATTTTCTGTCTGTTATGGGGGGTTAAAATCGCGTTTTTCGGCTTAAAGACTGCCTTTTTCGCCCCTTATTGGGCGTAGATGTCTCATGGGTGGTCAAATATAAGTGTATCTGGTCATAAATTATGCGCCTGAAACCACTGAAACAATGATATTCGCCAGTTTTCCTTTGTTTTCCTGTAAAATCCAAAAAACCCTATTTTTACCTCTCAAAACAGTGATCCAGGACGTTCTTCATAGTAAGGGCTATACCAAACATGGGTGTGAAATAAATCTTAATCTAGGTTTGAGGGTTGGATCCGATAGCATATTGGTCAAATATATACCAAAAAAAAAGTTTCAAAAATTTTCGATGCGGAAACCCATTTTTGGGCCACGCCCATTTTGGGCAGTGACCAAAAAATGAATCAACGATATCTCAGCTTCTATTTGAGGAAAAGTTATAAATGACCACTCTAACTGACGTAGAATTGTCGGTTTTACTAGGGTAGAACATGGTTTTAAGGTTCTATCTCATCCTGTTCCCGAGATAATCCCAAATTTGGCCATTTTGGCTGTCCGTCAGGCCCAATTTGGGCATATGGGCAGCTTATGAGATGGAGATCATCAGAACCATGTAACTCGACCGGAAATGATCGGTTTATGAGGGTAGGGCATGTTTTTAAGGCTCTATCTCAACCTGTTCCCGAGATAATCCCCAATATGTCCATTTTGGCTGTCCATGAGGCCCATCCTGGGCATTTGGACAGCTTATGAGATGGAGAACATCAGAACCATGTAACCCGACGGGAAATGATCGGTTTATGAGGAAAGATCGTGTTTTTAGGCTCTATCTCAACCCGTTCCCGAGATAATTCCTAAATTTTAGATTTTGGCGGACCTACGGCTCAATTGGTGTACTCAGCTAAGGTATTCGATGTAATGACTAGCTTAGTCATCATGAGATAATCGGTATGTGGTTTAGAAGATTCTAGATCCCAAGTTCTCCGAGGGATAATTCTCTCCTGCACTGTGGTTAATGCTTTAATGGTGGCTCCAAGACTCGTTATCCGATGAACTCTGAAGTTTTAACAGGTGTTATTGAGGTGAGTATATAATGAGTTTCTCAATTTCAGATAATCTCAACATTTTCGGCGCATTGTTATCTCAATATAGCCGAATCAGCTTTTGTAACAAATTATAGAACCTTCTGACGTTTTCATGCAGGTCTATAATATATAGACACTTGCCTGATCGGGTCCATATTGGTTTAGACCCTCGCCCTACGGGCTCGGGCCAAAACCGGATACATCCCTCGGGCAGTATCCCAAAATGGATCCGATAGGCGCGTGTCTATGTATTTCATAGACACGTGTCATACTAGCATTGGAAGACGTCAGTAAAGATTCAGTACTATACAATAGATATATTATATCCCTGTGAATATACATTATGATAAAGTATTAAATGATGGACTTGATATATATCGTGTGAATCACACAATAGAGAAGGATATCCTCCGTCATACTGTAAACGAAATTGAACTCATTAAAAAGGATGCCATACCCAAAGGGACTCATTGCAGGTGGAAACGAAGATCGCAAAATGTTCTTGTTTCCATAGTTTGAAGAACCCTTATGTTTTGTGTCTTCTTCAACTGTATACTTCGATAACAGTAACATGTTTATTTTGATATCATGATGATCTGTATCTTATTTTATGTTTCATGCCAATTGTATCAAATTGATAAATAAACATTTCTCTGCAGTAAATGTTTATTGTTTTGGTAAGATTTATAAACTGAATGCCTCAAGAGCAAGTAATAGAATGACCATCTCGGTAACGGGTTCAGATAGAGCCTTTAAATCATGCTCCACACTCATAAAACGGCCATTTCCAGTGGAGTTACATGGTTCTTTGGTAGCGATGGCCTCCATCTCATAAGCTGTCCAAATGCCGAAAATGGGCCTCATGGACAGCCAAAATGGCCAAATTGGGGATTATCTCGGGAACAGGTTGGGATAGAGCCTTAAAAACATGCTCTACCCTCATAAACCGATCATTTCCGGTCGAGTTGCATGGTTCTGATGTTCTCCATCTCATAAACTGTCCAAATGCCCAAAATGGGCCTCATGGACAGCCAAAATGGACAAATTGGGGATTATCTCAGGAGCGGTTTGAGATAGAGCCTTGAAACCATGCTCTACCCTCATAAACTGATCATTTCCAGTCGAGTTACATGGTTCTGATGTTGTCCATCTCATAAGCTGCCCATATGCCAAAATTGGGCCTGACGGACAGCCGAAATGGCCAAATTTGGGATTACCTCGGGACCGGGTTGAGATAGAGCCTTGAAACCATGCTCTACCCTCATAAACCGATCATTTCCAGTCGAGTTACATGGTTCTGATGTTCTCCATCTCATAAGCTACCCATATGCCCAAATTGGGCCTGACGGACAGCCAAAATGGCCAAATTTGGGATTATCTCGGGAACGGGACGAGATAGAACCTTAAAACCATGTTCTACCCTAGTAAAACCGCTAATTCTACGTCAGTTAGAGTGGTCATTTATAACTTTTACTCAAATAGAAGCTGAGATATCGTTGATTCATTTTTTGGTCACTGCCCAAAATGGGCGTGGCCTAAAAATGGGTTTCCGCATCGAAAATTTTTGAAACTTTTTTTTTTGGTATATATTTGACCTATATGCTATCGGATCCAACCCTCAAACCTAGATTAAGATTTATTTCACACCCATGTTCAGATATATCAAATACAGCCCTTACTATCATTTCTGAGGCACCCATGATCCGAAATTGAAAAGCTTTGGCTGATTGAGTTGAAAATTTGCACGCCATCCATGGACGACTTAAGAAAGACATACCATACTTCAGAATCCCGAAATCAGCCATTTTCTGTCTGTTATGGGGGGTTAAAATCGCGTTTTTGGGCTTAAAAACTGCCTTTTTCGCCCCTTATTGGGCGTAGATGTCTCATGGGTGGTCAAATAGAAGTGTATCTGGTCATAAATTATGTGCCTGAAACCACTGAACCAATGATATTCGCCAGTTTTCCTTTGTTTTCCTATAAAATCAAAAAAACCCTATTTTTACCTCTCAAAGCAGTGATCCAGGATGTTCTTCATTTCTGAGGCACCCAAGATCCGAAATCGAAAAACTTTGGCCGATTGAGCTGAAAATTTGCACGCCATCCATGGACGATCTAAGAAAGACATACCATACTTCAGAATGACAGAATCCCGAAAACAGCCATTTTCTGTCTGTTATGGGGGGTTAAAATCGCGTTTTTGGGCTTAAAAACTACCTTTTTTCGCCATTAATTGGGCGTAGATGTCTCATGGGTGGTCATATAGAAGTGTATCTGGTCATAAATTATGCGCCTGAAACAACTGAACCAATGATATTCGCCAGTTTTCCTTTGTTTTCCTGTAAAATCCAAAAACCCTATTTTTACCTCTCTCAAAGCAGTGATCCAGGATGTTATTCATTTCTGAGGCACCCAAGATCCGAAATCGAAAAGCTTTGGCCGTTTGAGCTGAAAATTTGCACGCCATCCATGGACGACCTAAGAAAGACATACCATACTTCAGAATCCCGAAATCAGCCATTTTCTGTCTGTTATGGGGGGGTTAAAATCGCGTTTTTCGGCTTAAAAACTGCCTTTTTTCGCCCCTTATTGGGCGTAGATGTCTCATGGGTGGTCAAATATAAGTGTATCTGGTCATAAATTAATAAATTATGCGCCTGAAACCACTGAACCAATGATATTCGCCAGTTTTCCTTTGTTTTCCTGTAAAATCCAAAAAACCCTATTTTTACCTCTAAAAACAGTGATCCAGGACGTTCTTCATTTCTGAGGCACCCAAGATCCGAAATCGAAAAACTTTGGCCGATTGAGCTGAAAATTTGCACGCCATCCATGGACGATCTAAGAAAGACATACCATACTTCAGAATCCCGAAAACAGCCATTTTCTGTCTGTTATGGGGGGTTAAAATCGGGTTTTTGGGCTTAAAAACTGCCTTTTTTGCCCCTTATTGGGCGTAGATGTCTCATGGGTGGTCAAATAGAAGTGTATCTGGTCATAAATTATGCGCCTGAAACCACTGAACCAATGATATTCGCCAGTTTTCCCTTTGTTTTCCTATAAAATCCAAAAAACCCTATTTTTACCTCTCAAAGCAGTGATCAGGATGTTCTTCATTTCTGAGGCACCCAAGATCCGAAATCGAAAAACTTTGTCCGATTGAGCTGAAAAATTTACGCCATCCATGGACGACTTAAGAAAGACATACCATACTTCAGAATCCCGAAATCAGCCATTTTCTGTCTGTTATGGGGGTTAAAATCGCGTTTTTGGGCTTAAAAACTGCCTTTTTCGCCCCTTGTTGGGCGTAGATGTCTTATGGGTGGTCAAATAGAAGTGTATCTGGTCATAAATTATGCGCCTGAAACCACTGAACCAATGATATTCGCCAGTTTTTCCTTTGTTTTCCTGTAAAATCAAAAACCCTATTTTACCTCTAAAACAGTGATCAGGACGTTCTTCATTTTTGAGGCACCCAAGATCCGAAATCGAAAAACTTGGGCCGATTGAGCTGAAAATTTGCACGCCATCCATGGACGATCTAAGAAAGACATACCATACTTCAGAATCCCGAAAACAGCCATTTTCTGTCTGTTATGGGGGGTTAAAATCGCGTTTTTGGGCTTAAAAACTACCTTTTTTCGCCATTAATTGGGCGTAGATGTCTCATGGGTGGTCAAATAGAAATGTATCTGCTCATAAATTATGCCCCTGAAACCACTGAACCAATGATATTCGCCAGTTTTCCTTTGTTTTCCTGTAAAATCCAAAAAACCCTATTTTTACCTCTCAAAACAGTGATCCAGGACGTTCTTCATTTCTGAGGCACCCAAGATCCGAAATCGAAAAGCTTTGGCCGATTGAGCTGAAAATTTGCACGCCATCCATGGACGATCTAAGAAAGACATACCATACTTCAGAATCCCGAAATCAGCCATTTTCTGATTGTTATGGGGGGTTAAAATCGCGTTTTCGGGCTTAAAAGCTACCTTTTTTCGCCATTAATTGGGCGTAGATGTCTCATGGGTGGTCAAATAGAAGTGTATCTGGTCATAAATTATGCGCCTGAAACCACTGAAACAATGATATTCGCCAGTTTTCCTTTGTTTTCCTGTAAAATCCAAAAAACCCTATTTTTACCTCTCAAAGCAGTGATTCAGGATGTTCTTCATTTCTGAGGCACCCAAGATCTGAAATCAGCTTTGGCCGATTGAGCTGAAAATTTGCACGCCATCCATGGACGACCTAAGAAGGACATACCATACTTCAGAATCCCGAAATCAGCCATTTTCTGTCTGTTATGGGGGTTAAATCGCGTTTTTGGGCTTAAAAACTGCCTTTTTCGCCCCTTATTGGGCGTAGATGTCTTATGGGTGGTCAAATAGAAGTGTATCTGGTCATAAATTATGCGCCTGAAACCACTGAACCAATGATATTCGCCAGTTTTCCTTTGTTTTCCTGTAAAATCCAAAAAACCTTATTTTTACCTCTCAAAACAGTGATCCAGGACGTTCTTCATTTCTGACGCACCCAAGATCCGAAATCGAAAAGCTTTGGCCGATTGAGCTGAAAATTTGCACGCCATCCATGGACGACCTAAGAAAGACCATACTTCAGAATCCCGGAATCAGCCATTTTCTGTCTGTTATGGGGGGTTAAATCGCGTTTTCGGCTTAAAACTGCCTTTTTTCGCCCCTTATTGGGCGTAGATGTCTCATGGGTGGTCAAATAGAAGTGTATCTGGTCATAAATTATGTGTGCCTGAAACCACTGAACCAATGATATTCGCCAGTTTTCCTTTGTTTTCCTATAAAATCCAAAAAACCCTATTTTTACCTCTCAAAGCAGTGATCCAGGATGTTCTTTTTTATTTAAAATCACAAATAGTATACACAACAAATTATACATTGTCACTTGCCCTATATAAAATAATTCATGAAACATGAGGATGCCCCAACCAAAAGAATTGAATAATCATAGTTGAATAAAAATAAACATAGTAGAGTCTAACTTGTTGTATATGCTATGAGTGGGGCACGTGCAGAGTAGTCGAAACTACTCTATGCTGCACAATTACGCCCTCAAAAATCTTAAATCACTGTGATTGGTTAGTTACATAATTGGTAAAATTGCATTAAAGTAGATGGTAGAATTTATCTTAAAAAAATATAATAAAATAGTGATAAATTACTTTTATTACTCTGAGTGCTTGAGTGATATAAATCTCTGCAATATTCAAAAAAGATAATATGTGATGTGGGTGGTGAACCTGAACCTGGTGATCCCCTTTCTTCCTGTTCTTATACCTATCTTCCTGTCCCTTACCCTTATCATGGGAAAGCACATGTTTAGGGAAAAAACATATTAACCCAAAAATTTGTCAAATTCCTTTTTCCCTTTCATCCAGGGAAAAATTCCTTGAAATTTTTGTCTTAAAAAGGGTTTTTAAAAGCCAAAATTTTCCAAAAAAAAGTAGGAAAACAACTAAATATTTCTCATTTAAACACGATTCAAGTCATTGGGGACCAGTAAAACACATCATTCGTTCAAATGGAGTTGATCGATCGACCAATCCACTCGATTGACCGACGAACGTTACAGGCGCCTCACGATTTAGGAGCATGATAATAAAACCACTTTTTCATGAACATAATCACCAGAATACCGATCCTCTACTTCTCTTCACTAAGTGTGTTGCTTAACTTCGTGATGCTTGGACAAAGACAAAAGAGCAATTTTCAGTTTCATGCAGGCAGGTGGTCACTGCCCTTGATGGTGCTATACCCTGGCACCAGGGAGTGGCTGCTGGGGGCCTACCTCATAAAAAGCTCTGGCAATCTAAACACACTGAAAGCTGAGTTAGGTATTGGACTGAAGATGCCTCACACCACTCACTACACACCACTCACTGAGTCACTGCTGCTCTCCACATTGCATTACCTAAAGGGATTATGTCTGTTTTCAAGGAAAAGTCAAATTCAAGGAAAAAGCTAATTGTATATTCCATTCCTTTATTACACACACAAATCAATAACAACTATATCAATATAAATTACTAATGAATGGAAGGAACTGAATAACATTTTATTTCCTTAAGTTGTTAGGCATATATTGGTGAAAATATTTCCCTAATTTCATTTTTCAAGTCATTATGTGCCTTCAAATAGGATAACAACACCAGCATCACTGTCCACCAGCTCAGAGAGTGGCACTCCTTTAGGGTAATTATTAGGCAGGCCATTTCACTTGTGTTCAAGTTGTCAGGCGTTGCCTGACCCTTCACGTGCGCGCCAAGACTCGCAATTTAAAATTTTAAATAATGGGTCCGACGACATCAGACAATGTTCAAGTGCGGAGTTGAAAAAAATCTTGCAGATTGATGTCTTGACGGAAGATTTCTTTTTAATCCAAATATCCCCATGATAAATTTTTTGTTCGCACGCCGCGCGCGCTTTTAGCTTTCTGAAGAGGCGCGCAGCACTTCCCTGTGGAAGCGCGCTGCAATTCAACGCAAATAGGGGTACATGTGTTTAGCAGACCTTTGCTAAACACTTATATCCCTGTTTGCGTTGCGCGTGCGCGCTTCCTCAGAAGCGCGCCGGGTGGAGTTGGACAAGGGTGAGGGGGTCATACGATCGAATTGCTAAACACGTATATCCCTGTGTGGCTCGCGCTGCGCGCTTCCCAGGGAAGCGCGCGGCGCGTACACACACCTATGCGGGCTTAGGAAACGACCGAATAACAGCGGGAGACTCCCGAACGTCAGAATTCTAGTCAAATTTTTTAAAAAAAATACGGCAAAAAGAAACTGAAAGGGAGGAAGGAATGTTTGACCAATGAGGACGTCAGCAAGTGATTTTTATTGGAAATTTTGATGCATTATGATTGATATCGGTAGTTCACAAGGAACCATATTTTCTAAATAATATATACGGACATTTAGGGGACTGGAACTGGAAGGGGGTTCCTAAATGTCGGAAATTTTGCGGACGTCCATAAACTAAAGTTTATGATTATCGATGCTTCCTTTTCAGTTTTCAATTTTAGATCACAATAACGGGAATGATTCATTAAAAATTATTTCAAATGCGATATGGTCAATATTACTTGAATTTGACAAAAACATTGAAAATGTAAATAATTTAATTATAAATCAAATTGTCTGGGTTTAAACTTCTGAAAGCGTGACTGATGACATTGAAATTCATTCCTTATCGTCAAACTCAATTAAATTTAATTTGGTAACTGAAGTCTGAATATCGACCTTTTTTTACTCAGGGGCCATCCAGGAATGAGCTCATCACTTGGGTATGTATGTATGTTTTGGAAATGATGAGGTAGTGATAGTATGTATGTACAATGTAGGTTTGCGAAAAGATGAGCTCATCACTTAGAGGCGATATTTTGACACCAACCACTCGTTGGAAAATTGGACCAATGTTTGACCCAAATTACAATTTAGATGAACTTACTTAAATTGCAGTAGTGACGTCACTTCAGCCTTTCATATTGAATGACTGACGTAACATAACTCTTGAAATGATGAGATGAGTTTGGGGTATGTATGTATCTTTCCAATATGATGAGGTAGTGATGAGGTAGTATATATGTATGTTCAATAAAGGCCGATTTTTGATGAGCTCATTTTTGGATGGCCTTTTTTAGGGGGTTCACTACTAAACGGGAGACGGATCCGCTAGAGATAAGATCTCCCACTTCAGTTATAGTGAAACACAATTCCATGCACGGTGTATTACAACACACATGCACTTTTTGCGTCGCACAAATATATACAATTAGAAAGTACATTTGCGCGCTTTCACACGCTGCGAAAAAAGTACACATTCGCGCCGTTAAATACGTCGTGCAGGAAAAGAAGTAGAATTACCATGGTTATTAAGGGATGAAAAGTTCGCCACACTGTACTTCAGTACTTACTATTTAAACGTCAAACATACCCTGACGGGCGATGGCCTGGCTCAGTGGACCTGGAAAGTACACGAGGGAAATCGAGCATCTACGATGTAGAGATGAGTTTTAAACAAATTAAATCAGTTTTTCTCATTTCGTTCCTCGAGTCTCGGCTTCGGAGGTTTGAATGTACCGAGCATATGTTTTGACTTCTTTTTCTTCTTCTCCCCCTTCATCTTGAAGTCCTTCCAAGTCGTCACACGCTCCTCTCGTGACTCCTGTGGTGATGGGAAGTGATGGGGGATAGAAATAATGCTAACTGACTAAAAATAAAAAGCACAGAGTTAATTTAATCAGTATGGTTATGATGACGTTGTTAGCAAACCTTATCGGAATAATTTTGTTGGAAAATTCATAGCGGACAAAAAAGGGCACAGGAAGCGTTCAAAAATTTCAAACCATTTTCCCCCAAAATATCAATCATGGACAGTGTTCTTGGTGTACTTAATCAGATAACCGCTTCATCTCATACCGGAGATGAAGAAGAATGACAGTATCAGATAGAATTATACCATGTTTGCTCATCAGCCAAATGCAACTTGTGAATGAGGCCAAGGTGATAAAAGGGGGGAGATAGCTCAATTGGTTAGAGCACCTGACCGGCAATCAGAAGGTTGTGGGTTCAAGCCCCGCTCATTTTCAGATCACCGAGTTTGTATGTGTCACTACAGGCAGGGTGAATAACAAAAGTGATAAAAGGGGCACATAAAGGAGCCAATTGTGGCCCGTATTTATGAGTATGTAGACAGCTTTCCTTTCTAAATACAATCTCCATTCTTGAGTGGTAGAAACGAGGGCCGCTTGAAGACGAGGTCTTCGATAAGTTAACTTTTCTGGTCATGAAAATTGAAAAGTGTCCTGGAGCCAGTTGTGCGGACAGAAGTCTGTTTAATTTAAGTGTAACAAGAGAAAATTAATTAATCTTTCAATCTTGATGGGGCATGAATTGTTGGTAATATACACTACACAATACACATCACAACAGCATAGTTTGAATAATTAAAAGCAGCTGAATAATTGACTAATTAAGCAACGTTCGATATAGGTCTGTGTTTCCTTCCAATTCAAATGTGTTACAAATCAATTTTGAAAATATCAAAATTAGTTTGAAACAAAAAATTTTATGTTTTTTGGGTCCCATTGGGTATCATCGTTTCACTGAATGGCATTCTAAAATCAAGACAAGACAAACTTTTGTCAAATTACAGACTAATATGATTAATCAGTAATGACGACATTCAATATAAATACATCAGTTGGCGGAGTTGGACTACGGTGCAGTCGCCACTTCTATTTCATCAGCTATGACTTCTTTCTTTGCTTTCTTCCAGAAGACATTAACAGTCTTCCGGAACTTGTCCCTAATGTAGTTGTCGTAGATGAGGGGGTTGATGCAGGAGTTGATGGGCAGGATGACAATGGAGAATACAGAGTAGAGGGAGGTGGCATCCAAAACTTCCAAAGAGTGGAAGAGGCAGGTGGTGAGGAAGGGAACCCAGCAGAGGAAATCTGTGATTATAATTCGGGTTATGTTTCGTTGCAACCGCTGGGCATGCTTGTCAGGAGCACCGTGGTTGCAGCCCTGCGCCATCATGCCTCTCACTTTGTTATGAGATTTCCTAGCACTGAGGTTTATTAGACCGTAACATAGACTGATGATCAACACACATAAAAAGTTGAATATTATCACTAACCATACATAGACCCTTTGAGGGTCATCGTTTTGAACAAAGAACTTGAAGAGGCAAACCCCGTCGTTGCCATAAAAGTGGATTCTTCTGCCACTGCTAGTTATTCTTCCATAGTCGTCGGAAAACATGACATCCAGAAGATTTCTTAGCATCCTCCAAGAAATAGTAGGATCCGTGATTTTGCCGAAGTACGCTGTCAAAACATTGAGATGATCTCTTTTGTTCCCCGACCCGATAAATAAACTCATTTCGTTGTATGTCATGCCATTAACGAAGAAATCTTCTAAGAAGCCGATCACTGGAACACAGGGAATTGTGATGGAGAAAATTACAATGATGGCTGATGCGAGCCAGGCTTTCCATTTCCCACGTTTGGTGACGTGCAGACTCCTTCCCCTGATGTTCAGAGCCCTGAAGATACTGAGGGCGGTCATAGAGAAAAGGGACAATGTGGACCCAAAGGAGTTAATGACACCAAGATAGGCACAGTGATCGCTGGACAGCCACTGGGATTGAATCTCACAATAATTTGACCCTATCATGAATGAATCCTGAAATGAAATCAACATGAGGTACAAGCCAGTCAAGAAGTCTCCAAAGTTAATCAGGGCAGTTAGAATTCTGTTGACATGAGCAGCTTTTCTGTTATCTTTTACACCCATAAATTCTCTCGCCAAGGATCCAGCATTCAGGAGCATTGCTGTTACTCCTATGAACCAGGCCAGCACTTTGAGCCAAATTCCAGAAATGATTTCTTTGCCGCAATCTTCATTGCACTCGTCTGAGTGGTCGAGACAGTCTACTTTTCCATCACATTTCTGGACAAGAGATATGAAGAATCCAGAAGTTTTGCAATGAAAATGGTTTCTACACATCTTCTCATCTGACTTATCCCCACAGTCATCCACCAAGTTGCAGACCTTGTCAAAGCCCACGCACATCTCGTTTTCACATTGGAAGAAGTTATTGTGGTACTTTCCATTCTGCTCAATAAGAAATGTAAGGTAGGAATTCTTTGCTAAAGTGGAAATCTTGTTTGGTATATGAGGACAGGAATCGTATCTGAGTGGCTGCAGGACACAAGAAATATTGAAACACCGTCCTGTGCAGCTCAAGTAGACATAAAACTCACCAAATACATGTTCACATGTTCTGGTACTGTTAGGAATGATCAGTTTTGTGTCCAAAACGCCGAGGACAGGGTAATCAGGACCATGAAAGCCTGCTTCAACACATTTTGGGTTGAAATCCTGGACACCGCCTAAACCTGGAAGACAATAGAACATTTGTCTGTAGTCTTTGTAGAAGACAGATTTTGTGAACAGTTTCGCAATGCTCCTGGACGCAAGACAAACTGCCCCCTCTGATTTGCAGTCCTCCTTACCATCACAGAGGTGTGTCAGTTCGACATAGTCAAGAGACCCTTGTTGACACAGAAACACGTTACTACAGGAGGTGTTGTCTGAGACTCTGCGTGTCGTATGGGACAGTTTACAGGTGGGCCAGATAGATTTGAGTTCATCTTCTTCAGATAAGCAGTCAGGAAACCCATCATTAATCCAAGATAAGGGGATAGCCAGTGGTATCTTCTCTGGTAATATCTTGCTGCCCTCTGACAATGTCTTGTTGTTGCCTAGCAACGTCATGTTCCCTTGTGGAGTATACCTTCGGTGACATTTCGTCTTTAGAGTGGTAGAACATTGCGCCACCGTTTCATCACTCCCGTCCAAACAGTCCTCCACTCCATTGCACAACAGGTGCTTATGGATGTAACAATCGGGGGACACTCGTCTGCAGAGAACATCAAGATCATCATCACAGAAACCCACTCTGTTTGCTATCGTGCAAATCACTGCTTTGGACACAGTGCTGGGGTAGCCTCTGATGTTACACTTCAACACTCCTCTAGCTGGGTCAGTGCAGTTCACCTGGTCAAAATAATCCAGACAGAATGAGACTTTCTCACCGGTTTCACTGATCTGCAACGGGCCACAACGGAGGTAAGTTGGTATTCGAACATAACTTATCATACCCGACACCGATCTCTGGCATCTTAGTCCAGGCAGAATGACCCTATTATTCATCTGCCTCTCAAACTCACACTGCCGTTCATCAGCCCCATTATCACAGTGAAAATGATCGTCACAAACTCTGCCGATTAGGTGAACTTTCCTTCCCTTATATCGACACCACAGCCCGTATTTCACTCCGTTACACAACGCCTCATCTCTGCAGTAACGTTGGTCCTGACACACCATGTCACAAGGGATGGCAGACTTGGGAGGACCACCGTGGATAAGGTTTAACTCGAACATCATCAGACAAAATTCTTTACTTAGATGGGGCCTACACGACGGCTTCGAATAACCCTCCGTGTCAGTCAAAGTCATGAAGCTACACTCGTCTTGTATAGTACTCCGATACGAATACGACTTCAATGCACCGCGATATAGATGCTCTGAGCTGACTGCTTCAGCGTGACAGATAACCTCTCCACAGAGCCCCCCAGCCTCGGTGTACTTGATGACCATGGGGCCCCACAAGGGCAGGCCGCAGGATTGGTAATTGAAAGGATCCTCTGGACATTCTCCCTGCACGTAGCTAACGTCGTTGCGTTTGGTGGCGTAGTAATGTCCTGAGCTAGCACATCTGAATACAGTGAAGGTACCTAATTCCGTCACAATATCCTGGCACTTCACCTTCATGAAGCCGTTTTGGGGCTGCGCCTTGCACTCCTCTGGCTTTGGCTGACACACCACCCCCATGGCATAGACGAGGTCCCGATCAACTGACTCTCTGTCTTTCTCGTAAGGTAAGTCGTAGAAACACCCCTCTATACTCTCAGTGAGAGTGTAATTACACTCCTTCATGTCTCTTGCGTCACTAGGACACTGCACTGCAAGGAAGGGCCTAAATAGGAAGGTAGGGACCTGCATAGGAACATGCTTCATGTAATGTCTAATGAACGGAGCTCCTATCTCAAACACCGCTACCGCCTCATCATGACCCGTGTCCTTGCAGACAGTGTCAGGAAAGGAGTCTGGTAACTCCAGAAGGCACACTAGGAGCAACTGACTGACATCCCCAACCACTTCCGCCATCAAGACTCCAGCAGACGCGTTCCTCCTGTCAGTCGAGAAGTACTCGTTTTCCTTGGTGTCGAGCAGGGTGAAGTGGATATCCTCGAAGTCGATGGTTTGAGAGCATGATGCATGGTGTAGTAAAGTGTAGACTATAACCATTGTCACCGGTAATAAAAACCGGTTATCAAGATGAACCATGGACCAGGGTGCCATATTTATCTCCAGTACAGTTTGGTATACCTATTTTCGATTGGGCGTTGTTAAATGCTAGGTACAGCTTTAAAATGTCAATTTAAAATTCACGATTCATCACCAGAACTCCACGTTATAATCCAGAGTCTTATCTATAAAGGTGTATCGGTATATGACAAAGCATACAGTAATCAAATAATTGGAATAGCTCGGGAAATTTGAATACAGAGGTCGGTGCAGTTTTGTGATTAGAAAAATAACAAAACTTTCAATTAAATTTAAAACCTTGGCAGACATAAGTTATTACACCCTTGGCCTCTGGCCTCGGTGAGGCTTTGCATTTTCCTCGTTATACAATCAATTAAACGCTAAAAGATATGTAACATGAGTATGATGCGACATGACATGAAACTTCAACACTTACGAGAAGAAAAATGCATAAAATGCTTCAACCAACTGAATAACATCGCGAATGGATCCTCAGGCATAACAATTTGAAATGCAATTTCCATTTGAGAAAATGTGCAGCATCTATTTCGTCAGAAGTCGTGAACTCTAGCAATTAAAGAGCATGCTCAAACAAAACATACAATTAGAACTAGTTCAATATCGGCAGCTACAAAGATGGTATGATTGTTTTTCAGAAAAGACGACGGTGAAGTCTCGTTGTTGAAGATGATGAATGGTGAATCTAAAATATTTTAGAATTACCATTCACCTTCTGCGTCATGCAATTTGGTGTTGGGGGACCGGTGCCTATTTAGTATTTAATGGCCCCCGCCCCCCATGTTTGACTCCAACGAATAAAGCACAAGCATTATTTTTCATACTAATTACAATCAAATTTGAGAACTGAAGATGGTGTCGATAATTGAAAATATTTTTGATTAATAACTCCTTGTTTCACTAAACGAGTTCGCAATATAAGAGGAATATCAGAATTTACTCAAATCAATTGATAATCGTGTATTTTGAAAACTACTGAAATTCATAATTTATTTTCTCCATAAAATTTTCGAGTACGGAACTCTAATCACTTTTATAGAAATAGGTTTTACATTATAGGAGATAAAAGGTAAGAGTTTCAGAAAATTTTGTTCCTACATGAAAATTAGCGATAATTCTTTCATATCAAGGTATTTGTAGTTTCGATGGTTGGCTGTGAAGATTCGACAGAACTCAGAAGTAATGATAAAAATACAGACTATTTTGATCTAAATGCTTCAATGGTCCTGGATTCAAATTCGTTGCCCATATATTCTCCGAATCTGAACTTTTGATTAGAAAACCAATGTTCTTGAGTTCTTCATATTTACTGTTATGTGTCCTCGAAATTAGTTTGCAATCATAAAATCTGCACTATTTTTTCATTAATTTTCAAAGGTCATGTATATATTTCTTTAGTTCGCTACGTTGCACCCCTACCCCCTATAACAAAAAATTGCATCAATGACCAACTTAGAGTTGGAAATCACAGTGGAAACACGAACTTTAAAAAACGTAATTAATCATATAATTTAAATTTCAAATCATTTAAATTTCAATTTCATCGGCGACGTTGACGAAAATGACAAAGGCTCAGTTAGTAGAGTGTCTAAACGAGGCAATTATAGCTGTGGGGTTGGGTCAAGAAAGCCTTTAAGATTCTGTATTGCTGTTGCCGACTATGGCGGATTGTTGGAAAACCAGTTACGACTTCAAGCGAGGAATTATTGAAGTGCAAGAACGAGCAACTTGAAGCAATTCAAAGCACCGTGAAATCTGAATTGAAAAATTACAGTGAAGTTACGAAGAAAGGGGTGGAAGAAAGGGCAATCACTGCCCAACAGGTGAAGATGGCAGTGAAGACCGCAGTGAAGGAGGACGACAGAAGTCGAAATGTGGAGATGTTTGGCGTTCCGGAGACAGCAGCTGATGATTGAGAGTCTAAAGCAGCAGAGGTATTTGAGCAATTAGAGGAAAAGCCTAAAGTTGTTGAGTGCCACAGAGTTGGGGTGCAGAAAGAAGGTGCTTCTCGACCAGTCAAAGTGACTCTCAGGAGGATCTTGGGAAAATCAAGACAGTTGAGGACCACTGATCGATTCAGTCGCGTGTTCATATCTTAAGATCTGACCTTTGAGGAACGAAACGCACGAAGGAAATTGGTGATGGAGCTGAAACAGAAAAGGGAAAATGAGCCGGGACTCTACCATTTCATTAGAAATGGATCACCGTTCAGCCGCAATCATGCAGGATCATGACACTTCAACAAAGTTGAATTCGTTGTAATGATTTTTCCAAACTGTTAGTGCTGAGTATATTCGATAAAACATAACTAAAAACTTATTATCATGCAAATATGCTAATCGAAGGCGTAATCTCAGATTTAATAATGTTTAATCAAATAGTTTATACACTGCAATTTAAAATCGATAGATGTGAGGCAGTTAGAAAACCTGAAAACGTTCTGAAGAAAGGGACACACCTTCAGTGTGATGTGGTTACGAACAGTTTTGTGTGATGCAATTAGGCAAGCTTATCGTTAAAAACTCAAATTTACCTCCCACTTTTTCTTGTCATCCTCCAGTTTCTTCAACCTCTTCGCTGACTCCTCTGCTGCGTCACTCTCACGTTTCCTGAGAAGAGGGTAAAGTGTGAATCGTTTGATGACTCACGTTTTCTGGGAAGAGGGCAGCACATGTAAAGACTGCTCAAAATTCTCATAATACCGAGTAACAAAGATGTCACAAGTTCTGAGAACGCCCTCTTAAATTTCGGAACGACCGACATTTGTACGTAGTTATGTGACACGTACATACATGATGCCGTGCGACGTGGAAAATTTAAGCAGCAAGATATTTGAACAGAATCTGTAACTTGAAGCAGTTTAATAAGAAAAATCCTTGAGAAATGGTACTCACTTTTCAGCTTGTTCCTTTTTGTCTTTTCCATCCCGTCGGATCTCATAGTCTGCTAACTGTTTGCTGGCCATCACGTTGACCAGGTGACTGAACTGAAAAATATGTAAAATATAACAATGTTTCTGGTCATATCAAGAATTAAATTCTTACAGTACCGTACGACATTTATTTTTGAGGCATAGAAAAATTTCAATCACTTCAGACTTCAGAATCGGAAAGTTTCCTGGCACTCCGATGACGCCAGCCACGTTTCCAGGAATTAGTAATTACCTTTGAAGGGTCCTCTACCGGTGGTGGTAGACCTTTACAACTCGCTTCCTTTCTCTTGTCCTCCATCTGAAACATATCGCGTGATGCAAAGGAGAACAATAACACAACCACAGACAGTAATTACAGTATTACGGTGCACACTGCACTCTCGCACTTGCACAGATCGCTAGATTGACGGAGAGCACGATAGAGACGCGCATAAAAATCGTATCAAAATTGCGCGTCTTTCATCGAGCCCTCCGTCAATCGAGAGATCGCACACATATGAATAGAAACACGGACAATAAATATATTGCCACGAGCAACTGAAATACTCAAAATTTGGACAGCCACAGTTTCCCTCGCAACACGGCCGTTAGTAGGGTCTCGTCCTGTGGCCAAACAATCACAGACTCACATACTACATGTTAAATGGCCTTTGGCGCGTGCGAGGTAATCCATGAGCGATGGTAATGCAAATACATTTCCAAATATTTAAAAGTTCCACACTCTGATCTTGAAGTTCTGGTACGTAAAACTTTGTAAACCGATATAAAACAGGGAGCTCGTGTTCTATTGACACGATGTAATTTAATAACTCATACAAAACAATGATAGCACAATCTACTGAACTTTAACCTTCGTGAGTGGCACGGGAGGACCTTCCTACCAATTCCAATACCCCTCATGAGTGGCACGGGAGGCCCCTCCTACCAATTCCAATACCCCTCGTGAGTGGTATAAAGGACCCTCCTACCAATTCCAATACCCCTCACAGTAAGTTAACTAACCTGTATCTGCAGGGGGTCGGGAGCTTCTTCTGCACCTAGGAGGGGCGTGTTAGAGGCAGCATTGCCCCCTGACTATTCCAATACACGATTACTTTCAACATTAACGAAATATTACATCTTTTTAAGGAGATTTATATGTATTATAATACATAATGATATATGCCCCTATAGGTAACCCTAGTAAGTATGTATAACTTTAGCGGAAGAGGCAGGATTTTACCATTTTGATGACTCTGTTTTTGGCGTCTGCCAGGATCAGCTTGAACTTGTCGGAAGTTTCCTTTTCCTGGAGCAGCTTGTAAGCTCTGCTGACAGACTGCGAGAGAGGGTAATTAATATTAACAGGGTTACAGGTCCCGAAAACAGTTTAAAAAGGTGGTCTTTGGACTCCTGATATGTAACGATGGGTGTCCACTCCAGTGTCCAACAAATACATAATTTCTTATTAATTATTATACAAGGCATACTTGCAAGTGTATATGACCGGACACAACACTAATTAATGATAATGGGGATTGGGGAGTGTATTTTGTGGGCTCTGTGCAACCTAATAAGTAATACCGCAATGAAGCAATTCACAAAAGTAGTTGAAATCCGCTCCCTTTTCCCACGCATTGGGCACCAGAAACCAGAGACTCTCACCTCAAAAGCAGTGGAGGCTTCGTCTCTGTTGTCAGGGTTTTTGTCTGGATGGAGGAGGATAGAAAGGCGTTTGTACTGCTTCTTTATCTCTTCCTCTGTAGCCTCTGGGTCCACTTGCAAGACCTGAAATTCGATGATATCATAGTAGAGGGGAGATATGGCGAATCTTGTGTCCGTGTGGCAAGTAAATCCAAGAATCACAAAAATCTCCAATGGAAAAAAAAGTCTCCAATATCACATCCGCGACAAAATGAAACACGAAATGTCGTCAAGTTGCTATGATGTCGATATGTTTGCAACTCTACCCCTATCACACATTTGGGGGGTATTCCAGGAACACTCACGTAAAAAGGATTCAGGTTGAGGTATTTAGAGCCCGGCTTCCTCAACCTCTCTATCTGCTGCGCTGATGTCATGTTACTGTCCTTCTTCTCGATGGCCTTGACCTGAGTCAGGAAAGTGTCCCACTCAGGGTTCGGTGGCCCAGGGGCTGGGTCTCTCGGGGGCACTGCAGTACTCATCAGGGGCTTGGGACCCGTGCTAGACATCCTACAACTGTGGGAAAATGAGTTAGAATCGTAGGATAGCAAAGATTGGGATTGAGTGCAAATCAAGTATTAATTTCTGGTTCTGAATTATCAAACCGGGAAAAACTTCATCCTATTTGGTACTGAATGATTTTTCAACTCAGGATTTCATAAGTTAATGAAACAAATATTAGCATTAATCAGAGTTTATTAATCGACCGACAATGTAGCATATCAGATATTATTTAAATTTAATCCTAGATGTTCGATAATTCTGTAAAATATCAAGAAATCTGGGGCTACATCAAACGGTTCAATAAAATCGTTAGACACAGATATAATGAAAACTTCAACTTCTTCAAGGAAGTATGTTGCTCGTCAACATGGATTTCGAAAATCGAATTCCACGGAGCGACCTGGACCCAAATTACTGGTCGTGCTTTGAACAACAAATATCCTTTTTTGCGGTAGTGTCTCCATCCAATATTACACACAGCACACACGCAAAAGATTGATCACGAAAATAGTGCCGTACAAAATCAATCCACGAATGCCAAATATTGTTGGTATTTTCTTTATTATTCTGAACATGTCGCATGAACAATACACCAATTATTGAACGGCACTATTAAAGACTTGCTTAGGAAGCAAGCAAGTTTTAAATCTAAATATATAACCAACGATTATAACTCTCATTTCAAACCTATAAGTGTACTTCATAGTACTAAACTGAACGATTTTTCAACCGAAGCAACTTAATTCAAATCCTAACTAAATTCGAGAGTATGTTCATAATATCAAAATTTATGCAATGGCTTCTTAAGATGTTATTCTATCAAGAGGAACAGCAAAGTCAAACAATTAATCAATATTCAATATTGTATACTTATTCTTCCATGCTACATTTGGCAGTTCACAGTTGAATGATATCATAAAAATGTATCGTTCTTAATTGCATACAGAAAAATTGACTTCATTAAAATGGCGTGCTTCCATGAGCAGCTCATACTCCTCGTTTTATGAACTGGTAGAGATGTTGAACATTCTAAAAACACATCCCACTATCAATCAAATATTAAGTAACATTAGAAACAACCAAATTGATATGTCCCGCATTCAGGGAAAATTGGAGACCTTAAAAAGGGCAGAGGGGAAACTTTATAACATATATAGATACAAAATATTATAACATGTTCATTGTTCATAACCCAAAAATTTATAAGTAGTCTTAATTCTTCAAGAAAGAATATAGTCTATGTAAAATCTTGAATTTTAAAGATTTTAGTAGAATAAGTTACGAACTGTACATGGTTTAGATTTCTTTTCCGTAGACTACCCAGTATCCACTCTAAGATACATCTGAAATATTTTGTACGATGGTTATCAGGATGAATGGAACTTAAAAATTGATTTTCTAAGACTGGAGAAAGATTTAAAATTTCCTACACAAAGAGCATGTGGAATGAATGTACAACAGTTAGCACGGAAGAGCACATTCAACTTACATGACATCGAGTGTGCTTTGTTATTTCGGAGGTGGTCCTGCGTGTACTTTGCAAATGATTCGTATTGTTCTGAAATGAAACCAGTGAAAAATGGTTACAAGCTCCATCAGGGATGCAATATATTTGATAGTTTCAAAATAAAGTGCACCAACTTTTTTGCGCGTACAATTTATCTGTTGTATGCCACTTTTGGTAGTTTCGATGAGTCCAAAGCTTCACTGATTTCATCATAAGTCAAACCGCACATTTTCTGGGTTTAAGAGATAAATATGGATGAGATTGAAAATGACACACTCAGCCGTGGCATCATTAGAATTTAAATAATAATCGTTGCCGAACGACGCATTGGTTTGGCATAGACGATCGAAGAAAATTGATCATTGATTAATAGATAATCAATTTAATTAAAATGAAGCAATTGGATCATAATCGATGTTGGATTGATTGGTGTTGCAGCTGTGATCGGCCTAATTAATCCATTCAACTGATCATCGCGCGCGCGCGCGAGAGACGCGCGGACTAAATGCTTAAATATTGCACTTTTCATGACTTCCAAAAGAATTAAAGCATGAAAGTGTTAGCGCATCGGCCGTTGCGCGCAAAAATCGATTCCAACTGACAAAACAAAGCTGATAGGCGAGGGCAAACTAACGCATAGAAACACTCGTATAATCTTACACGCGTACAACGCACATTAACTTTGCGTGTATTATAATACACGTACTACGTATGTAGAGCAAACAACTGTAATCTTTGGCAGTAAAACTAAAAACGAAGGTGTGATCCATACAGTGTGACAAAGTTAATCAGTGTCATATGCAGCCGTATCCACTATATGAACATGCCTCTGTGCAGAAATGAGCTCATCACTTGGGCATGTATGTAAGTATAGGAGATATTGAGGCAATGGTGTATAATGATGGTTTTTAAAGTGATAGCTCATCAAGACGTGAAAAAGGCATGATGAAAGATTTGAAAAAAAAGATACGAATTTTCAGTATGTGATCCATAAAGATGAAACTGCCAGGATGAAAGTGGTCTCATGAGTAAGTAAAACAGTGTCAAGAAATAAGGATATGTTGTCTATGTACCACGATCTTGTATTATGAACTATGCAAAGACTTAACAGAGACCGAAAATGGTCAGATGATAAGATAGTAAGGACTGTGTGTACTATGTATGTGTATTGTATGTATACATGTAAACGGAAACGTTTTCTAGCTGAAAGGAGGTAAAGCTTTATTTCGAACAATAAAATCAATTACTGTGTTTTGCTAAGACTTGTTGCGACGCTAATATCATTGGTTGAACAATGGACGCCAAGTTCTTTTGATATCTGAATCCGAAAACTTTGGCAACGTTACCCAGACAAATACAAAATTAGTTTCATGGTCGACAACATTGCGTTGATGATCAAATAAATTCAATGAGTCCTTTAACCATCTTTGTGTACTCAAAATACTGCACTTACCAGCAAGTTTTTCCGATAGGATTCTATCGTACTCAGCCCTTATCTGGGATTCGAACTGAAGGAGAAGTCTAGCGCAGGTCTGCTGCAGCTGACGACTCGACACCGTCGGTTCGTCCTCAGATCTCCGCCGAGTCCGGGACAGTTCTGACATGATGCTGCTCGTAAGCTGGTCTGAAGGGCGAAATGAATGTTAACTACTGGTACATCGAATATTGTACTCAGTACTGGGTGGCCAAAAGTTTACAAAAGTAATAAAGTTTACAAAAGTATCTTAACTGAATGATCGGATCACTGTTTATTAGTCGCATACTGATACTGATTAATGATGATTATAGTCTCAGCTTCTTTCATTTTGTCGCAGAGACTATAATCATCATTAATCAGTTTACAAAAGTAATAAAGGATCTTAGCCGACTTAAGTTTCTAAGGGGTGGAAAAGCCTAAGTAGCGATCTTGATGAGAAAGAACACTCTAGAGAAGTTCACGTAGAAAAAAAGGACCTCCGGTCAAATCCTTACCCAGTAACCCCATAATCGTTATCCTAAAAGACAATCGCCAGGTTACCATTTCTCTAGCCACATACACTTAACAATAAGGTCCTGGTCGTGACATGGCCAGTTCAAATACACAAACCACTGTCGGAAGCATCCTGGTGAACCTTATTTGGCCAGTAAATATTTGCACTTGAGCTGTACACACGAAATAACACCGTTACAAAGTATCAGAACAACCCAAAAGGTCTGGGCGGATTTGCAAAAACTGGGAAATCAATAACCTGTGGACATGTGAGAAATGAGGGAGGGGAAGACTGATGAAGGATTGCGTGATGGTGGAGGTGAGGACGTAGGGGAGGATGGGGCCATGACATCTTGACTTGGTACAAATCTTCGTCTCTTCAGGGGCAATTCTGGTGCTTCGGTGATTCCCTCATGCCTCCGTTTCAATGTTGCACCACAAGCCATTAGACACTACAACTATAAAATAGAATTTTAGAAGTAGATTATACGACAGATATTATCTAACATAAAATATAAATAGAAATGAGGAGTATAGAACAGTATGTATTTCAGCGGACACTAAATTCCAAACACCAAGTGGATGCTTGGTGGTCGAGGGAACAGACAGTGGGCACAGTGATTGGTAAGTCTCCACAGGAGATTGGTAAGTTTGTTCTCTATATCTGCTCATGACGTTAAGAGATTCCCTCACAAAACTACCCCTGGAAAACCCCAGGTATACCATCCTATGATACCACCCTAGGAATAATATATGATCCAAGGATACCACCCCAGAATGCCAATCCTGGGATACCACATAGGATACCAGTCTCGGGATACCAATATAGCAATATACCACCCCAAAATACCACCCCATGATAGCACTGTGATACCATATTGATGATTGAGGTAGCATTACAACAGGTTCTGCCCAGAATGGTCTTCTTTGGCTTTCTTGCATGATTGTTGTGATAAATGCACCTCTAATTGATGATTCATTTCATCCTCAGCTTGGGATATTGCTTGGTGGTTGAGTCATTCACGAGTTACCACCCTTCATCCTTGGGTACAGGGAAGTATCTTTGCACCTGTCAGGTTGATTAAAGCAATTTGCAACAAAATAGATACTAGATGCTTCCAATTGATTTAATGCTATGAACCTGGGTAGAATTGTGGGTGTAGGTTCCTGGAACCTGTCATTCACTCACTGGGATGTATCTGGGGTGGTACCCAGAAATGTTATCTCAAGGTGTACCACAGAAATTATCTGGTGGAGTTTTGTCTGAGGAGAGTTTTGTCCATGATGATTTTTGACTAGGGAGTTTAGTCCAACCTCAAGGCTACTAGGGGAACACTTTTATTAAGACTAAGTTACATTAATAGGCCAAATAGGTAGTAAATTAAGAAAAGTGATATATCAACAAGAATAAATGCTTTGAAACACATCTATCGCAAGACGTTTCTCCAACTCTGGACTTGAACTTAGACACGATTTCTTGAGAAATTCTATGTAAGAACAGCCAAATCCAAATGAGTCACACCCAGATGAGTGGAGTGCAGGCATCATCAGTCCAATACCTACCTCAGCTTTTTGGGTATTTAGGGTGATATGTTACATATTATTGCAGGGTAGTTTTGACTGCTCACTTCTCAAGTTAATAATTAATTAATTAATTAATTACTTCTAGTTATACTTCCATAACATGAGGTGGTTTCATCCCTCTGCATTGATCAAATGGACTGATCAAATGAAAAACACGCACAATACAATTTTACAATGGCGTCCGTACACAGCATCAAGCTCAAGCAATTATGTGCGTTTTCATTTGATCAACTCATTTGATCGACACGTAACGATGCAGGTGCCTGATTTTTCATAACTGGCAAGGTTGGAATGACTAAAGTGGGAGTGTCACTGTCCCAGTCCTAGTCACAATTTACTTTTTTGAGTTTGGGACTGGGACAAACAAAGAAATGGATGAAAATGGACAGTGATTTTTTAACTTACTTACTTACTTACTTCTAACATATTTTTTTAGGGTGGCCTAAAAACCACCCAGGAGTTCACACCCTTCACCTTGTGTACTAGGGATAGTCTCCATGCTCAGCATGGCTGCCACCGGCCTGGTTGATTAAACTGACCTTGGTCATTTTACTAAGACTACTAAGACTACTTCTAACATATAACATGTGTCACTATATGCAAATAATTTAAAAATAACTTAAAACTTATATAAAGTAACAAACCATCTAGTGTTTGGGGAAGCATTGGGCACCTGTCATATGTGCCCATGTTAGCTTTCATTACACCACACAATTTTTGGTGTCTCATTATGAATTGTTTGGATCTGCCTTGGTCTCTTAAAAAAGTATCTCACTTGGATCCTGTCAATGACTGAGGATAATTTCTCAACATATAAAGTGTGTCAAAACCCAGGGAAAGAGCTGTTGGAAAGTTTTTTGGTTTGATTGTACAAAGAGGACTGTTTCTCCAATAGCCCAGGCAAAGCCAGTATGCAAAATTCGAGTGGAAAAAGTTGCTCAATGGTTTCAGGTACTTCCAACTATGCTTAATCGAAAATTTTCACTGCCCTTCCATGAACCAATGTCATGGGTGGTGCTACAGCCGCATCCATTTTTCTGCAGGGTGCATAAAGGGGCATATACACATCACAGCTTCTGAAGGTTGTAGAGACTTGGGTTTGGGCTCAAAAGAAGTGCATTGCCCAAGTTTATTTAACTGGCCCTTAAGGACAAAAACAAATTTGAGATTTTTGTCCAAAGGGTCAAATTAAAACAATGACTGGTCAATTAAATTACAGGCTAGTAGATTTTGGTCAGATGAAACTTTTATTATTTGGCTTATGTACTGTTAGATTCATTTGACCATTATTATATATAACGTAGATAATGACCTGAATCATGATATTAGGCCAGGATTTCAGCTTTTTGGTTTGGAAATTTCTTGGTTTGGAAACTGTTTGAAAAAATTTTCTCCAAGGGTTTGGTTAAAATGGTTCAAATATGATTCAATTTTTGTCCATAGGGCTGGTTAAAAAGGAACAGTTAAAAAAGGCCAGCTAAATTAAGGCCAATAAGGTAAAAACTAATTTTGAGGCACTTTGATGCCATTGCTGAGACAATTTTCCTTGTCAGGCGTTACCTGACCCCCTCGACATCAGATAAAATTTTCCATAGCTTTGATTTTCTATAGCTTTGATCATCAGATCATTTCTGGGGATCTTCAAGCACATCTGTTGTGTTCCAGGAGGTCCATTATTGAATCTGAAAATCCCTCAAAATGTAATTCTGCCCGGCCCCAATTTTGGTCATCTTTCACCAGGTGCTTACGCGCGCGTAAGCAGGATTTTTCCGAAAAGTCTTTGCCCTAACCAGGCAACCAGCACCCAGTTTTGCGTGCACGCGGCGCGCCGTCGTCGCGTTCCTCCGTAGGCCGCGCGCGGCCTACGGAGGAACGACGGCGCGCCGCGCGCGCAGAATTGAACTGGGCGCTGGTTAGGGCAACGATTTTTCGGAAAAATCCTGATATTTTTACCAACCATGACAGTTCAATTTGAACTGTCATGGTGGGTAAAATATGACGTCATTATCATATGTTAACTAGAGTAATGACTTGAGAAAGATCCTCAAATTACAACCTTCCAAATTTGTAAACACTAAAATTTTACTCCACATAAATACACCTGTTAAGGTATTGAATAAGATCGTCTTGTTACATACCATGTAACCCAATACCGATGCGATACCATATCAAAACCACTTCTTAATAATGGGTATGATCAAATATCTTTAACTACAATCCATCATTCCAACAGCAACTTGGAAATTATACAAGATTGAAAAATTAAAATGGAGGGAAGAATAATGATTAATGAAACTTGATGATATCTAATATCATGCAGGATAAACAAATTGATCCATCAAAACAAATCTTATCAATGGCATGCCACGCTGAGCTATACTAAAAGTAAAAGTTCCTTTCGAAATAAGACGGTGGGCAACTGCGAAGTGGGTCAGCTTACAGCGTCGCACAACAATGTTCACAGTTCACATATCTTAAATTAATATTCAATATAATTATTTTTTACATTGTGATCGCGTCATTGCATTTCTAGTGAATCAGGCATTTGATTTTGAAAATACGAAACTACCAGTTAGTTACAAGTTATGCCAAAAAATTGTACAAATGTTAAGCTCGACTGCACTGCTCGATAACTTCGGTTGTGCTTAGAGATCGTTTGCATATCACGTAATCAACAAGGGGGAGGGGGTATTACTGTTTTCAAATGTGAACGATCCCTAATTGAGAGGTAGAGTTTAGTAATGAAAGTTTGGGCTGTCTTAGGTAGAGTTACAGTGATACATATTTTTGCAAAAATGCAAATATTTGAAGAGTGTAGCAGCTCAGAATGTTACAAAATGGCAGAGTTATCAGCGAAAAGTCTAAAAACGGGGTTTTCCGGTCATAAATCCGCTTCTGGGGATCAAAAATTGATGTCAACAGCAGTACCATAATGCCTTTAAAAGTAATACCCAGTAATACCGATCAAATAACAATTTTACTCAAGAACAGCCTTTGAGCCTTGGACTTGGGAATGTGCCCAATTTTGTGACGTTAAAAGTGGACAAATGAAAGGTCACAGTACCGAGAAGGGTATGCTGTTTGTTTACTAAAATAAATCACAGATTGTGTTTATTTTTGCATTGTTGCGTTTATCTTGATGGAAATTTCACCATTTTGGGCATTTTCAGGGAATCATCGCACCGTATACTGAAGGTGAAGTACATATTTATTGAGCTTTACGTTTGTACACTTTTCTGGCATGTCCGGTACTTTCAGACGTTTCGAATTCAAATTTGATGTATTAATACTCCACATGGAAACGTTTCGAAATGAACTTATGATTATCTTCAACTTAAAATACCTTTAACTTAAAATATCATTGCATATCAATTGCCAGGGTAAATTAAATTTAAAGCAATTTTAGGTATTAATTAGGTACGTAAATTGGAATGAATTTCCCGGATTTGTAGCAAACGGGTCACAAGAAACCCGTGAATCTTGTCAGTTGGATCCATTCGATTTATCATTCTCATTGGAAATATCCATAATACATTTGATAAAAATAAATTCGTAAGTTGATGGCCCAAATGAAACTTTTCCATTAGACGTCCATTAGACAAGAATTTCATTAAAAAGACTCTTGTGACCTGGTCACCGATAAATAAACATGGAGTAACATCCGTGACGAGCCATAGTACAACAGATGTAATTTTCGCCGAGATTGGGATTTATAGTTTATTCAATCTCAATTTCACAGACTACATCTACAGGTATATAATTGTCTGCCAATAAAAATGATTTTACCGAGCAATGGCATCATACATTCGTCATGTAACATTTTTATTAAATGATTGATTTTCTCTGCATATTGCATGATATAAAGGTTTATATTTCCGATGTCACTTTGCACTTACAGCACTAGCCATTCCTGGCACCTCTCCTCAGTAGTTAGGGTAGCCCCCGGGCCCGTTAGGGTAGTGTTGGGGCGGGTATCCGGGAAAAGTCCCGCTGCCTGCACTGCCACTCCTCGCTGCAGTGGGCCCGGGTTGGAAGTAGGCTTGTTGGGAGACAGGAGGGGTGGCCGGCTGGGTTCCGTAGTAGTTTTGTTGTTGAGGTGGTTGCTGGTGGGGGGCGTACGGGTACTGTGGCTGAGGGGAGGAAGTGGGTCAAAACATTGGAGGTAAACATCAAGGCGCTAGTTATTTACAAACCACAATGCAGAAGTGCAGCAATCTGATCAACTCATTGTCAGCAGGGTTAAAACTGCTGATGTAAGGAGAATCTAAAATGACTTGTGAGACGGTGGAAAAAAAATCTGTGAAATATCAAAAACACAGTACATTTACCAACCAATTACATCACTGTATGCGCGCGAGCGCAGCGCGCGCGCGCGTATTTACATTTTAGTGAGCGCTAATGTTATGGATGGTTTCTTCATGAATTTTAAACAAAAACTAGCAATCAATAGGTGATTCCGCGGATTGTAACCAATTGTCATTTTCCAAATTTGTGCGCTCAGCGCAAGTTTTATATTCGCGCGTTACCAACATCTAATTCTAACGAAATAGGTTTGTCTGTTTCCATTCTCAGCGATCTATTTCTAGACCTGACGAACCACCATGAAGCACTTATGATCATCGTGAAACAACAATATCGGACTGTTTAGGGCAAAATGACAAGTGGTTACAATAAAATGACAACTTTTCTCGTGGGCATTATCTTCACTTTGCCACGCCCACATCTCCCGATCTGATGAAGGAATCAACTCCAAATCATGTACGGATACTCCTAGTAACCATACCTACACGATGCGACCATTTTCATGTCGATTGGACCATGTTTTGAAAATGCCAAATTTGGTCACGTGACGTCACGTGATGGGCGTGGCTTTGAAATTTGGAGCTGAAATTCACTGAGAATGATGTTGGCCACTATATCTTTATGTTAGATGCAGTTTTGGAACAATATCGGACTGTTTAGGGCAAAATGACAAGTGGTTACAATAAAATGACAAAAAAATGACATTGGTTACAATTTGGTTACAATTTTGCGGAATCATCAACTCCTAGCAATAGCAGTAGTAGCAAATGGTGTTTTGCGCCGAATTACTGAATTAGGACAATGTTATGAACCAAATCACAAATCTTGAGGTTTATTCAGCGCTTAAAATGAGCTAATTGATGTGTAACAGTATTCAGTAACTGTACTGGTCCAAATATGGCACATGCACGGCTTGAAACACTAACTACATTGATGTGCTTGTGCAATGGGGCTGAAACGGGAAACCTAACCAAAATTTTTATTACGTGATCGGTACATATTCCTGATGTACTTACAGTGTGCTGGACGGGGTAGTGGTATTGCTGCTGTGTTGGGGGTTGGGGTTGCGTTGGAGGCTGGGTGGGGGGTTGTTGGATCGCACCGGTTGCTGGGGCGGCGCCCCCTTGAGCTACACTGCTGGCTACTGGCTGCTGACTCACCACACCACTTCCGCCACTAGCCTGCAAATGACGGAAGTTACTAAGATAGTATGAATACAATATGTTACTTATCACTACTAACATGGCGTCATTATTCTAAAAATGAGGCATATGTAATTCCTTATTAGTAAAATATGAAGATTGTACAATGAACAGCACACTTATGTGCAATGCATTGCAATGGAAATTGGTAACACTCAGTCCGGTTGATGACATAATATACATTTAGCGATAAGGGATGAAGGTGATAGGTTAAAGACAGTAGACGCCAGCTATAGACAGAGGGTACAGTGTACACAACTTTAGTATAATATTTTGAAGAAATCACTAGTCGCTCGTTTAGTCATGGGTAGTGAGAAAAGGAGTGGAAAAACAGCCATCGTGAGGTTTATAATCGCTTCCTTTTGGTTAAGTTATGCCTATATATTTAGCCATATACAATATGAATCTAGCGATAAAGAACCTTCCTATAAATGAGTAAATGGTGTTGAATTACTTCTCGAAAAAGGTTTGTTCTAGCAATTGTAATTTCTTAATTTGTAACAAGAAGATGCAATGATTTAGATCATGAGAATGGAAGGGGTTTATTTAGCCAGCTGTAGTTTCAGCATTGGCTACAGTTATTTTGAATTAAAAGTGGAAATTTCAATTTATTCCTTGATAGTAAGTTAAGTTGTTACAACCTCACAAGTTTGAAAATTCTTTAAATGAGTGATGAATAGTAATGCTTCTTTTTCTCAGCACAGAGTTGAGTACTTACTAAACACTAAAAGCTAGTAATATAGTAATATGATCAGCAAATACCACTTTATAGCAATGCCACTTTATATAGCAAGTTTTGTGGAGTTATGAATAGCACTAACGATATATGTACACCTAAGAGCGCAGTTGTAGTGATGTACACAATGAGGAACAGTGTACTTATTGTACACTGATATTTCAGTAAGTTTTATGATAAGTAAGATTTATGATACGTATAATAATGAATTCGATGAGTGCAATAAATGGGGGACATTCACATACCTGCAGACACCTGGGTCCGGAAACAGGGTACAAAACACCGCCAACCTGAGATAAATAACAAGACTTACCAGACAACACAAGCTCCTGAGATAAATAACAACACTTACCAGACAACACAAGCTCCTGAGATAAATAACAATACTACCAGACAACAAAGAAACCTGAGATAAATAACAAAAATTACCAGACAATACAGAGTCACCTCACGCCTGACAGTCACAAATTTGTACATGGCACTTTTACAGAAATTTTTACAGTATCACTATTGTCGGCCAAATACTATCGAAAAACGCCTCCTATTGGGCATCAAAATTTCTAGCATGACGCATTATTAATCATAGCGTGAGTTCTCGACACTCTTGCATTTTAATCGTCTTTAAATCAGGGATCCCCAGAGACGCAAGTAATTTCTCGAAAAATCTTGTTGGTGTGCTAGGTATTTGACAAGGTATTTGACAAGGTATTTGACAAGATGTGCAAGGTATTTGACACACCAAGTCGATTGCACCACGTGCCGTGGGAGTGGGATGAGATGTCGGGGGCACACTCTGTTGAGACACGAGCTGAGACACGTGTTGCTGCTGCTGAGGCTGTTGAGACTGCTGCGGCTGCTGAGGTTGTTGTTGTTGCTGTGGTTGAGACTGGGGTACCTGTTGCTGAGACACCTGGGGCGTTGGAGCGTGGCTTGTTTGAGGGGCTTCCTCCCTTGGCTGGGTGCCAACAGACTGCTGGCTCGGCGTGACTGAGACTGTCTGCTTGTTGGCCTGATCATACTCACGGGAAGTACTACCTGCCTTAACCTGAAAGGTCGCGCTGCTACCCTGAAACAGAGGAGTCAAATAAGCTTTACCTCTGAATTTAATTAAAAAGGCCAGATCTGACTGTGTTGATGCTTACGAGCTAACTGTCAGCTCTCAACATTGGATGGGCCTCAATAATTCAATAAAACGAAGTTTCAAACGACAACTTGCGTAATCTTTTTCTAAATGAAGAGCATCGAAAGAAAATATCGATATTATTTGTGAATGTGAACTCACTGTGTTTAAGCTTGAGCTGCTTACGGATTGACTGGGCCTCACTGCAAAAAATTCCTCAATAAGTTAATAATAATAAAAGGCACAGTATTATCATTCGAGTTTCAGCATTTCCAAATTATACAGATGTAGAAAAAGGGAATTTCCAGGGGAAATAGATGTACAAATGATAGATAGATCCACACTGACGAATTGGTCAAGGCTAATGGCCGATAAGATACATGGGATATTGGTTGATTGGCAACTTGAAAATGGAGTACAGAAGGTACGAAGTTTTGTCAATTAAACAACAATAAAACGTTCTCCCACCTTCTTGCTTGTGCGGGGCTCTTGTGGAGTCGTTGAGCGGATCAAACTCAGCCGTGGTTGAAGGGTCAATCTTTACTGCAGCGGAAACGGGCTTCTTTTCTATGAAGGGTCAATAATTAGAAATCACATCCTGCGGTAATGACTTTCTTTCCTCAAAATTGTTACTTTATGCGCTATCGTAGTATCATGAAACCAGTTCGTTAAATCCGACGTACAAGCATCAGAGCGCTATATCATTAACTTTCATAACCAGATCAAGACCACCTGAGTTCATAAATCGTAGCGTCAGAGCGCCATAACATTAACTTTCCAACTTTCATAACCAGATCAAAACCACCTGATGTTAGAAATCGTAGCATCACATTACCGGGGGCTGTTTCAGCAGGAGGGGTGGCAGGAGTTGGGTTGCTATCGGGGTAAGATTCCTCCAGTTTGTCCAAGATCCGGTTCACACGGTCCCTCAGGGAGACCAGCTCATTCCGGATATTCCGCACGGACGATACGTCCAGGGCGGGTATATCGCGCCCATTGACTGGAACGAAATGATTTAGAAATGTAACATGCACTGCCATTTCAATACCGCCCAAAGTACAGCCAATAACCAGCAATTCATTCTAGTGAGAGAAACCCTTTTTATTACAGCAAGGAGTGTCACATCACGGAAAAAGTACGGCTAATATTTTACTTTTAGTATTGTAAGTCAAAGCAACAACACTCAAAAAATCCCTCATTACATGTGTTCATGACATGGTTATCATGGCAAGACTTGCGGATTGAGTCTGTGGCCTAGATGCAGCACTTTATCACAGGAATTATACGATCAAATTACCGAAAATGGTGAGTGCAAGAGTTCTGCTATAAGCTTTAGCGTACATCAGATCTGATCCGTCCGCAATGGTAATCAAGTCACCGTCTGAAACAAGGAGTTTTGTGTACTCTACCAGACAGCTGAATACCCTGTAATATAAACACTACGCATTTACCACTTTAACAATATCTGGAATACAAATAATCAATACTTAGAATTATTGAATCACCGACCTTCATCCTTGTACTTTAGCAGGACATCATCAGTCGGGGAGAGAGTCTTTGGGAAGAGTCTCTGCAGCATAAGCAGCAGTTCATCGTACGTGATATCTTCGTTGTGGATGGGTACCCTGCGGACTTCATCGCCAAGTCGTGCTTTGATGATCAACATACCTGGGAGAGAAAATAAAATAGATTTCAATCGGTGATCCTGCCAAACACCGGGTATTTTAGTTGAAAATTAAGTTGACTAGCATAACCATATCCCAATAAAATCAAGTTCTTATTAAAGCATTAATTAAGCGCTTAGGAGATAAGGCTGCAAACTTTGCAAAGTATGATATTATGAAGTACACTGCTGTCATCATTCACTTGCGTTAGCATTCAAATTGAAAAATAGGAATATATCACGAAATATAAAATAACTGGAATAAATTGAAAACAAACCTGTTAAATCCATGAGGTAGTGACACATTCAAACCATATTTCGACTTCCTTGCTGATGAATAAAAAATAATACTGTTTATTAATCTTTATTTAAGTATTAAGATTGATCACAGCAATTTTGTCATTATCAACCACTGTGATTCAACTGAAAGATGTAATATAATAAATTCCTTACTGTAATCCTCAATTAATTTTTGTTCTAGCAAAATATTGAATAAAAATTGTATTTAAATTTTTTCATAATAAGACTCACTAACGCAATTTAAGCAAAACAAAAAAAACATTATCTGAACTTACATTGTATATAGATTACTTTTATTTCTGAAACATTAATTGAAATTCAGTTTCACAATTTACATTATCATTATGTACATCTACAACAATAGATAAATACTGTAATTGCAACTTCTGACTAGGTATAATTGCAATTATTTAATACTGTACAGGCACTCCTTCAATCTTTGAATGTTGTCAAATTAAGACCTAATTCAAATTATAAATAACACATAAACATAAAAATATAAAAATGAATCTTTGTTGAAATTGTTATCTGAACAACTGCTAAAGTGCTATTAACTTTTCTCTTTCAGGAGGTCATTTTCGATTGATGATCTCATGATTCAGTTCAAACTTTCAAATTTTCAAGTTTTGTGGTGGTGAATGTGATTCCACGTTCTTTAAGACGATCCACATAATCCTTCACATCCAATACAGTACCAGGTGTGAGGACACCATGTAACTGTGGACCCTTAGTGAGAATCGAATATGCTGCCTGAGTTACAAATCGACTGCAGGACACATAACCAGGATCAGGACCTGTTATCTCTACCTCTATTTTCTTATCAGGTTCTCCCTCTAAGGGGAGACCAGTGCTGTATCCAAGTCCTTTATGGATGAAGCAAAATGAAGATTGTGATATTTGCTCAGGAGTTGCTCCATCCTTAGATACTAATCCAAGAGTAAAAAGCTTAGGGTACTTCAGCAGCAACTTTCTGCCAAAATTAAAGTGGACTAAGGATATAAATATGATGCCAAAGAGGCAGAGATATAAGAACTGACTTGTGCTCTGAAACATCATATACACACCTGATTGAGCTGGTTTGATATTAAAATTTTCATGTATTGCTCGTTGTGTTCGACAAATTACTGACCGATCGGAACCTGCAAATGGTACACAAAACAATCCTTCTTCTTTCCAAACACCTGTTTTGAGGCGCCAATCAGGGCCAAACTTCTGGACCTTTGGTAAGTTTCGATCTTTCCTCAGCTTCAATAAAGAACTTCTGCTGGAGAATCCATTGACAATGCATTGAAACGTAGGGAAATGAATAGAAAAACCATTTTTACCAATGCTTACTTTCAAGTAACTTTCAATAGATGTTAATGTACCTGGAAAATGGAGTTGTGCATATCTTACACCTATGTCAGCAGGAATGCTATCAAAGCCACATGCACTGACAATGACTATTCCTGCATCTTCAGCTTTTTTGTGATAGTCCACTTCCATTTGCTCCATAAACAGTGGTTCACCACTTATGTCCAAGTAATGACATTTTGCTGCAAGACATCCTTCAATAACTGGTCTTCCCCATAAAAAATAAGGTCCAACACAGTTGATGATAAGCTTAGCTCTGTTACACATACTTTCGATTGAATTGATATCATGAACGTCAGCTATGATTATGCCAACTTCAGAATAGTCATCAATGGCAACATCTTTTGAAACATTTTGCAGAGTTTGTCTCAATTTCTGGAGAGATCTTCCAGCTATAGCCCACGAAAAATCTCCAGCAGCAGCTGTGAGAAATAATTCACGAACGACATGCTCTCCAGTATATCCAGTCCCACCAAATACAACAATGTCAAAATTTTCCATTTCCACTGCAAAGGAATATATGATTTGTATTTACCATGTCGTATAATTATATATGACAAGAATAATCGTTTTGATTCAAATATATAAATACAAGAATAATCTAATAATTTAAGAAATTTTTATGTAATTTTTCCCTCCCCCTGTGGCTTTTTTGTCTCTTACACTTTACAGCCTAACAAAAGGGCACTACAGAGGGCTGGCAGAGGTCATGGTTGGGAGGTAAGAAATAGAATGAGTGTATCACAGGTCCCGCTTTGCAATACAACTAGTGCAATTTCTGGAACTGCTCCTTTATAATATCGGTCACGAAAATTTCCATCCCTCCCCCATGCCATAGTGCTCGAAGTTCAAAGCAAAGTTGAAATAACCATATCATTTCAAACGGCCTAGTGTCACCCTCTGCCTGATAGGGCCCAAGGTGAGTCCTGAATGGGCCTTGTCCCTAGCATCCACACCTTTCAAAAATGAATTTCTAGAGATGTGGAAATCCACACCTCTATAAATGAATTTACAATGCAGTAATGGAATTGTATAAAAATGATACAAAATGAATGGTAGGAGTCATCTGATAATGCATGAATCACACAATAAATGTTACAAAGATATTTATAAGATTATTTCACAGAAATTCAAATGTAAAGTTGATCATAAAAAATAAAAGAATTGATTAATCATTGTCAGAACTATTAATAATTCCACATTTAAAATGTGAGTTTTACCCCTAGAAAAATCCTAATCAAACATAATTACAATATATACTGTTACAGTAAATTCTTGAACATTCTTTTGAATATTCCATAAGCAATGATTCTTTTCTTCGATCATACATGAATCATGAATTACTTCGAATTGATTGACAGAGGTCATCACTATTAATTCTGGCAAGTTCATTATGCATCAAGCACTTAAGTAGCAAATCTTTGATATCAGATGGCCACTCATCTTTCCAGTGATCCAATGGATTTACCTGATTCTTTATGAGGCTATTTGCATAAACTTCACTGGGAGAATGTTCATATGTCCTTATATGCCAAGGTTTCCCAGGAAATGATAGCATTTCTAAAACAAATATGGCAAATGACCATATATCAGATTTCCTGCTCCCTTTCCCAAAATCTGTATAGCGAAGTTTAAGGAGTTCTGGAGACATCCAGTAAGGATTTCCCCAAGTTTTAACTTGTGACACAAATTTAGAATCTTCAGAAGAAGTTTGACTTGACATGCCAAAATCAATTATCTTATAGATATTATTCTTTTCATTATAAGTAACATTATCACATCTGACATCACGATGAATGATATTATTGTTGTGTAGATGAAGTAATCCATGTGCAACATTCTTCATAGCAGCATAAATGTCTTTTATTGCCATCTTTTTCTGTGCACGGTAAAGTGAAGCTATTGAATGTCCTCCATCATCCATAATACTGAAAACTCTTTAGAGTGGACAACTGGCTGTCCTAGGTAATTAATTATGTTATCATGTTTCAGCAAATTTTTAGTGTGATAAAATTCTCTGTACCATGATGGTTTTTTAGCTCCATAATCTCTCTCAAGTGAAACATTATGTTTTATTACAACTGAAATCTCCAAACCAAGAGATGATGATGAAGTAAATCTAAATACTTTACCAAAAGAACCACCACCTAAATAAGTCAATTCTTCTGAGATTTCTTGACCTTTAGGTAAATCACTTGGAACATTACACATATCTGTAAATGAAGTAGATTCAATTGTTATTGTATCATCTTCTGAAATGGGCACAGTGTAAGCCTCATCCTTTCTCAGTACTTGTTCATTTTTGATAGTTTGATATATCTTCTGCTCATCAACAAAAATTTTGCACAACTGGTAGGTATATTTTTGGCTCATTAATATCAAATTATCATTGATTCTCCATTCTTGATGCTTAAGAACATTTCCAAACTCTTTGTCGTTGATTAGCTCACAAGCATTGAAAGGTTCAGCATCAGTGTTCTTCAAGTAATTTTGGATATTTTTATTGAAATAGGTATTTGTCAAAAAGTTCTCTGTCATGAGACACAATTCAGTGCAGAAACGATTTCCAGCTGGAGTTATTATGCAATTTACTTCATTAAAGAGCTTCAATGCTTCATAAACAGATTGATATCCATTGCTTTCAAGATACTTCTTATTCAAACTTGAAAGACCTAAGTTATATAGATCAAAAACTATTATGATTTTACAAGGAATGGTATCCTCATAGCAATCAATTTTGTGAAGGCTTTTATTTGATTTTAATGAATAGACAAATAAATCTTTTCCATGTTCCTCTATTCCTAAATATTCAGCCACTGCCTGCGCCAAGTTCACCTTGTTGGTTAAATTGAAACATTCTGTTCTTAAAGCCTGTCTGTAATCAAACTGCACTAAATTGCAAATTATCACATAATCCTCCATCAGTGAATCCTGATTTCTCAATCTTGAGACAATTTATGATAAAAACGTTCATGTCCCAAAATGAAAATGTTCATATGAGACATTTTCATGGGCCTAAAAATTTGTGAGTTATCTTTGTGAGTTATCTTTTGAGCTATATTTTATAATACATTGATAGAATTTTGAAATAAAATTCAAAGAAACTTTAATGTGATGACTGCAATTAAAACAAAAGTGAATAATCAATCTAATACACTCCTAATTGAGCCCCAAAGTACAACTTACTACTCAAGCTCATTTAAGTTAATACGACAAATCTTGTACAAAGATGACTGTATTTGTATTCCAAATATAATTGTTTTTACCTTGCCTAATAATAATATAATATAATGGTTTTACAATGATATAACACGAATGGGTCTGCAAATATTGAAACTAACAAACTTCATCATTCAATTCCACACCTTATAACCAAGGTGTCCAAATAAGAAAAGTTCAGTGACTAGTTACTTCATTCATAAAGTGATGCACCTTCACCAGGTGCTCAAAATCAAAATTCAGAATTTTGATAAAAGTTACATAACAAACATAACAAACATACGGTCAAAATTCAATTAGAAACAATTGAACTGGTATTAAAAACAGTTGGTAATGAAAACTTGAAAACAAGGGTAATAATTTATTAAATAAATAATTTCATAATAATAGTTTTAAAGAAAAACTGTATCAATGTAGCAAACTGTTACATACTAAATAATAATTTAAAACTGTAAAATGTCTGAAATTATCAGCACATATAAATAAAAAGCTGAAAGATACAAAACCTTATTCCCTTTTAGGTGTGACATATGTATTTATGCCTTTCCTCTTTGCTATAAACTTGTTTTCAATTAAAAGTTGTTAAACTTCGCTTTATTAACTAGATAGCTGTTATTTCCCTCAATCTTATCAATGATTAACTTTGACACTACCCAGTAATTATTTTCATTATTATGCAAACACCCTTTTAAACACTTCAAGATTATTTTTAAAAGAAGGAACATCCTCTGAAAACTTGACATAGTTGGGTAGATTATTCTAGTAATTTCGTACCCTTTCAGGCAGGAAATGTGATCAGAAATGTGCCTGTAAGGAAACAGTCACCATGAATGGAAGCATTGTTTCACTGGTTGTTTCCTCTCTATAGAGTTGCCTTCAAATTTGCCCATAACACTTGATGTGACAGTTGCCTTGATCTTTTGATCTAGTTTGACCAGATGAGGCTTTGAATTCAATTCAATTCAATTATAAATTCCCTTCAATTATGAATTCCCTACAATGGACAAAGACTAATGAACTTAAATTTCTAAATGAACTTGAAACTTATGAAACTAACACACCATCTAGTGGTTGGGGGAGCTTTAGGTGCCTGTCAAATGCATTTAACCCTTGCCAGACGTTGCCTGCCCCGTTGCCTGCCCCGACTCTGCGAGTCGGGGCGCGCGCGCTTCGCGCGCGCGAGGGGGCCAGGCAACGCCTGGCAATTTAACCCCACAACACGGTCGCAAGCCAAAGTACCACAGAGTTAGCTTCCATTACACCATATCATTTTAGGTGTCTCATTAAGATTTGTTTGGATCTGCCTAGATCTCTGATGGAGGTATCTACGGTGGCCGAGCAGGCTCACTTTTTTTCACATAAAAAATTTTTCATAAAAAATTTTTTTATAAAAAATTTTAATTGAAAAATTTTTATATAAAATTTTTGATCCTCTTTGTCCAACCCCGTGGCCGAGGAGGATCACTTTTTACTATAAAAATTTTTCAAGAAAAAACATAAAAAATTTTTTAGGCTCACTTTTTTTATAAAAAAGTGAGCCTCTTCGTCCATGCCCGTGGCCGAGGAGGCTCACTCCAGGGCATCACTTTTTTCAATAAAACTCGCGTGCGCGCTCAAATCCCGCGCTGAAATGCTGCTAAGAGAACAGTCGCGTGTTCCATAATATACGAAATTCATGCACATTTGATAAATAAGCGGCTAAGATGGCGTCATTATGACATTTCAATATGGTGCGTTGATGACGCACAACAGCCTATTTTAATATGGGGCATAGCAGAATCGACAAGCTGCCACACTTACGTACGAATTCGACTACGGACAAAGGTCACCATATTCGTATAATTCAAAGTTTTCACGGTAAAAGTGTCACAAGAGTTGTTAATTTTGTCCAATGGATCCATTGGATCCATCATGTCCGATGGACATGTCCAATGGACGTCCACTGGACATCCAATGAACATCCATTGAACATGATGTCCATCAGTAAAATTGTCCAATGGTGTTCAATGGATCCAATGGATCCATTTAGGATGTTCAATGGACATGTTCAATGGATCCAATGGATGTTCAATGGATCCATCTGAGTGGATCCAATGGACACAATCACCAAACATGGTTTGGAAGATGGACATCAGTCTGGTATTTTTGTTCAATGGATCCATTGTATCCATTGGATCCAATGGATCCATTGTGTCCATTGAACACCATTGGACATGTCCATTGGATCCATTGGATCCATTGCACACTGTTTCCATTGGATCCAATGGATCCATTTTGTCTATTGGAGACAATGGATCCATTGGACAAAACGGATCCAATGGATCCAATGGACATGTTCAATGGTGTTCAATGGACACAATGGATCCATTGGATCCAATTGACACAATGGAACCAATGGACAAAAATACCAAACTGACCGTTGGAGTTCTTCATTAAATTCTTAAGATACGTGAGTCGTGACTCGTAAGTAAAGACTTTTTACCCACCCTGTATTAATGTTCTCACTGAGGCATTTTGAAAGAACGTATTACAATAACATTCTGTAATTTTTCCTTGACAAAACGAAGCTTTGTCAAGGAGTTTTAATCTTTTCGTGCCTTTAGGGTCCCTGATACAATTTTGAGATTTCTCTTTTGGTTCAGTTCTGGTATAGCTAATTTGAAATGAAAGAAGTTCAGCAACAAATTTTAAGAGACAAAATAATACACTTCATATATTTAGTTCATTAATTGTTCAATTATATTTCACAATCATTATAGATACAATGAGTATATCTTTCAAAATTCTTATCACCACTCCCGTTCAAATAACTCCTACTATGCAGTTAAAAGAAGAATATAACTGGCATTTTCACAGGCGTGCAAATTTAGGAATCATGTTACATGTAATATACGGTAAATGCATACTTGCGAGTGGGATCCATGCAATAAATGCACGAGCTTGCTAGTGGGATTCATGCAATAAATGCACGAGCTTGCGAGTTCAATTACGATGGTTATTCTAATACCCATGTGAGCATTTACTGTATTATAATACCCTGCCATATACGAAACAATGAAAGCAAACGCTATAAAAACAATTCATACGAATCAGTGTTTCTTGAAGCTGGAACCAAGAATGTTCTCCAGACTTGACAAAGATACCATCGCATCATGGCTGGTTGGAGCATTGGATAATCTGCGAATAAGTCGGAACTTGATACGGGATGCGACTGTGGAGATCGACGAGCTGAAAGTGGAAGTTGACGAGCTGCAGAAACAGGCGCTAGGAGACAAGTCGGCGATTATAAGGCTGCAGCGGGAAGTGATAGAAAGCAAGAAGGAGGTGATGGAAGGAAGCAAGGAGCAGATCAAGCAGGTTCAGTCATCGCTGCAGACGGAGATAAAGAGCTACAGAGATGCTGTCTGTTCTCAGAAGGATGATATGGATCAAATCACTGTGCAAGATGTAAAAGAAGCAGTGAAAATCGTGACAGAAGATAACGCCAGGAGCAAGAACATCATGATATTCGGACTTCAAGAGAAGGGTAACCTCCAGACTAGTGTTACTGGACTATTGAAGCAGCTTGGGGAACAGCCACATATCGAGAACTGTGAACGGATAGGGCGAAGGGAACCGAATTCAGCACCCAAACCTGTTAAGGTTACATTGAGCAGCGCAAGTTCTGTGGAGTCCATGTTAAGGAGATCTCATCTGTTACGAGGAAACAAGGGTTACAATTCAGTGTACATCAGCCCAGACAGATCTGAAGAAGAGAGGAAAGCCCACAGAGAACTTGTTGACAATCTGAGGAGGAAAATCAGAGAAGAGCCAGAGTGCTATCACACCATCAGAAAGGACCGGATCATCAGCTTCCCGAAGACGAAGAACAGTCCCCAACATCAACACCAGGCCACAATAGAAGAAAACTCACCTCCACCCCCAAGATAGACTCGCTCACCAGCATCGCTGACAATTGGCATTTTGGATTCGACATGGACTTTATTTTGGAGAATGGACGTTTTTCATCAGTTTTTCCAGGGGATATAATTTCTTTTTGCAACTTTACCTATATTTTTCAGGGTCCGATTTCTCATTTTAAATTAATTTTCTTAGGTAATCATTGTGATTGCCTAACGGTCTGACATTACTGTATTTTATGTAATAAGACTGTAATTATATTTCATTTCTATGAATCATCGTTTCAAGAATTATATGCACATCATACATTATTTCTTTATATCATGATCGAAGAGGTTGAAAAAGTTGACACTCCCTTCGCCATTCGTTAATTCATAAAAAGTATATGTAGCATAAATGCCTAATCATAGCGCCATGGTACTATGTAGCAAATAAATACAGAGGCCAATGATCACAATATGTTCAAATGTAAATTTACATGTAAATCATAAGTTCCTAAGCGGGAGTATAGTGTAAAGTACATGTGAATGGCGCCAATATGCATGTATATTCAATATCTATACCAATCTTAAAACCCTAACTTAAAACTCAAGAAATAAACTCTGACACACGGCAGTAAAAGATATGAAACATAACGAAACAAAATCATAAAGTGGACCACAAGTCTGTGTTATCTTTATTTCGATCCCGAGACTGGGGATACAGATAACATCCCTGCTTCCACCAGATATAGAGGTGATATTATATAATATTTTTAGGAATTTTTATCTTGCGTTAATAACAAATATACTGTTAATGCAGAAATGAGGGATTCCTTAAAAATTGTGAAAAGGTCGAAAAGTTGTGATTTTGCTTAAAATTTAAAGGGAAATGCTCGAAACCTTAGGGAAAAGGTCGCTTGAAGAGTCTGCAGTGGGTTTCTCTGATTTCTGAGGCACGGGAGGTCTGTTCAGGTGTGCGTTATGAGTGAAGAGGGGTGTGCTTTGAGTTGACAGGGGTCTGTTATGAGTTGAGAGGTGTGTTATGAGTGGAGAGAGGTATAATATGAGTGGCGGGGTGTGTTACGAAATGGAGAGGGGTGTGTTAAAAGTTGAGAGGGGAGTGTTAGGCGGTTTCATCATTCCGCGTCAATCGAATGGAGGATTGGAATGAAAATGCACACAATAAACTTTCTGACTTTCACGATGACGTATTGACGTCTGCGCAAAACAGCAAGCGCCTGCAATTGTTTGCGTTTTCATTTGATTGATTCATTCGATCGACGCGGAACGATTCAGGTGCCTGATGAGTGGAGTTGGGGTGTGTTATGAGTGGAGAGGGGTGTGTTATGAGTTGAGTTGGGGGTTGTTATGAGTTGAGAGGGGTGCTATGAGTTGAGAAGGGTGTTGTATGAGTGGATAGAGGTATAATATGAGTGGAGAGGGGTGGATTACGAGTTGATAGGGGTATGTTATGAGTTGAGAGGTGTGTTACCCGTAAATAAGCCTATCAAACTCCTAAGGAAGTCAATGCCAGTCGCACTCCTAAGAAAGCCCGTCACACTCCTCAGTTACCCTCAGTTAGCATATTTAAATTACTATTTTGTCGCAAAGTAGAGAAAATCACAATTCTATCAAAAGATTATCGAAAACCATGCCACTCATAAATATCACCCAAGTATGATGTATGACTAACCGGGCTCCAAATTAAAAATTCGGAGAGTTCTTTTACATAAATTTGGTCAGTTTCTAAGGTTAAATCATTTCAGATTCAAAAAATTACACTTTAACCTTTTGAAAAAGAACAGAAAGTTTTAAAATCGATTATTCCCTCCCGTGGCTCAAACTCCAGTGTGATAATTATCGATCTATCACTCCTTTGTAGAACTACTGTACAGTGGCGTAATAATAGAGAAGAATATCGTTAAATAAATTGTTGAATTTATGAAAAAGCACTCGAAAATCTATAAAAACGTTGAATTCAGAAGAGGGTCGTCAGACCCGAGTGGGAGGGAGAACTGTTTTGTCGGGTACAATTAACAAACTCATGGATCGTGTGATATCGAAAATTGTCAAACTCGGCTGACGCCTCGTGTGATAATTTTCGATATCCCATTCGTTTGTTAATCGCCCAATATAAAACGGCAAAATTAACCAAAAATCTGCCGAGTTGCTTCCTGGTAAAAAGATAATTTAAATGTTCATTATGTAATCATAAGTTTAATTTAGATATGGAATATGCTTAATATGGCTCCAAGTATTCATAATGCTCATAAGGATTATTATATGGCTACATGTGAGTTTCATCTCAGGTTTGTGGAATGGTATGAATATGAATATTGGATCACTCACATATTACGTACCTTAGTACACTTAAGAACGGCGTCACTTAATTAGTGCGGTTTGGAAAAAACCGCACTAATTAAGTGCACAGTAATTAAGTGCGCATAAAATTAAGTGTATGCTAATTAAGTGAACAATTAATTATGAATTTTCGAGTTTGGTTTTTTTCGAGCATGAATTGATGAATCATGACCGTCAGTTACTTTTGTCGTTAGATTATTTTGTCGCAAAAGTGTCAATTAAAATTTCAAGAAACCTCGGTTTAAAATACGTCAGCTAAAACTTAAAAATATAGTTTAAAGAATGAAATCATTATTTTGCTTTTCTAACATTGAGAATATGCACGGTCCAAAGTACAGCACTTCTGTACTGTAGTTTTTAGATTAAAATAATGGATACTACAACTTATTACTGTTGAAAATTTGTTTCATTGTCAAAATTGCAAAATTGCATATTGTTGGTCCTATGAATCTCGCAATCAAGAGTAAAATTTTAAATTTGATTCATATCGTTTTCCATCTCATAAAAAACCGCACTAATAAAGTGCGCCGATCTTAAAGTGCGCGCAAATTACGTGATGCCGTTCTTAAGTGTACTAAGGTAATCAGCCGAGGGGACATAATTATCACGGACTTAATATTTTACGGACATTAATATTCACGCTCGATCCTGCCACTTCAAATTTCAAGAAAATCTCGAAATTTTCGGTTCGATTTTTTCCATTTTTACAACGATTTGAATACTTGATTTCAAGATTTTTTCAATATATTTCGTTGATTTATATGATAAATTTCCATATAGCAGGTTCTAAGCATAAAAAGAAGTATAATTTCCTTAAAACCTTTGTTATTGCGTTTAAAGAGATAAAGTCAGAAATTTTGCTTCTCTACCCTAGAAATTTTAAGAGGAAATACCGGACTTAATTTTCACGGACCTGAAAATCACGGACAATAGTATCACGGACAAAATTTTCACGGACATTAAGATTCACGCTGATGTGCTTAGCTGCGTGATTTTAATGTACGTGTTAATTATGTCCGATAAGGTATACCTCTTAGTTTCATGACCTCTAAGTTTCATGACAAAAACTGCTCCTTATCCAAAAGATTTGACCATCATTCGATGAAAATTGCATTTCTATGGAGATCTCAAATCTTGAAAAAAACTGATATACTGAATACGAAATTTTCACCCTCCTAGTTTCTGTAGACTGTAGGATAAAACATATTTTCAAGATTTTTGCGTGGACGAATATATGATTTTTTTTTCGTAAAGTGGGCTAAAAGTGTAAAAAATGGCAATTTCCAATATTTCCATACGGGTATTTGACCCACAAAATATATACGATTTTTCAAATACCTCTCGTCCAGAGATATTGAGCATGATGTGACTATTAAGGATTCCTTATAGTAGCAAAAGGCTTAAAAGTTTTCCACACCGATTTTTAACAAAAACTTAGCCCTTTAGTGGTCGAAAATTTTCTGTGAAAACGCCCTTCATTTTTGCCATGACCCACAAAATATACAACATGAAAAATATGAAATTGTTTAACAAACATTAACCTTAACAAAAAGTTTTGTTCGATTATACTGTTTTGAAACTTAACAAATCTTCAAACTAAACAATTTGGGATTCCATCATTTTTATTGTTGATTTTATGATCCATGAAAGGTGTAAGAGCCCCACAAAATAACACTCAAATCAAGGAAAACCGTTATATTTTTTTGAAGTTACGATAAAGATGATGTTTCTCTCTTATAAATTTGACCATAATTAGCTCAAATAACGTAAACTGCAAGTCATATGCACTATGCCAACTCAGAGTTTTCCTAAAATTAATTTTTTGGATTATATATTTTGTGGGGCAATAGGTGAGAAGCTTCAAATTTTATATAGTTGAACCCCAAAACTACTTGAGATGTTGGTCTGAAAGTTTATGAAGATAGAAAATCATTGTTTGAGGGTTTGAGGGTTTTATAGTGAAAAATTATGATGTTTTGGGCATCTATGTATATTGGGCTTATTGGATATTGCTCCGATGCATTTTTGGCCTTTGAAAGTTTGAATAAAGATCAGGCTATTGTGTCCAGTCAATAAATAGACACGAATTAGACGTTTTATTTGAATACACATTTTGAACCAGTTGGGATGGTTATTCTGCTATTGCTTATGCCATTTTGTGGTATTTTTGGCCAGGAACCTCTATCATAATTTGCAATCACTACAGGTGAACACAGTACAGTAGGTCATGAAACCAGATGATCTTGAGAATCATTTAGTTGTTAAATTCATTAGTAATAGAGAACGAGTCACATTCAATCATATTGATTTCGACCTTATTAAAGGTTCAAATTCAAACTTTAACACTGATTTTGATGAAATTTATCAGTCACGTGCAGATAAATCTGCAAGAATTCAAGAATATTGTTGTTCATAGTAAACAAATTTCTACTATTTGATATGTAAACTACCTTCAATTAGTGGTCCTTACATGATCCATCTTTATTTCATTGTATTTGCTTTCACCACAACGTTGTATGGAAATTAGATATATTTTGTGGGGCATATTTGGAATATAGTGTTATTTTGTGGGGCATGGTAAATATCGGCTTTTACACTCTATTCATTAACTTTATGCCTCATTGTGAATTACATGCTTCTTGAATAATATTCATCATTCAATGACGTCAAATAAGCATCATAGACTTATTTAGGTTCATAAAACCTTGAATTTAGCTATGTTATTTTGTGGGGCATTCCATGTTATTTTGTGGGTCTGAGTCAATTTTTTTTGAATAATTCCTCTATTTTTCGAAATTTGATCATGGAATCGCTTATGTCAATTTGAAATTAATGGAGATGTATTCAACTACTCGATTTATAACAGATTTCTCAAAAATATCGAGGAAATATGCAAATCAATTTTCCTAATAATCAACATTTTCACTTTCAAGGGAAAAATTGGAATGAAAAAATCCATCTAAAGCCGTCATATTGATCAGGAAATCTTCACATAAGACACTAGTTTATGTGTAATTAACTTCAAAAGTATGAAAAATCATATTTATTTACTTATATGATGAAAAACAAAATTATATGTTTTGTGGGGCGTGTTATTTTGTGGGGCATATACCCGTAGTTCTAATTATATTTCAATACTAGCCAAACTGTGTTCGTTAGGTATTCAGTTTCGCTGAACATAAATCATTAAAATGATTATCAATTATAATAATAAAGCACACATTTTTAACCCGCTTAACCATAATTAAGAAACTCAATTCTCTAGGCATCTAAGCGGTAATAACTGTTGAGTGACGTTTCACATCCTTTTGGATCCTTTTCAAGAACATTTAATCACAAATGAGCATTATGGTAACATAAAACATTAAATCTAGCAGTTATATCAACAAAAAATCTTGCCTTTTGCCCTCCAGAAAAAATTAAAATTCTAAGTCAATCAAGTTTTGCACATCATCAATATTGTCTAAAAAAGCACATCTGAAGAAGTATGTTTTCAATGCAATTATAACATGCTAAAGTAAAGAACTTTGTTTCAGCTTTCTGGAGGGGGGGGTCGTGCCGTGATTACGTAATATTTGCCAAAAGAGGGGGGGGATGGCCTAGACAACGTTTGATTATGGAGAGGGGAGAAGGGAAATGCCCAAAAAATGATTACGTAATATGTAAACGGTCCCTATAGCCTGTTTTCTTTAAATTAATTGCTTCCCTCAATTATTTACGGTCGTTCGAGCGAAAGTCGGTGATGCAAGTGCTCAAAATCAAATGCACGAAGACACATGTATCAAAACGTACACCATCTACCTAATCATATGCTTATACAATGGGATAGAATATTATTATGATTAATTGATATCTGTCCATTCTGAGGTCCATCAATGGAATTTTCCCAATTTTTCGATTCCAAGGTGCTATTTTGTGCTGCTTGCAGTATTGGAAAGTCAGCAGGTGCGAGGCAGAAGCTCCTATCGGATCAGAGAATCTTCATCAAAAGTTCAAGGAAGTACCAGGATAAGCACCGACCAAAGAAGCATCAGCAGGAGCAGTCAATCCTGAAAACGTATGATACATGAGTTTTCACAACTAATTACTTAATTAACCATCAATGATTATTAATCAATATCAGACCATTCAGAATTCAATTAAATTTTTCCAGTTTTTGATCCCCACCTGCTAATGATTATCATAGTTTACCTGTTGGATTATATTGCATCGAAAAGGTCTGCAGGTCAGCAGGTGTGGGGCAGTGCTCAGTAGCATGTATCGGATCAGGGAACCTTCTTCAGCAGTTCAAGTCTATGAGTAGACAGGAGTAGGCAAACCTGGACACGTTTTTCAATTACATGAGTTTGAACAAGTTATTGACAACCGTCAACCTTCTACTCATACACTGAAATGGCAATGTGATTACTGCATTATTTAATATCTGTCCATTCTATGGTGCTGGTAAGTAGGGGTAGCCCATGTATCAATTTTGAGATACATGGGCTTTTTGCCTCCTTGACATGGGTTTAACTCCAATCATACCAGAAAATTTTTCGGCCCAACTCCATCGGGAAACAGTGGCACCTGCCACGCCCATTTTGACGTTTCCTTATACAGGTGAAATACTGAAAATTGCGTTTTAAAGCAAGAAATAGTGGATAAATCGTATTGGAACCTTGTTCCTCTAATATAAACCGTAGGAAGGCATTTTGTTCATTTCGGGTCCCAAGTCTCTACGACGTAAGCTTACCCTGCCACGCCCTGGCCACACCCAATTTTTCATAACTCCGGAAATAAAGGTCATAGAAGGTCAGGATCAACGGCAAACTTATGTTAAATCGACAGTTTTCTATGTTTTGACATGGTTTCAAGTCTCTACAAGTATCCCATAACCAGTTTGCCACGCCCCGACCACGCCCAGATCTGGAAAATCTTGTGAAAAAGGGAAAATCATTCATAGTTCATCCAGATCTTCATGATTTCATTTCAGGCGACTATGTGCTCATCAGATCCTGCTGATGATTGGATCCAAAGGACTCGTTATCATGGAGCCAACATTAGGGCAGTGCACCATTGCCACCACTGCAACAAGGTGGTTATATGAGACGTCACGCTGACTGCCTCTTGACATCATCTCCTCTAACATCGTGGTCAACATTGGGGGCACCGTCCTTCTCCAGCAGCAGCTCAACAAACAACTCCTCTGGCTGTCCTGTCGGCATCATTTTGCAGAGCTGATCCTCAAGGCTGCCTTCCAGTCCCTCTTCGGCAAGACTACAGCGCCCGTCACTACTCTCTTCTCCACCGTCAAGTCCTTCTGGGCCTCCCTCGACCTAACGGACCTTCGCTTCCCTCCTACCCCTGCCTGCTACCGGTCCATAGCTGTCCCTCTCCTCGCCTTCCTGGATGAGCGCCTCTATCCAGACAATGCAGACCATATCAGCAGAGGGGATTACAATGAGCCTCTGGAGCTGGCTAAGGCCTGCCTCGGTGGGACTGTGACAAGGAAGCATGGCTTCACCTCTCCTCCACAATCAGATCCCTTCCCTGGCAGCACCCCAGAAGAAGATCCTCACCATGTCCTCCTTCATACTCTACTCCTACCTGTCCTACTGGTTCATCTCCATCCCTCACCCAAGCAGCATCAAACGACCTGAAGATGTTCCAGTCTCTGTCATCCTTCAAGAGAGTCAACAAAGCCGTGTCAGAATCCTGCCTCCTTGTCCTTCAACGCCACACCTGGTACCTGTCTGAGGACTCCATCCCCTTCTCCCTCTTCGACCCTGACCTGGATGGGGAGACTGGGAACCTCCTGGCTCAGCAGATTGGCGGATTTCCTCCCACTCCTGTGCAGATCAAGAAGCCGGACCTCCCTAGCATCACTCCTGATGCTGAACTCCCTGACTTCGTTGGGCCCTGATCAAGAGGCAGTCAGCGTGACGTCTCATATTACCACCTTGTTGCAGTGGTGTCAATGGTGCACTGCCCTAATGTTGGCTCCATGATAACGTGTCCTTTGGATCCAATCATCAGCAGGATCTGATGAGCACATAGTCGCCTGAAATGAAATCATGAAGATCTGGATGAACTATGAATGATTTTTCCCTTTTTCACAAGATTTTCCAGATCTGGGCGTGGTCGGGGCGTGGCAAACTGGTTATGGGATACTTGTAGAGACTTGAAACGGGGGGGGGGTTCAGCAGTAAGTGGGAGGACGGCATCACCCTATCTGGTCGAGAATCCCAACCACCCACCCACCCACCAGATAGCGGCATGCCTGTAACTGGTCAAGCTGAACTGAAAATTAGACCCACCCTACAAGCTACAGAAATTGTTTCAGGGACCACAAATTGGTTGCAAAAGCGACCCTTTGTTTCATATAATCTTAGTTTCTCACTCTTATCAAATATATAAAGTCACTTACTCTTTACGAAGTGATTCCTTTCTAGGGACACAATCAATTTAATACCCAAAATTGCTACAGATTTTAAAAACACAAGAGAATTTTACCATACAACTGCCTAGATATCTAGATACCTAGAACTATCTAGACTGCACTGGGTGCAATGGGTAGGTATTGATGTGACCCGCAACATTTTTTACGAACTCAAAACTTTTTACTAACTAGGTACTAATCAACTTGAAACTTTGAAGTCTTATCTCCATAGTAACATTTATGTCACGTGAATTCTTCAAACAATTGTGCCAAATCATTGGCATATATCATCGATATTAGAAATCAGCTGGTTACGTCATCTTTTGTAGCATGTAATAGTCCATGATGACGTCACACCAATTTAAGGTTAAGATTCCTGATTCATAATTAAATTTACTTAAGAGCGCTAGGAGCAGCCGAGAAATCTAGTTTCAGTATCCAAAATTTGTGAAAATGGGCATTTTTGACAAATTTTTCACAAATTTCGTAACAAATTTAGTGGATTTACTGCATTTTACCCTAAAATTTATACCATTTATCGTCTGCCGCTATCTGGTCGCTAGTTCGAAGTACCCACCCACCCCCCATGCCCTTAAGTGTGATGCCGTCCATACCACTTACCGCTGAACCCCCCCCCGCTTGAAACCATGTCAAAACATAAAAAACCGTCGATTTAACATAAGTTTGCCGTTGATCCTGACCTTCTATGACCTTTATTTCCGGAGTTATGAAAAATTGGGTGTGGCCAGGGCGTGGCAGGGTAAGCTTACGTCGTAGAGACTTGGGACCCGAAATAAACAAAATGCCTTCCTACGGTTTATATTAGAGGAACAAGGTTCCAATACGATTTATCCACTATTTCTTGCTTTAAAACGCAATTTTCAGTATTTCACCTGTATAAGGAAACGTCAAAAATGGGCGTGGCAGGTGCCACTGTTTCCCGATGGAGTTGGGCCGAAAAATTTTTTCTGGTGGTTCATTGACCACATAGGCAAAATATAATCAATGATTGGCAGCGATTAGACGAAAAAAGTGTTTCTTGAACATCCCTAATGGGCATTTGAGGTCAAAATTGCGTTTATTTGGGGCTCCTATATTTGCCGTGCCAACCCCATCAAGTCCCTTATTTCAACATCCAGACATATTTATGAAATGTAGCACTGTTTACCTGTTAGATTGCATTGAGTTGAAAAGGTCTGCATGTGGTAGGTACTTAGTAACTTGCTTCAGATCAGGAAACATACTTCAGCAGTTCACTGAAGGCAGGAGATAGGAGTAGACAAACCTGGACAGGTATTACAATTACATGAGTTTTAACAAATTAATGACCATTAACCTTATAGTTACAATGAATTAATGACATATTCAATATCTGGCAATATTGAAATCTTAAATCTTTCCAGTTTCTTATCTCGAAATGTTACTTCATGATTTGTTGTTAATTTAAATTTGTTCATGTCCAAATAAGGAAGCTAGCTTGCATTTATGAAAGGGTTAATTTTTTATGCCACAAACCTGGTTTCACTATGTCATGTGGATGAAGTAGATGCAATAATTGCCTCAATCTCTAAAATGAAAGAGTCTTGAATGGTCTATATATTTTCTGGGACATTGCATTATTGTGGCATGACTTTTGCAGCTAAAGGGCTATGTTGGAGAAGCAGCAGTTACCAATTTAGTAGAGAAAAATCCATAAAATAAAGACTTTCTTTAAAACATCAAAGTGTACAAGCATAGAAACAGTTTACATTTGTCACAAATATAGCCCCAATCCTTTTATAAAACATAATTCATAAGATAATTCATAATTCATGAATCAATTAACAACATTAACAACATAAAATAATTTGATTTATAGCATCAAAAGCATTCAGATGGATAGCCCAATTAACCAAAGTATCCATGAAGCTCTATCCACAGCAGAATACTTCTATTCATAGAAATTGATGTCTTGAAGAAAGATTTCTTTTTATTTCAAATAAATTCATAGAAATAAATAATTAAAATGATTTAAAGGATATTTTGATTTAATACTGACATTTAAGATCATTGATTCAACAGAAACATTTATTTCAAAACACCTGCCCATGGTTCATTAGAAAAATAATTCTACGGCCTTTTCATCGAATTAATTTGAATGATTACTGCTCAAGGCAAAAATACAAAAGCCGCGCCGCAACTCAACAAGAAAGATCGGAAAACTAGATTTTGGGAAAATCCGCGTATTCAGTGAAAATTCTCATTGTACTTGTACATTGAAATGTCGATTCTGATTGATACAGATTGCAGATAATTTACAAATTGAAAACTACACTCTGCATTCCCAAAGTAATCAAATACAAATACAAGCAATCAAATACAAATACAGTTACACATACTGCTTACACAGCACTTGCTCAGGATATATCATATCGATAAAAAGCTTCATGATTTTGAGACGCTGATAGCATTTTAATTTGAAGATTTTTAGCCGTCTCATATACTCACAAGAAGCTCAAACAGGCTCGGAGATTCAAAATAAATGAAATACAGAACACGCCCGTATGGAGGTATTTCAAGTTAACCAGGAACTGATAAGATATTAAGCAATGGTTTGAAATACAAGAAGTTATAGGAACACAGAACCTTTCCTCATTGCATATATGTCTCATCATTCTTGATAATCCCAACCATGGCCCATCGAGCCTAATGGTGATTCTTTGCTATAATTATGCTGCATAATCACTAGATTAGAAGGTATGCCATTGAAATGCAAAACTTCTAGCGGTTGTTTTGAATGGACTGAATGCCCTGATTAGCTTCAGACGATGATAAGGGGAGGAGTTCCTGTGGGGTTTTTAGGCTCCAAACGGGAAGTGGCGATGAGACTCCATGGAGGACAGGCAGTGCCAACGAGATATTGAACAAGGCAAGTGTGTGGAGGTTCCACAGAGGCTGGGGTCCAGCTTGCCCGGTTGGATCAAGTCTCAATGAAGCACCGAGTGGGTGTGGCCTGGTTTCGATCCTGCGTCTCTGGAGTACTGCCAGATTTGATGCACATGGTTGTGGAATTAGTCCAACATAAGCTGCTCGGCGCCCTCCATACAAGTAAATATTCCAATATTTTCTGTGACCAGTGGGGCAAATCTACGGGAGTCACAAAATGCTGCTTGTTACCCATGGAACAGAGCATCGTTGTTCAATGAATTCGATCAATTCACAGCTGAATCTAAAATGTTTTCAATTACTAAACCATTGTGTGCTTTACTTAAGTAAATCGCAAAGCGCCATCCTCAAATTAGATCATCGAAAGGAAATGGATCAAATTCTGAACCTGCCGTCTGTCCGAACTCCGACTAAAACAGGATCACTCTTCTTACCACAGGATCAGCACAATCATCTGAGAGGAACTTATATCAATATTATTCAACAGCTGCAGCTTGACAGAGCAACAGGAAATAACATAATTAATTTCATTATTCAAATGATTTCTAGATCAAAGTAGCAAGCATGGCATAAATATATAAGTTTAAATGACTCGTGTCCACATTCTACATAGCAAAATTTTAGAGAAAAGCAAAAACCCAGATAGATTTCAGATTCAAATTCGATTCTGCGTTTTATGCTTATATTTACGTTCCAAAAATTAAATTGGGATATTACATCTAGGCAGTAGGTTTTATTCTCTTGGGCTTTAGAGAAAATTTTCCATTGCTGATTTTATCGAATCAAGTTTGAGATTTTTTACTTCATGCCTGACGTTATTTTCAGATGCTCATTACATCTCAATACGGGACAGTAGGCAGGCCAGCTTTAAAAGTGTAAAATCAGATCTCAGGGAGATGAGATTTTATCTTCAACTTGACTCTAACTGGGCCATGTCATCGGATTAGCCGTACTATCCTGAAAACAGGGGAGCCTCAGCCCTCATCTACCTGAGAATCACAAGTACTATGAATCCCAATGCTCTTGAGAGCTTGAGTAGTTATATACTTATTGGCCCTAATTTAACCAGCCCTTGAGAACAAAAACGACTTTTCAAGGGGCCGGTTAAAGTGGGGCCGATTAAATTAAAGGCCAGTTGATTTAGGTCAGATGAAACTTTTATTAGTTGGCTTATGTACTGGTAAACTTATTTGACCGTCATTATATAACACAGATAATGACCTTAATCATGATATATTAGACCAGGATTTGGCTATTTGGGTTTTTTGATGCAATTTACGTAGTATAAGTTGGTTTTCGTGGCTATTCTGAGCAAAAATTTCTTGGCTTGGCAACTGCTTGGAAAATTTTTGTCCATAGGGCCGGTTAAATAAAGGCCGGCTAAATGAAGGCCGATAAGGTTGGTGAACTAACTTTGAAGCATAAATATAAATTAGCTGGAAAGAGAGCGTCCATCAATCCATTCTTCCCTTTGAACTTTACAAAGTTGATCGCAATATACTTTTTGAAATTTTGATTACAGTACTTAATTAAAACATAATATTTACTAACTTATTTACTACAGCTCACACATGATTCAATCTGAGTTTTTGCTATTTCATGAAACTGTTGCCATTTAGAATGTGAACACGAGTTGTTGTTACCTGTGCAATGTTCTCAGTCAATACAAGCATTTGAAACATCATTACAAGTTATGAAAATTCAAATCATATTTAGAATGAAGGCGTTCATGAAATCACGAATTCAGGGAGCGAGGTTCGGTGAGGTCCCAAGCACTTGTAAGGACAGATCTGCAGATAGCTTCTCTATTTCTCTTCTCTAGTGTAACGAATGAAAAGGATGCTCCAGTTGCTCCACTGTCACTTCTGAAGTTCGTCGCTCGTCTGCGATGACAAAAATTGAATCAAACTACGAGATTAGAGTATGCAGTTTGGGTAATAGATATCATGTTACAAATTAAACTATTATATCAGTGTCATGGTTTGGTCAATTCAATGAGAAAAATTAAATTTACAACTTTAAAATGTTAGATGTATTACATGGTCATTTCGCATAAAAGTTTCGCATCAGTTTTTAAACAATTGTTTAAACCCATTATGCCGATAATGATATAAACCATTTTATGGTATACGTGGGATTGCGTTGGGAACCCTTATAAGGCCTGAGGATGTTTGGGAACCCATATAAGGCCTGAGGAGTTTTTAGGATGCTGGCAGTTCATTTACCATTATGTTGGGAGTTATCATGAGGCAATGTTGGGAGTTCATGTGGCAATGTTGGAGTTCATAGAGCAATATTATAGGTTTATTAGAATTTTAGGCCTATCTCTATTTTCTAGGAAAATTTGTTATCAATTTTGTTATTTTTAAATGTTGTTGTTTGTATATTTGGACGACTATTGAGTTAATTGCATTTGATTTTCGGCGACCGTTAGGTTTTTTAATAGCTTGCACAATTTAATAATAGGATTCTTGGTTTGAATTTTCTTCATGTTTTAAGGTTTTTATCTTATAAACTTGGATAGATATTTTAACCTCTCTTATATTATAGGTAGGAAGCCAGAAGGCTTATTAATGATATATGAGATGTTAATTGTCCTGAAGACGGAGATGGACCGAAACATGTAGACAAATTAATATCATTGCTGTGTTTCTTGGATTATAGAAGAGCATCAATTGTTTTATTGATCAGTCATTTATTAGAATTTCATAGAGAATTGTTGGCAATTCATAGGGCAATATTGACAGTTCATATTAGACCCCAACTAGTCGGTACATACCGCGGTACGTACCGCGGTATGTAACGATTAGTTACCGAACATATTCCGCGGTACATACCCCGCGGAACATAAACATATCCTAACTAGTCGGTACATACTGCGGTACGTACCGCCTCTGCGCGCGCATTTATTCCCAAATTTCTTGCGATAAAGAGGTGAAGCTTCATGCAACAAACAAAGGTCAATGATCAAGGCAATTGAAGCAAATCACTAGATATTTTACAACATCAAGAGTCAGACTTCAAAGCCACCAGAGTCAAACTCCGACCTTTCTGAGTCAAGGCAAACAGAGTCAAGGCAACAGGAGTCAAGGCAACCAGTATAAGGCAACCCGAGTCGACTTCGAGGCAACCAGTGTCAAGGCAACCAGTGTCAAAGCAAAAAACGGATCGCACAGCAGCATCAGGGAAACGATGTCTACAGATTAGATGGGTGTTGACCCCTGTTTAGTCCTAGTCACGTGACCCATATGCCTAGCATGCAAGGGTGGACAGATTGAGACTGTCTGGTAGGGCTGATTGGGTGTCTGGTTCGCTCTATGCATGCCAGGCCTATAGATCACGTGACCAGGACTAAACAGGGGTCAACAGTCAACACCCATCCAATCTGTAGACATCACCTCCCCGATGCTGCTATGCGATCCATTGTTTGCTTTGACACTGGTTGCCTCGAAGTCGACTCGGGTTGCCTTATACTGGTTGCCTTGACTCCTGTTGCCTTGACTCGGTTTGCCTTGATTCTGGAAGATCGGAGTTTGACTAAGGTGGCTTTGAAGTCTGACTCTTGATGTTGTAAAATATCTAGTGATTTGCTTCAATTGCCTTGATCATTGACCTTTGTTTATTGCATGAAGCTTCACCTCTTAATCGCAAGAAATTTGGGACTAGTTAGGATATGTTCCGGGGTATGTACCGAGGAACATGTTCTAACTAATCGGTACATACCGCGGTACGTACCGCGGTATGTACCGACTAGTTAGGACATGTTCCGCGGTACGTACCGCGATACGTACCGCGGTATGTACCGACTAGTTGGGGTCTTAGTATCAAACTCATTTAAAATGGATTGTTGATGCTATTATTGTCTTGTTATTGATACCACCATAGTTTCGGAACAATATTCGGTAGTTTTATGGATGTTTTGGGTGATTTATGTTGTTTTATAAGACATAATCAGTACGTCAAGGCATAGTTTTGGTAAACTATTAGAGAAGGACTGCTCAAGATTTGCCGAGGGTCAGCCAGCTTGGATCAGCAGTCGGTTAAAAGGGGTCAGACTTGAATCACCAGGACAGGAGGCCACAGGGGACCTACAAACTGCCAAGTGCTAGTGAACCAGGGGTTTCTCAGGGCTCACTGGTTGGCTCATGGCTGATTAAGTTCAGACTAGTGTCATCTGAGCTTAACAAGATGTTTTGCACTGGAAAGTCACCATGTCAAAATCTAGCCAAGTGGTGCCAGGGAGCCAGTCACCTATGATTGTCCAATATCAGGTAACGGTCAGAAGGAGCCACGATTTAGACAAGATTAAGCCATGGGTCGCCACGCTACTATGGGATCAAAGGGCTTTTGGGAGAAGAAGTTGGGTGAGGGCAATCAAGAAATCAGATAATCACTCATTCAGTTGTTTTTATGGGACGGCCAAGGTTCAGCACAAAGTCAGCCAAAGGGACCACTATTGCAGTCAAAAGAGGCTAGAAGGTAACTCAGGTTTATAACTTCTTGCTAGTAAAATATCAAATAGGTTTCAGAAAAGGGTCAGTCAGTGTGCTGGCGGTATATATGTAACTTATATCCATGCTGAAGTGGAGAGAACCTACATGTCTTGCCAGGTTCAATGCAGTGGATTTCCTAGCTGCATGGCTCATTAAACAAGGAACTGAAACCATAGGGCTCCATACAGGGTTAGCTTTGCACCTTCAGGTAATTATATTGCGATGTATATGCCTCTAGTTGTATTATGCTCAAAATTAAGGCCAGGAAAGGGCATGGAAAGTATCCCCAGGGGTCAGGGTCCCTCATTCAGGTAGTGTAAGGATATGATTGGCTTTGGTTCAGCAGGGAGGAATGTAAGGTCCAAATAAATGTCGTCCAGGGCTATAGGAAAAACCTATAGAAAAAAGTATAGGTACTTATTGAAAATCATCTTATATACTTGATTTAAAAACTCTGCAAGTTTTTTTTAAACAAATAATTTACATTTTGTAGCACATTACACCATGATTCAAACACAAGTTCCTTTGATCATATAACAATTGTGATTTTAAGTAGTCGAGTACTTGGTTGATGAGAGACAGCATTTAAGTGTTTTAATAACAGAGGAGTTTTAGTATTAACATCCCAACAATAATAAAATGTCTTGGAAATCAACAAAACAGTCATGAACGTGAATTTTGGATAATTGGACCAATTTCAGAATGAATATATGAGTAAGAATATTCAAATATATTCAGTAAATTACACAATTATAGGTCGTTTATGCTACATACCAAGCTCCTGTGGATCTACAGTCACATAGTAGACATCATAAAACAATCGAATTTTCACCTAAAAATCGTTTGGAAAGGTGCTAGAAATTACTAAAATGTAACCCAAAAAAACCAAAAAAACCTAAAAAAACCAAAAAAAACCTAGCCCAAGAATTGGAAAAGTAGGGTGGGGCTTGGTTTTTTTTGGGCTTCATCCCCCCCAGTCGGTGTGGTGTGTATTGTGTAACAGTCATTACGAATACAGCTTATGGTGCAAGATCTTAGAACCCTGAAGCTCTCAGCACAATTTTGTCCTTCCCCAAATTGGATGAAATAGGTTTAAAATTATTGAGCTTGATAAAAAAGTGTCTTGACCCCTCACCCCCTTCAATAAAGTCATAAAACAATACGTACCATATAATATTGTCAGCAGAGCATTCACTGAACAGAGGCGATGACGAGGAAGAAAACAAAAGAAGCTGACGGAAGATTCCATCTGATTCGGACTGAGTCGTACTAGTCACCTGAGAATGGCCGATAATCTGAATGTATAATTTTTTCAATACGTCATAAGCTCATTTCAAGGAAATATACCTAGCTAGAAAAAGACCTTATATAATAAATCATAGTGACACATTAACTTGACTAATTGCACAGCTGTACCACGAAAACATTGGAATCAATATATGCTTAGACAGTGCACCAACACAGCATAAAAACTTGAAAGCTTGAAAACTGAGAAATAATTTCAACATTTTAAAGTTTTTTATTATCGCAAAGTGCTAAAGAATCATGGTATCAGTATTAAGGTTTTTCTTTTCAGGTAGCCACAGACCCACCCTAGGATGCTGAGTTTTTTCGTCGTTCAGGCCCGCTTTTTCCGTCACAGGCCCACTTTTTAGCAGAAACTTGATAACAAAAACAGGCCCATTTGAGACATTACAGGCCCATTTGAGATAATAAAAGCCCATCTGAGACAGCACTGGCCAATTTGTGACAATGTATGCCCATTAATTGATAGATCACAGGCCCATTTGAGACATAAAAGGCCCAAAGAGACCACACAGACCCGTTCGAGACAAAACAGGTCCACTTGAGACATCACAGGCCAATCTTGAACATTGCAGGCCCAAAATTTCACCACCCCTTCCCCCTTATTCCAAAAACTCCTTGGATTTCGAAATTAAAGATAAAATTTCAAAATCAAGGAAAAAGCTCGATCTAGGATGCCAGCCACCAGCGCATCCAGGAAAGAAAAAAACCTTAATCAGTATTGATGATCATTATCTTATCATAGTACTATTATTATAACTAGTCGGTTCCCGTCCTACGGACGGCGACTGATGGCAGCCGCATGAGCTAACGGCCACATGTCCCTTTGACAGTGATTTGACCGTGCGAGTTTGCAGTTAAAACTACTTTTGAATGATGATTGTGCAGGAGGGGAAATTCGAAACTTTAATTTCTGCGAAAAAAGCTTCCCACGCCCCCAACGGTAGCCCAATATTGCCGACAAAATTTTCAAAACCTTTACTCATCAAGTCATCATAAGCAACTCCATAGAGAAGGAATTTTGAAAAAATTCGAAAATATATTTTTTTGCGAAAAAAGGGCGTGGCCTCTTACGCCCCTTAGGGTGACCCAATAATTCGGACAAAATTCTCAAAACTTTTATTCATAATAAGCAACTCGATGGCGAAGGAATTTTGAAAAAATTCGAAAGTTTAATTTTAGCAAAAAAAAGGGCGTGGCCTCCCACGCTCCTCAGAGTGACCCAATAATTCGGACAAAATTCCCAAAATTTTTATTCATCATCAGCAACTCAATGGCGAAGGAATTTTGAAAAAATTCGAAAGTTTAATTCTTGCGAAAAAAAGGGCGTGGCCCCTCACGCCCCTAAGGGTGACCCAATAATTCGGACAAAATTCTCAAAATTTTTATTCATCATAATCAACTCAATGGCGAAGGAATTTTTAAAAAATTCGAAAAATAAATAAATAAATAAATAAATAAATAAGTATATATATATATTAACAACACGCATTATATATAGTAAGATATACTCTGATATTTTTCTTTAATTTTCTGGTTACAGTACGAACAATTGAACGACAAATGTTTCAAAAAATTTAAAAGTGTTCATAATTTGTTTTTGTTGTCTCACAAGCTTTTTGTAATCAAACAATGGAACAGAAGTTTTATTGCTCTCAGTAGAATCAATCAACTCGATATAATTAATTATTTTCTTAATATCCAACCCATAAGCACATAGTTTTAATGAATTAAAGATAACAAACTACAACATAACACTCACGTTATAATTAATGGTTAATATCGTTAATCCAATGCTTTGATGTTTCCTGCGTGAAATCCACGACGAAGGGTAACTTCATTTTTTGAAATGAGTCGTCAGCAATCTATGGGCCCATGCCTGTAATGATATGTTTTAAAGTTACGGTATGCCTTATTTAGGGAACAACTATTTTGCTAAAATGGTAAATTTATATCTGCAAATTGCAATGTGGAAAATATATGAATAATTGGGCTTAATAAGAAATATTTACCAATACTGCTATCTACATATTATAACCCAGAAGAAAGTGGGCCATGAAATCGACACATCAATTGGCATCAGGAAACGAGGTGATATTATGCATAAAAAGACTAGCAACAAATGGAAGCAAAAGTTTCAGATATTATTGGTAATATCGCTAAGCGCCATTTGTCAACAAATGAAAAAGGATCACCAATAGCGGCAATAATAACATTAATTATTGACATTCATTGGTGGCACTTGCCACTCATTGTCTACAATAGATCATGATCTCCCAGCGCCCTTGACTATCGCCAGACACCAGTCGGTAATGGTGATTGAAGTATGATTACGACCAATTTCGACAATGATTCATTTATTTACCTATTTAGGCAAGAGGCTGACAAATCTAATATTCTTCAATCCCCAAATCTGCACACAGATTTGTACAGATCGTTCGATTGACATAGGGCTCAATAAAATCTATTTAGAAAGTTGACACGTGAACAGGAAATCCATGCCTCTTTTTGAGCTCTCCGGTAATTGAGTGATCTGCACAACGCATATGCATTTGGCTCTTATTAGAATTTTAAATTTCTTGGTGCCTAAAAGGGTACTCCTCCGGTCCCCCTAAATGGAATGAAATCAATGTAATGGTGATAGTCTGGAGTAAAACGTGGACAACAGTTTTTATGAAATAGACATCGGTACAACAGTTTTTATGAAATAGACATCAGTAAAAGAGTCACAAGAGTTGTAAATTTTGTCCAATTGATCCATTGGATCCATCATGTCCAATGGACGTCCATACGACATCCAATGGACATCCATTGACCATGATGTCTATCGGTAAAAATGTCCAATGCTGTTCAATAGATCCAATGGATCCATCTGAGTAGATCCAATGGACACAATCACTAAACATGGTTTGGTAGATGGACAGTGGACACCAATGTGGTATTCCTGTTCAATGGATCCATTGTGTTCATTGAACACCATTGGACGTGTCCACCGGATCCATTGCACATTTTTTCCATTGCTCCATTGGATCTAATGGATCCAGTTTGTCCATTGGACACAATGGATCTATTGGACACTTGCACAATAGATCCATTGGACACAATGGTTGCAATGGACTCAATGTGCAATGGATCCAATGGTGTTCATCAGAAACAATGGATCCAATAGACACAATGGATCCATTGAACAAAAATACCAGACTGATGTCCATCTACCAAAACATGGTGATTGTGTCCATTGGATTCAATGAACATCCATTGGATCCATTGAACACTGCATTGGACAATTTTTAAATTTTACTGATGGACATCATGTTAACGATGGTAGATTAAAATTCTCACCTGACGAAAAAACCACCCGACATAACCCCACCTTAGAGCACAAATTGCGCGATGGGGAACGTTCGTGCGAACCATACATCCTAACCCTAACCGCAACCATTGCGTCACAGGATTACGCACGAGCGTCCCTTTCGCGCAATTTGTGCTCTCAGGTGGGGTTATGTCCGGGTGGGGTTTTGTCCGGGTGGGCTTTTGTCCGCGCACCATGTTAACAGATGTCCATTGGATGTCAAATTGACTGTATGTCCATTGGACATGTCCATTAAACATGATGGATCCAAAGGATCCATTGGACAAATTCACAACTCTTGTGACCCTTTTAACGATATATCAATTGGAACCCAAAATCTATTGGTCTGGAGTCAAAAAGTTGATCAAAGTATATTTTGCCTCAAAATTCAAATAGACACATCAATTGGCACCAGAAACTAAGTGACATTGTCAAAAGCGAAAGCTTACAATGAAATGAATTATTACATAAATCCAGGTTCATATTAATTGACAGGAAAGTGGACCATCTTGCCTCAAATAGGCATGCCAAGTGGCACCAAAAACTAAGTAAACTTTTCAGTGAAAATTTACAGTAGACCAGATTGAATATGACATGAAATTAATGTTTATATTGGGCCAAAAAGTTGGTCAATGCTTTGGCACCTCGAATAGACATATGAAGTGCCACCAAAAACTAGGTAAAATAGGTAAAATAGATTGACAATGACATATTATTCACCATGTGGTGGGGTTATACCGGTTGAATAAAAACGTATTATTTTGAGTTTTTTGTCGTATTACTCCACCCTTTTGGTATTATTGCCCACTTTTACCATGTTATTCCACTCTTACATCGTGTTATCGGCCATTTTTTAGATGTTATTCAAACACTTGGGCCAAATAAGTGATACGAAAGAACGTCCTTTTCTGCTGGGAGAGCTGGCACACTGCTAATTTGCCTGATCAGTAGATAATTGCACTACACCAAAAAAGTGATACTAGAGAACGTCCTTTTCTGCTGTGAACTGCAGAATGCTAAAAACCTCGGCCTTTTAAAGGGTCAAAGCTTTGTACTTTACACTTGGTGAATAATATCGTTTTTCACAAACCCCATAAATTTAAGTAAAGCAAAGCTTTAACCCGGGTCGCCCTTATTTTTTAAAAAAAAAATTATTCAACTCACCTTGGCTTCGGTGGAAAATGCGGGTTTATGCAAATGTTTCCCGTGGAAAAAAATCATGTTTTGCCATGACGCAGAGCTCAGCACAGCTCTGCAGAGAAAACGAAGAAGCCAAGAAACTGGCGCCTCATAACAACACGCTAGTGATAGACAGGAGCCACAGTGTAGATACGTTTAAAGGTAGGAGGGAGTGAATTATGGTATCATTTATTACATGGGGCCTGGGAGGCCAGACTGCCCCTCCCCCATTATAAATCTCGGTAAACCATGTAGTATGCTGCAACGCAGGTTCAGTATTCAGATTCAAATTAGCCACAATTCCAGGACAGTCCATTGTCACTGTTAACACTGTACACTGTACCCACTGAAAGGATTACGTATCAAATGTATACCACGTAGAGAACAGACAGAGTACTTGACAATAATTGAATAATTATCGCAACACACGTACTATAGTACGACTTTTACTTTCCTTCAAATACAAATCTGGGAAGTATTCGTATAATTTCAAGGATCTGAAATGATTTCCAGAAATTGTGCTCCGATTTACCGTGTTATATGAACCGATTTACCATATTATATTCATGATCACAACTCATGAAAGTTCAGAAAATATCGCATTTTTAACATTCGGCGATAGTCCTTACAATTTCCCACAACTAACGACCGAAGCAGTAATTCCGACATGAGATACCAAGAGGTAGGTAGGTATACAATGTTTAAGTTGCACAGCATGTTCGACTTGCGAGTTAGTGCCTATATCAGCTAAAGACATTGTCTAAACCGGTTAGGAAACTTTTAGAATATTGAGGGTCGGTGAAATTCCGGCGTAGGTATTACATGAGACTTTAAAATAGAGCAATTCCGAAAATAAAATGAGTGACACTGTCGAATAAAAGAAGCCGTAAAATCAGTTTGAATATTTTTGGTATACATTTTACTAATCAATTTATGATTAAAAACTGTCTTTACAATCAAATCAAGTCAACGATTTCTTCAATATAGTAAGGGTACGACTGTAACCCCCTGTGAACTAAATAGTTAAGTAGGTCTGAGAACGTTTTTCGGTAGTTCATAGTCCCCAGATTCACCAAAAAAAAGATCACCGGATTCCGAGTTGGGGAAACCCCTTTTTTGGACCCCTTTTCTCCCGAATTGGGGCAAAAACTTCGACTGCCAATATCTCAGCTTCTGATTGAGATACAGGCCACTTCGTTATACCAAACTATGCAGGATGGGCACATCATAGGCGGCGGAGCATAGTTTCAAAGTCGTAAACCCCTTAGTTTTGGAGTTATGGACGAAAAACCTCTTTTAGCCCTACGCGTAACCCCAAAATTGCCCCTTTTTAATAAATAGAATCTGAAGGACCTGAGAACTCAACGAGGACACTAATCTATGCAGAATCATCACATTATGGGGGTAGAACATGGTTTCAAAGTCCTAACCCCTTTCGTTTCAGAGTTATGGACGAAAAACCCTTTTAGCTAGCCCCAAAATTGCCCCTATTTAATATATAAAATCTGAAGGTCGTAGAGAACTGAACGAGGACTCTAGCCTATGCAGAATCATCGCATTATGGGGGTAGAACATGGTTTCAAAGTCCTAACCCCTTTCGTTTCAGAGTTATGGACGAAAAACCCTTTTAGCCCTACCCGTAGCCCCAAAATTGCCCCTATTTAATATATAAAATCTGAAGGTCGTAGAGAACTGAACGAGGACTCTAGCCTATGCAGAATCATCACATTATGGGGGTAGAACATGGTTTCAAAGTCCTAACCCCTTTCGTTTCAGAGTTATGGACGAAAACCCATTTTTAGCCCTACGCGTAACCCCAAAATTGCCCCTATTTAATAAATAAAATCTGAAGGTCGTAGAGAACTGAACGAGGACTCTAGCCTATGCAGAATCATCACATTATGGGGGTAGAACATGGTTTCAAAGTCCTACACCCTTTTGTTCTTGAGTGATGGACGAAAAACCCATTTTCAGCCCTATGGGTAACTACAAACTAGTCCTTTTTCTGTGAACGTCATAAAGCCGAACGTCATAAAGTTAATATAATTACAAATTTTTTTACAGATTGACAATTTGAAATCGAAAGCATTTGAAAAACTGGACGATGATGCTCGGTGGTATATGACTCTAGGTCGGGGACTCTAGGTCAGGGGACTCTGGGTTTGAGGAGCCAGGATCAGGCAGTTGGAAGCAAGAATGGTGGTGGAAGCCATCTACTTGATCTAGAAGCGGGCCTCAGCAGCATTGGAGTCAGCAGCATCAGCAGGGTGGCAGTGAGGTTTGGCAAGGGAGTGAAAGATTGATGGTGTAGAATCGTCCAGTACACTTGCAGCTCCACTTGATACACCTCCAAGCTTGTCTTCCACCTTTTAAGGGCTTGCTATCTCTAGAGTAGCCTTGAGCTCAAGAGGAGGGATTTGAAAGTGAAGGTTCTTCCTTGGATGATCTTGATTATGGAAGTGTCTGCAGAGGAGGGGAGGGTTGGGAGGAGGGACGGTTGGCTGGGGGATCAGGGTGGCCATGGAGAGGGGGAGGGTCTGCGTTGAGGACAGCGTTGGCAGCGACAAGATTTCCAAAAGTAGAGCCCTAGGCATAGTGTCTGCATAATCATATGCATGCAGTCGTGCCCGCATGACCCTCTCGTATAATGAATCCGCTCTGATGACATCCGGGATCCATTGGGTCACATGATTGCACCGGTTATCCGGATTCCGGGGTCCATTATCAGGGTTAACCGAGAGAGTCACCTTATAAGTGAAGAGCTTTAGATAGTTTATATATAGAGTAAAGATGCTCCCGGCCCAGAGTCCACCCTGGTTTGCCGCCCCTGACCCAGAGTCCCCCAACCCAGAGTCTCCCTGACCTAGAGTCCGTTCCCTGTGAGTATGACACTGAGTATTGAAATTCCTTGGGCTCATATAAAATAAACACAATTCCGGTCTATGCTGTACATCAGATTGGGTTCATCCCAAATAATGGCTGGCATGCCTGAAATTATATCTGCCAAAATCTCTCGCTTATAAAATGGATCTTTTCATGATGTCGCTTGCCTTTCAGGCTCTTCAATCAAAATATGATACATGAAGGGACACACTTAACAATCTGGATTTTGATAGGTTTTGTACTTGTCTTGGTTGCAATAGCTGTAGTTGTAATCTACTGCAAGAAGAAAAAGAGACAGGTTTACATTATAGAGAATGGAAATCCTTAAGTTAGTATTGTTTGTTTCTAGCAATAGATGAAATGTTAAAATAGGTTTTTCGCCCATAATCTGAAACGAAAGGGGTTAGGACTTCATAAACATGTTCTACCCCCATAATGTGATGATTCTGCATAGGTTAGAGTCCTCGTTCAGTTCTCTACGACCTTCAGATTTTATATATTAAATAGGGGCAATTTTGGGGCTACGCGTAGGGCTATAAAGGGGTTTTTCGTCCATAACTATGAAACGAAAGGGGTTAGGACTTTGAAACCATGTTCTACCCCCCATAATGTGATGATTCTGCATAGATTAGTGTCCTCTTTGAGTTCTCTACGACTTTCAGATTTTATATATTAAATAGGGGCAATTTTGGGGCTATGCGTAGGGCTGTAAAGGGGTTTTTCGTCCATAACTCTGAAACGAAAGGGGTTAGGACTTTGAAACCATGTTCTACCCCCCATAATGTGATGATTCTGCATAGATTAGTGTCCTCGTTGAGTTCTGTAGGTCCGTCAGATTCTATGTATCAAAAAGGGGCAATTTTGGGGTTATGCATAGGGCTAAAAAGAGGTTTTTCGTCCATAACTCCAAAAGTAAGGGGTTTACGACTTTGAAACTATGCTCCGCCGCCTATGATGTGCTCATCCTGCATAGTTTGGTATAACGAGGTGGCCTGTATCTCAATCAGAAGCTGAGATATTGACAGTCAAAGTTTTTGCCCCAATTCGGGAGAAAAGGGGTCCAAAAAAGGGGTTTCCCCAACTCGGAATCCGGTGATCTTTTTTTTGGTGAATCTGGGGACTATGAACTACCGAAAAACGTTCACAGGGGGTTACAGTTTATAGCACATACGACCCTTACTAAGAAGGCTTATTAATGATATATGAGATGTTAATTGTCCTGAAGACGGAGATGGACCGAAACATGTAGACAAATTAATATCATTGCTGTGTTTCTTGGATTATAAAAGAGCATCAATTGTTTTATTGATCAGTCATTTATTAGAATTTCATAGAGAATTGTTGGCAATTCATAGGGCAATATTGACAGTTCATATTAGACCCCAACTAGTCGGTACATACCGCGGTACGTACCGCGGTATGTACCGATTAGTTAGAACATGTTCCGCGGTACATACCCCGGAACATATCCTAACTAGTCGGTACATACTGCGGTACGTACCGCCTCTGCGCGCGCATTTATTCCCAAATTTCTTGCGATAAAGAGGTGAAGCTTCATGCAACAAACAAAGGGCAATTATCAAGGCAATTGAAGCAAATCACTAGATATTTTACAACATCAAGAGTCAGACTTCAAAGCAACCAGAGTCAAACTCCGACCTTTCTGAGCCAAGGCAAACAGAGTCAAGGCAACAGGAGTCAAGGCAACCAGTATAAGGCAACCCGAGTCGACTTCGAGGCAACCAGTGTCAAGGCAACCAGTGTCAAAGCAAAAAACGGATCGCATAGCAGCATCAGGGAAATGATGTCTAAAGATTAGATGGGTGTTGACCCCTGTTTAGTCCTAGTCACGTGACCCATATGCCTAGCATGCAAGGGTGGACAGATTGAGACTGTCTGGTAGGGCTGATTGGGTGTCTGGTTCGCTCTATGCATGCCAGGCCTATAGATCACGTGACCAGGACTAAACAGGGGTAAACAGTCAACACCCATCTAATCTGTAGACATCATTTCCCTGATGCTGCTATGCGATCCATTGTTTGCTTTGACACTGGTTGCCTCGAAGTCGACTCGGGTTGCCTTATACTGGTTGCCTTGACTTCTGTCTGACTCTAGATGTTGTAAAATATCTAGTGATTTGCTTCAATTGCCTTGATCATTGACCTTTGCTTATTGCATGAAGCTTCACCTCTTTATCGCATGAAATTTGGGACTAGTTAGGATTTGTTCCGGGATGTACTGAGGATGTTCTAACTAATCGGTACATACCGCGGTATGTACTCGACTAGTTAGACATGTTCCGCGGTACGTACCGCGACACGTACCGCGGTATGTACCGACTAGTTGAGGTCTTAGTATCAAACTTAAGTCGGTGTGGTGTATTGTGTAACAGTCATTACGAATACAGCTTATGGTGCAAGATCTTAGAACCTGAAGCTCTCAGCACAATTTGTCCTTCCCCAAATTGGATGAAATAGGTTTAAAATTATTGAGCTTGATAAAAAGTGTCTTGACCCCTCACCCCTTCAATAAAGTCATAAAACAATACCATATAATATTGTCAGCAGAGCATTCACTGAACAGAAGCGATGACGAGGAAGAAAACAAAAGAAGCTGACGTAAGATTCCATCTGATTCGGACTGAGTCGCACTAGTCACCTGAGAATGGCCGATAAGCTGAATGTATAATTTTTCAATACCTCATAAGCTCATTTCAAGGAAATATACCTAGCTAGAAAAAAACCTTATATAATAAATCATAGTGACACATTAACTTGACTAATTGCACAGCTGCAATACGAAAACATTGGAATCAATAAATGCTTAGACAGTGCACCAACACAGCATAAAAACTTAAAAACTGAGAAATAATTCAACATTTTAAAGTTTTTTTATTATCACAAAAAAAAATGCATTTTTAGCATTTTCAGACTGCTTTCATAAATAAAAACAAAAACTTTCATGTGAATAGATTCTCTGAGTTAATTGATTGACAGATTGCATTTGTTATACTTGTATATGTTGCAATTTCATTGTTTCAACATTCAATTACTTTAAAATGTGTCACAATTTTGTCCCATTTTGGAATCTTTGTACTTTTCTCACGGCGCGAAAGATATTGCGCTGTGTGAATGGTACTGTATAATAGTCTGTAAGCGCGCAGGAAAAATGCGCGCCGCGGGAAAACGAGTTTCCCCCGTCTATTGATAGCCATCCAGTCAGAAGAAATAGACGGGGCAACGTCCGTCGACATTTTTTTCCGCGGGGAGTCTGCAGCACGACCTTCCAAATTTCCGAGTGTTGCGCGCTAGGGATGAGTGAAATCCATCTACCTAAGCAGGGTTGCTAAACACGTATATCCCTGTTATCGTCGCGCGGCGCGCTCACTAAGCTTTTTGAGTACGTGCGCGGCGTGACGCCGCGCCGCAACTTAACAAGAAAGATCGGAAAACTAGATTTTGGGAAAATCCGCGTAATCATGGAAAATTCTCATTGTACTTGTGCAGACATTGAAATGTCGATTCTGATGGATACAGATAATTTACAAATAGAAAACTACACTCTGCATTCCCAAAGTAATCAAATACAAATACAAGCAATCAAATACAAATACAGTTACACACACTTGACACTGCTTACAGCACTTGCTCAGGATATATCATATCGATAAAAAGCTTCATGATTTTGAGACGCTGATAGCATTTTAATTTGAAGATTTTTAGCCGTCTCATATACTCACAAGAAGCTCGAACAGGCTCGTAGATTCAAAATAAATGAAATACACAACACGCCCGTATGGAGATATTTCAAGTTAACCAGGAACTGATAAGATATTAAGCAATGGTTTGAAATAAGAGAGGTAAAAATTTACGAAAAGTTATAGGAACACAGAACCTTTCCTCATTGCATATATGTCTCATCATTCTTGATAATCCCAACCATGGCCCATCGAGCCTTATGGTGATTCTTTGCTTTATGCTTCATAATCACTTGATTAGAAGGTATGCCATTGAAATGCAAAACTTCTAGCGGTTGTTTTGAGTGGACTGAATGCCCTGATTACCTTCAGACGATGATAAGGGGGAGGAGTTCCTGTGGGGTTTTTAGGCTCCAAACGGGAAGTGGCGATGAGACTCTATGGAGGACAGGCAGTGCCAACGAGATATTGAACAAGGCAAGTGTGTGGAGGTTCCACAGAGGCTGGGGTCCAGCTTGCTCGGTTGGATCAAGTCTCAATGAAGCACCGAGTGGGTGTGGCCTGGTTTCGATCCTGCGTCTCTGGAGTACTGCCAGATTTGATGCACATGGTTGTGGAATTAGTCCAACATAAGCTGCTCGGCGCCCTCCATACAAGTAAATATTCCAATATTTTCTGTGACCAGTGGGGCAAATCTACGGGAGTCACAAAATGCTGCTTGTTACCCATGGAACAGAGCATCGTTGTTCAATGAATTCGATCAATTCACAGCTGAATCTAAAATGTTTTCAATTACTAAACCATTGTGTGCTTTACTTAAGTAAATCGCAAAGCGCCATCCTCAAATTAGATCATCGAAAGGAAATGGATCAAATTCTGAACCTGCCGTCTGTCCGAACTCCGACTAAAACAGGATCACTCTTCTTACCACAGGATCAACACAATCATCTGAGAGGAACTTATATCAATATTATTCAACAGCTGCAGCTTGACAGCGCAACAGGAAATAACATAATTAATTTCATTATTCAAATGATTTCTAGATCAAAGTAGCAAGCATGGCATATATATAAGTTTAAATGACTCGTGTCCACATTCTACATAGCAAAATTTTAGGGAAAAGCAAAAACCCAGATTGATTTCAGATTCAAATTCGATTCTGCGTTTTATGCTTATATTTACGTTCCAAAAATTAAATTGGGATATTACTTCTAGGCAGTAGGTTTTATTCTCTTGGGCTTTTGAGAAAAATTTTCCATTGCTGATTTTATCGAATCAAGTTTGAGATTTTTTACTTCATGCCTGACGTTATTTTCAGACGCTCATTACATCTCAATACGGGACAGTAGGCAGGCCAGCTTTAAAAGTGTAAAATCAGATCTCAGTGAGATGAGATTTTATCTTCAACTTGACTCTAACTGAGCCATGTCATCGGATTAGCCGTACTATCCTGAAAACAGGGGAGCCTCAGCCCTCATCTACCTGAGAATCACAAGTACTATGAATCCCAATGCTCTTGAGAGCTTGAGTAGTTATATACTTATTGGCCCTTATTTAACCAGCCCTTGAGAACAAAAACGACTTTGAAATTTTTTTCCAAGGGGCCGGTTAGAAAAGGCCGGTTAAAGTGGGGCCGATTAAATTAAAGGCCAGTTGATTTAGGTCAGATGAAACTTTTATTAGTCGGCTTATGTACTGGTAAATTTATTATGTACTGTCATTATATAACACAGATAATTGATCATGATATATTAGACCAGGATTTGGCTATTTGGCTATTTACGTAGTATAAGTTGGTTTTCGTGGCTATTCTGAGCAAAAATTTCTTGGCTAGGCAACTGCTTGGAAATTTTTTGTCCATAGGGCCGGTTAAAAAAGGGCCGGTTAAATAAAGGCCGGCTAAATGAAGGCCGATAAGGTTTGTGAACTAACTTTGAAGCATAAATATAAATTAGCTGGAAAGAGAGCGTCCATCAATCCATTCTTCCCTTTGAACTTTACAAAGTTGATCGCAATATACTTTTTGAAATTTTGATTACAGTACTTAATTAAAACATAATATTTACTAACTTATTTACTACAGCTTACACATGATTCAATCTGAGTTTTTGCTATTTCATAAAACTGTTGCCATTTAGAATGTGAACACGAGTTGTTGTTACCTGTGCAATGTTCTCAGTCAATACAAGCATTTGAAACATCATTACAAGTTATGAAAATTCAACTCATATTTAGAATGAAGGCGTTCATGAAATCACGAATTCAGGGAGCGAGGTTGGGTGAGGTCCCAAGCACTTGTAAGGACAGATCTGCAGATAGCTTCTCTTATATCTCTCTTCTCTAGTGTAACGAATGAAAAGGATGCTCCACTGTCACTTCTGAAGTCCGGAGCTCGTCTGCAATGACAAAAATTGAAGAAAACTACGATATTAGGGGAGATGAGGTATGAAGTTTGGGGAATCAATATTATGTTATAAATCAAACAATTATATTATCAGTATCATGGTTTGGTCAATTCAATGAGAAAAATTAAATTTACAACTTTAAAATGTTAAATATATTATTATTATGGTCATTCGCATAAAAGTTTCGCATCAGTTTTTAAACAATTGTTTAAACCCAATTTGCCGATAATGATATAAACCATTTTATGGTATACGTGGGATTGTGTTGGGAACCCATATAAGGCCTGAGGATGTTTTAGGATGCTGGCAGTTCATTTACCATTATGTTGGGAGTTATCATGAGGCAATGTTGGGAGTTCATGTGGCAATGTTGGAGTTCATAGAGCAATATTATAGGTTTATTAGAATTTTATAGAGAATTGTTGGCAATTCATAGGGCAATATTGACAGTTCATATGCGATGACAAAAATTGAATCATGTTACGATTTTATAATATGCAGTTTGGGGAATTATATGTTTGAGCGTCATGTCCCATTATCCCATTGTACAATGTACTTGTATTCTCGTACAATGCAATGAAATCATTTTTGAACCATTTCAATGACGGATCAACCGTCTTGAAAAAATGTTCATCTTAATTTCCCATTGAATTTCAATAATCTTTAATAGAAACTTAATAGGATCTTAATAGAATTACCACTGAAACCCATTTATAGTTAATAAATTTCATCAAAATTGAAAAGAACCAAATCTTGGTCTAATATGATGACCTAGGTCATTATCATGTCATATAATGGCGTTTAAATGAATTTAACACTGTAGGCCCTTGGAAGTTTTTAAAAAAGGATTCAGTCGACCTTCAATTTACCATTAACCAGTTTTTCAACTGGCAATTTCGACAAAATGAGGTAGTCAGTATTCTAGTATCGCATTGTTCCCGGTTTATTACCGTATTAGGCCTAATATTTTTCTAGGAAAATTTAGTTATATTTTGTTATTTTTAAATTTGTTTTTGTTTTTGTAAATATTGAGTTAATTGCCCAGAGATTTTTTTCAACCGTTACGACGAAATTCAGGATTAATAGGATTTTTCAATCTTCATGTTTTTTTTATCATTTTAAACTTGGATAGAATTTTTGAAAAGTTTATGCTTTTTTCTTTGATATTTTGTAATAGTGATCTCTAGATATTATTTGGGATTTCGTGTGATTATAATTATTATATTTCTAGATCGTGAAAGAAAACTTTCAAACATACTATCAATATTCGATGAATTAATAATGTCATTGCTGTGTTTCTTGGAATGGAATGATATAAGAAGGGAATCTGTCGGTAATAAACAATGAAAAGAATTTTTGTTGTTACTGGCACAGAGTTGAATACGTTTGACGTTAAGACTCCAACTAGTCGGTACATACCGCGGTATGTACCGATTAGTTAGAACATGTTCCCCGGTACATACGTACCGCCTCTGCGCGCACATTTATTCCCAAATTTCTTGCGATAAAGAGGTGAAGCTCATGCAACAAATGATCAAGGTAATTGAAGCAAATCACTAGATATTTTACAACATCAAGAGTCAGACTCCAAAGCCACTTGAGTCAAAATCCGATCTTTCAGAATCAAGGCAAACAGAGTCAAGGCAACAGGAGTCAAGGCAACCAGTAAAAGGCAACCCGAGTCGACTTCGAGGCAACCAGTGTCAAGGCAACCAGTGTCAAAGCAAACAACGGACCGCACAGCAGCATCAGGGAAACGATGTCTACAGATTAGATGGGTGTTGACCCCTGCTTAGTCCTAGTCACGTGACCCATATGCCTAGCATGCAAGGGTGGGCAGATTGAGACTGTCTGGTAGGGCTGATTGGGTGTCTGGTTCGCTCTATGCATGCCAGGACTAAACAGGGGTCAACAGTCAACACCCATCTAATCTGTAGACATCATTTCCCTGATGCTGCTATGCGATCCCTTGTTTGCTTTGACACTGGTTGCCTCGAAGTCGACTCGGGTTGCCTTATACTGGTTGCCTTGACTCCTGTTGCCTTGACTCTGTTTGCCTTGATTCTGGAAGATCGGAGTTTAACTCTGGTGGCTTTGAAGTCTGACTCTTGATGTTGTAAAATATCTAGTGATTTGCTTCAATTGCCTTGATCACTGACCTTTGTTTGTTGCATGAAGCTTCACCTCTTTATCGCAAGAAATTTGGGACTAGTTAGGATATGTTCCGGGGTATGTACCGCGGAACATGTTCTAACTAATCGGTACATACCGCGGTATGTACCGACTAGTTAGGACATGTTCCGCGGTACGTACCGCGATACGTACCGCGGTATGTACCGACTAGTTGGGGTCTTAGTATCAAACTTAAGTCGGTGTGGTGTGTATTGTGTAACAGTCATTACGAATACAGCTTATGGTGCAAGATCTTAGAACCCTGAAGCTCTCAGCACAATTTTGTCCTTCCCCAAATTGAATGAAATAGGTTTAAAATTATTGAGCTTGATAAAAAAAAGTGTCTTGACCCCTCACCCCCTTCAATAAAGTCATAAAACAACTTACGCACCATATAATATTGTCAGCAGAGCATTCACTGAACAGAAGCGATGACGAGGAAGAAAACAAAAGAAGCTGACGTAAAATTCCATCTGATTCGGACTGAGTCGCACTAGTCACCTGAGAATGGCCGATAATCTGAATGTATAATTTTTTCAATACCTCATAAGCTCATTTCAAGGAAATATACCTAGTTAGAAAAAGACCTCATATAATAAATCATAGTGACACATTAACTTGACTAATTGCACAGCTGTGCCACGAAAACATTGGAATTAATAAATGCTTCGACAGTGCACCAACACAACATAAAAACTTAAAAACTGAGAAATAATTTCAACATTTTAAAGTTTTTTTATTATCGCAAAGTGCTATAGAATCAATGTATCAGTATTGATGATCGTTATCTTATCATAGTACTATTATTATGATATACTCTGATATTTTTTTTTCAATTTTCTGGTTACAGTACGAACAATTGAACGACAAATGTTTCTAAAAATTTAAAAGTGTTCATAATTTGTTTTTTATTGTCTGATATTTTTTTAATGTTTTTGTAATCAAACAATGGAACAGAATAGAAGTTTTATTGCTCTCAGTAGAATCAATCAACTCGATATAATTAATTATTTTCTTAATATCCAACCCATAAGCACATAGTTTTAATGAATTAAAGATAACAAACTACAACATAACACTCACGTTATAATTAATGGTTAATATCGTTAATCCAATGCTCTGATGTTTCCTGCGTGAAATCCACGACGAAGGGTAACTTCATTTTTGAAATGAGTCGTCAGCAATCTATGGGCCCATTCCTCAAATTTGATTGTATAAAGTTACGGTATGCCTTATTTAGGGAAAAACCTATTTTGCTAAAATGGTAAATTCATATCTGCAATGTGGAAAATATATGAATAATTGGGCTTAATAAACATTTTGACGTTATCCAGAAGCTGTAGCAGAAATCACATCCACATTGGATAGAGTAGGAGACTACAGTAACAAATACGATATTTCATTACCTCATACGGTACTTTAAGTCTTATGCATTTAATAAGTACTAAGTAGTCCGATCAAACAGTTGAAGCCTTTCAAACCGAAGCATCCACGCTGTTCCAGCAGCCTAAAATCAATAGAAAGGCCCCACCAGGACCACTGACCAGTTTTCATGGATTCCTGCAACATAGCAACATAACCCGACATAACGTTATTGAAGATGTTATTTGCTTAGTGGAGGCCGTGTGACGCCTAGTGGAGGCTGTGGAGCCTCTTGGAGGCTATTGTTGCCTAGTGGAGGCTGTGTGAGCCAAGTAGAGGCTGAGTGGGGACTAGTGGAGGCTGAGAGAACGCTAAGTGGAGCCGAGAGAAGGCCGATTGGAGCCTACTGGAGACTGAGTGGAGCCTAGTGGAGGCTGTTTGGAGAGTGGTGGAGGCTGAATGGAGCCTAGAAGAGGCTGGATGTCGCCTAGAAGAGGCTATATGGAGCCTAATGGTGGATGTGTGGAGCCTAATGGAGGCTGAGTGGAGGCTAGTGGTCAGTGGAGGCTGAATGGAGCCTAGAAGAGGCTGGATGTCGCCTAGAAGAGGCTATATGGAGCTAATGGTGGATGTGTGGAGACTGGAGCCTAATGGAGGCTGAGTAGAGGCTAGTGGTCAGTGGAGGCTGAGTGGAGGCTAGTGGAGGCTGAGTGGAGCTGAGTGGGCCTTGTGGAGGCTATTGGAGGCTGTGGAGGCTGTGTGAGCCAAGTAGAGGCTGAGTGGGGGGACTAGTGGAGGCTGAGAGGGCAGCTGAGTGGAGCCAGTGAGAGGCCGGTGGAGCCCTGGAGACTGATTGGGCCTAGTGGAGGCTGTTTGGAGCGTGGTGGAGGCTGAGTGGAGCCTAGTGGAGGCTTGGTGTCGCCTAGAAGAGGCTATATGGAGCCTAAAGGTGGCTGTGTGGAGCCTTGGAGGCTAGTGGAGCCTAGTGGTCAGTGGAGGCTGAATGGAGCCAAGTAGAGGCTGAGTGGGGACTAGTGGAGGCTGAGAGAACGCTGGTGGAGGCTGTTTGGGCGTAGTGGAGGCTGAGTGGAGCCTAGTGGAGGCTGGGTGGAGCCTACTGGAGACTGAGTGGAGCCGAGTGGAGGCTGTTTGGAGCCTGGTGGAGCCAAGTTGATGCTGGGTGTCGCTAAAGAGGCTGATTGGAGCCTAAAGGGTGGCCGTGTGGAGCCTTATGGAGGCTAAGTGGTGGCTATTGGGCTGAGTGGTGCCTAGTTGAGGCTGTGCTGTGCCTTAAAATTTAAATTTTAATGGTGCCATCTCCCATTTTGTCAGAAGGTGAAGGTCTGACAACGTCCGCGTCTGACAGATCCCCATGGCACCATGACAATGGAAATTTTGACAACATTGAATATTGGTTGCAATGCCTGCAATGGCAAAGGGCCCTTTATCCATTATCATGTTGCCCTTTAGCTTTTGGTCGGTATGGTGTCCGAGGGAACAAAAAAGTCGAAAAAATAAGTTGAAAAAATAATAAAAATCCGAAAAAATAAGTCGAAAAAATAAGTCGAAAAATAAGTTGAAAAAATAAATCGAAAAAATAACTCAAGAAAAATAACTCGGAAAAAAAATACCGAAAAAATTAATCGAAAAAATTTTTTTGAAAAAATTTTTTTAAGTTTCGTTCACAGTTCTAATTAAACACATATCCACAAGGATGTTACCCACCGCGCGCAGTGTTCCCCTAACCAGGGGTTTCCCTGCCGCGGCCGTGCACGCACTCCATGTGCGTAACCAGGGTCCTGGTTAGGGCAACTCGCGGTGCAACGTTCCACATTTGGACGCGGTCACTTGCACTATGCGCTCTCGCCATCCAGTCAGAAGACATAAACGGACAACGTCCGTCGACATAAATCCCTGTTCATGATGTTTGCGTTGCGGCGCGCTTCCATAGGAAGCGCTTCTTTATTGGTACCAATGGTAAACATGAAATGGAACCATTTACCAATGCAATGGTGCACCCTATCTCCATTGGTACCATTGGCGATCACCATTGGTACCATTGGCGATCGCCATTGGATGCCAATGGTACCATTTAAATGGAGCAAATGGCACCAATGGTGCCATTGGCGACAATGATGCCATTTGTCATTGTGCCAATGGCGACAATGATGCCATTTGTGCCAATGGCGACAATGATGCCATGGTGCCAATGGTACCAATGGAGATAGGGTGCACCATTGGTACCATTTCAGCAATGACCATTGCGGTACCAATGGAGATCCATTGGTGCCATTTAGTGGCACCAATGGCGCCACTGGTGATATGTGCTACTCTGTATCAGTATGACACTTTCGCCTTTCTAATTCTTTTTTCCGATTTATTTTATTCGAGTTATAATTTTTCAGGTTATTTTTCAGGTAATTTTTCAGTTAACCCTCAACTCCCTGGGTTAATATTTCGATTAATTTCGAGTTATTTTTTCGGGTTATTTTTTCAATTTTTTCGGGTTTATTTTTCGATTTATTTTCAACTTATTTTTTCGAGTAATTTTTTCGACAGGTTATTTTCTAAGTGTTTTTTCTAGTTTTTCCAATAATGGTCGGCAATGTCGAAAAGAGGCCCTTAAGTTTATAAATGTTTCTGAGTGATGTTTTTTCTTAACAAGCGCCCTATTCTGCGCCGCGTGCCATGTGTGCACTGCGCCAGTGGGCCGTCGTTTGTTCTTTTCTCGGCCGATGACAGACTCATTGAGAATCAGCGCACTGGCGTCAGCAACACTCAAACAAGATAACCCTCTTCTGCGCGCGGTGCGCCGAGATTTTGGGAAAATCCGCGTATTCAGTGAAATTTTCAAAAATTGTACTTGTACATTGAAATGTCGATTCTGATTGATGCAGATTGTAGATAATTTACAAATTGAAAACTACAATCTGCATTCGGGCATTCCCAAAGTTTAAGTAATCAAATACAAATACAAGCAATCAAATACAGATACAGTTACACATACTGCTTACAGCACTTGCTCAGGATATATCATATCGATAAAAAGCTTCATGATTTTGTGACGCTCATAGCATTTTAATTTGAAGATTTTTAGCCGTCTCATATACTCACAAGAAGCTCGAACAGGCTCGGAGATTCAAAATAAATGAAATACAGAACACGCCCGTATGGAGGTATTTCAAATTAACCAGGAACTGATAAGATATTAAGCAATGGTTTGAAATACAAGAGGTAACAATTTACAAAAAGTTATAGAACACAGAACCTTTCCTCATTGCATATATGTTCTTGATAATCCCAACCATGGCCCATCGAGCCTAATGGTGATTCTTTGCAATAATTAAGCTGCATAATCACTAGATTAGAAGGTAAGCCATTGAAATGCAAAACTCCTAGCGGTTGTTTTGAATGGACTGAATGCCCTGATTAGCTTCAGACGATGATAAGGGGGAGTAGTTCCTGTGGGGTTTTTAGGCTCCAAACGGGAAGTGGCGATGAGACTCCATGGAGGACAGGCAGTGCCAACGAGATATTGAACAAGGCAAGTGTGTGGAGGTTCCACAGAGGCTGGGGTCCAGCTTGCTCGGTTGGATCAAGTCTCAATGAAGCACCGAGTGGGTGTGGCCTGGTTTCGATCCTGCGTCTCTGGAGTACTGCCAGATTTGATGCACATGGTTGTGGAATTAGTCCAACATAAGCTGCTCGGCGCCCTCCATACAAGTAAATATTCCAATATTTTCTGTGACCAGTGGGGCAAATCTACGGGAGTCACAAAATGCTGCTTGTTACCCATGGAACAGAGCATCGTTGTTCAATGAATTCGATCAATTCACAGCTGAATCTAAAATGTTTTCAATTACTAAACCATTGTGTGCTTTACTTAAGTAAATCGCAAAGCGCCATCCTCAAATTAGATCATCGAAAGAAAATGGATCAAATTCTGAACCTGCCGTCTGTCCGAACTCCGACTAAAACAGGATCACTCTTCTTACCATCAGCACAATCATCTGAGAGGAACTTATATCAATATTATTCAACAGCTGCAGCTTGACAGAGCAACAGGAAATAACATAATTAATTTCATTATTCAAATGATTTCTAGATCAAAGTAGCAAGCATGGCGTATATAAGTTTAAAATATGACTCGTGTCGACATTCTACATAGCAAAATTTTAGAGAAAAGCAAATACCCAGATTGATTTCAGAAAAATTCAGAACAATGCTGTGCGATTTATTTTTAAATTGAATGGAAAGAAAAAGTGGCAGTTCAATAAGTTTTTTTTTATCTTAAGAATTTTCATTATTTTTTTCAGTAATTTACAGAATCAAATTTAAAGTTGCTTTGTTATTTGAGTGGAGTGCTAGTTATTTTGAAAATGATATCATTAAGAGATACTAACTCCATAACTGTTTTTGAATGATTTCTTTTTTACTCAAATTAGCCTACTTGAAAAAAACAATGCTTTTCAATATGGTCCAAAAGTCTAACGTTTGAAAATTTTTCTATAAATTTGATAATTTAAGAAACTTAGAAGACATACTATTTTGAAGATGCATTTTGATAAAAATAAATTTCATGGGAAAATAGGATTAATCAATTTGGTAATGATTTATATTAGATATTTTCTTGGGTGCATTTTTGACTTTTCTTGGTTGGCAATTTTTTGACTTTTTATCTTGAGTCTTTGAGTTAAGTTTTAGTCACGCTTAAATGGCTAGAGTAGTTCCTCCTAGATATCTATTTGACAATGTCTAAGCGTGTAATAAATGCTTCAATTTATTTATTTATTTATTCAAATTCGATTCTGCGTTTTCTGCTTATATTTACGTTCCAAAAATTAAATTGGGATATTACATCTAGGCAGTAGGTTTTATTCTCTTGGGCTTTAGAGAAAATTTTCCATTGCTGATTTTATCGAATCAAGTTTGAGATTTTTTACTTCATGCCTGACGTTATTTTCAGACGCTCATTACATCTCAATACGGGACAGTAGGCAGGCCAGCTTTAAAAGTGTAAAATCAGATCTCAGGGAGATGAGATTTTATCTTCAACTTGACTCTAACTGGGCCATGTCATCGGATTAGCCGTACTATCCTGAAAACAGGGGGAGCCTCAGCCCTCATCTACCTGAGAATCACAAGTACTATGAATCCCAATGCTCTTGAGAGCTTGAGTAGTTATATACTTATTGGCCCTAATTTAACCAGCCCTTGAGAACAAAACGACTTTTCAAGGGGCCGGTTAAAGTGGGGCCGATTAAATTAAAGGCCAGTTGATTTAGGTCAGATGAAACTTTTATAAGTTGGCTTATGTACTGGTAAACTTATTTGACCGTCATTATATAACACAGATATCATGATATATTAGACCAGGATTTGGCTATTTGGTTTTTTTGATGCAATTTACGTAGTATAAGTTGGTTTTCGTGGCTATTCTGAGCAAAAATTTCTTGGCTTGGCAACTGCTTGGAAAATGTTTGTCCATAGGGCCGGTTAAAAAAGGGCCGGTTAAATAAAGGCCGGCTAAATGAAGGCCGATAAGGTTGGTGAACTAACTTTGAAGCATAAATATAAATTAGCTGGAAAGAGAGCGTCCATCAATCCAATCTTCCCTTTGAACTTTACAAAGTTGATCGCAATATACTTTTGAAATTTTGATTACAGTACTTAATTAAAACATAATATTTACTAACTTATTTACTACAGCTCACACATGATTCAATCTGAGTTTTTGCTATTTCATAAAACTGTTGCCATTAAGAATGTGAACACGAGTTGTTGTTACCTGTGCAATGTTCTCAGTCAATACAAGCATTTGAAACATCATTACAAGTTATGAAAATTCAACTTACATTTAGAATGAAGGGCGAAGGCGTTCATGAAATCACGAATTCAGGGAGCGAGGTTCGGTGAGGTCCCAAGCACTTGTAAGGACAGATCTGCAGATAGCTTCTCTATCTCTCTTCTCTTGTGTAACGAATGAAAAGGATGCTCCACTGTCACTTCTGAAGTCCGGAGCTCGTCTGCAATGACAAAAATTGAAGAAAACTACGATATTAGGGGAGATGAGGTATGAAGTTTGGGGAATCAATATTATGTTATAAATAAAACAATTTTACTACCCTATTGACGAGGTTCTATTGACTGATGAGCACACATATGTGTTACACGTGATTCAATCTGAGTCTTTGCTTTTTTTTTAAAAAATGCTGCCATTTAGAACTTTAGAACGTGAAAACGAGTTTTTGTTACCTGTGCAATGTTCTCAGTCAATACAAGCATTTGGAATATCATTACTTCATTACAAGTTATGAAGCCATTCAAAATGGTGAGGCTTGTCAAAGAAAACTTGAAAATTTTACTCACGTTTGAAACGGAGGCGTTTGAAATCACAAATTCAGGGAGAGGGGTTTGTTGTAAGCGTCAGATCTGCAGATAACTTCTCTATTTCTATTCTCTGGTGTAACGAATGAAAAGGATGCTCCACTGTCACTTCTGAAGTTCGTCGCTCGTCTGCGATGACAAAAATTGAATCAAACTACGAGATTAGAGTATGCAGTTTGGGTAATAGATATCATGTTACAAATTAAACTATTATATCAGTGTCATGGTTTGGTCAATTCAATGAGAAAAATTAAATTTACAACTCAAAGGGATTCAATTAACCAAATTCTAAACTATAGACTTTGAAGGGGCTAAAGGTAATGAACTAACTCCTTGAAAAGCTTACATCAAAATGTTAGATGTATTGGGGGGGAGGTAAGGCAAACTTTGGCAAACTATGGCAAACTTTGGCAAACACTTTTTTTGGCAAACTCCAAAAAAGTGGAAGCATTTGCCAAAGTTTGCCAAAGTTTGCCAAAAATAAAACTTCTTTTTGAGCACTTATGCAACACTTTAGGTACCCAAAATATGCTTTTCAAGGATGTAGAATCGATTCCCAAGGTCTGTTTTACATTTTGACGTTATCCAGAAGCTGTAGCAGAGACTACATCCGCATTGAAAAGAGTAGGAGGCTACAGTACAAAATACTATATTTTATTACCTCTTACTTTAAGTTTTATGCATTTAAGTACTAAATAGTCCAATCACACTGTTGTATGAAGCCCTAAAACAGAAACATCCACGCTACATAATTGTACATAAGTCTGTTCCAGCAGCCTAAAATCAATAACAAGGCCCCACCGTGATCACTGACCAGTTTCCATGGATTCCTGCAACATAACCCGACATAACGGTATTGAGAATGCTAATTGCCTACATTGAAGCATTGAAGGCTAAGTGGAGCCTATTGGAGCCTGAGTAGAGCCTAGTGAAGGCTGAGTGGAGCCTACCGGAGCCTAATGGAGGCTGTGTGGAGCTTAGTGGTCCACTAGGCTCCACTCAGACTCCAGTAGGCTCCACTAAACCTCCACTAGGCTCCACTCAGCCTCCATTAGGCTCCACTCAGTCTCCACTAGGCTCCACTGAGCCTTCACTAGTACAGTGAAGGCTGGGTAACGCCTAGTGGTCTGCTAGGCTTTACTAGGCTCCACTCAGCCTCCACAAAGCCCCCATTAGGCTCCACTCAGTGGAGGCTGAGTGGAGCCTAGTGGAGGATGTGTGGTGCCTAGTGGAGGCTTAGTGGAGGCTGAGTGGAGCCTACTGGAGGCTGTGTGGAGCCTACTGGAGGCTGTGTGGAGCCTACTGGAGGCTGATTGGTGTCTGGTGGAAGCTGAGTGGAGCCTAGTGGAGGCTGTGTGGAGCCTAGTGGAAGCTGAGTGGAGCCTAGTGGAGGCTGTGTGGAGCCTAGTGGAGGCTGTGTGGAGCCTAGTGGAGGCTGAGTGGAGCCTAGTGGAGGCTGTGTGGAGCCTAGTGGAGGCTGTGTGGAGCCTAGTGGAGGCTAAGTGTAGCCTAGTGGTCCACTAGGCTCCACTCAGCTTTCACTAGTACAGTAAAGGCTGAGTGGAGCCTAGTGGTCTACTAGGCTCCACTAGGATACACACAGCCTCCATTAGGCTCAATTCAGTTTCCACTAGGCTCCACTCAGCCTTCACTAGTACAGTGAAGGAACCCAGTGGAGGCTGAGTGGAGCCTGCTGGATGCTGTGTGGAGCCTAGTGGAGGCTGAGTGGTGTCTAGTGGAAGTTGAGTGGAGCCTAGTGGAGGCTGAGTGGAGCCTAGTGGAGGCTGTGTGGTGTCTAGTGGAAGTTGAGTGCAGCCTAGTGGAGGCTGAGTGGTGTCTAGTGGAAGTTGAGTGGAGCCTAGTGGAGGCTGAGTGGAGCCTAGTGGAGGCTGTGTGGTGTCTAGTGGAGCCTAGTGGAGGCTAGTGGATGCTGTGTGGAGCCTAGTGGAGGCTGTGTGGTGTCTAGTGGAAGTTGAGTGCAGCCTAGTGGAGGCTGAGTGGTGTCTAGTGAAAGTTGAGTGGAGCCTTGTGGAGGCTGAGTGGTGTCTAGTGGAAGTTGAGTGGAGCCTAGTGGAGGCTGAGTGGTGTCTAGTGGAAGCTGAGTGGAGCCTAGTGGAGGTTAAGTGGAGCCTAGTGGAGGCTGAGTGGAGCCTAGTGGAGGCTGTGTGGTGCCTAGTGGAGGCTGAGTGGAGCCTAGTGGAGGCTGTGTGGAGCCTAGTTGAGGCTGTGTGGTGCCTAGTGGAGGCTGTGTGGTGCCTAGTGGAGGCTGTGTGGAGCCTAGTTGAGGCTGTGTGGAGCCTAGAGGACTGAGGAGATTGTGTGGAGGCTGTTTGGAGCCCAATGGAGGTTTAGTGGTGTCTAGTGGAAGCTAAGTGGAGCCTAGTGGAGGATGTGTGGAGCCTAGTGGAGGCTTTGTGGAGACAAGTGGAGGCTGAGTGGAGCGCCAAGTGGAGTCTAGTAAAGGCTGTGTGGAGCCTAGTGAAGGCTGTTTATAGCCTAGAAGAGGCTGAGAGGAGCCTAGTGGAAGCTGAGTGGAGCCTGTGTTGAGTCCAGTGGAAGCTGAGTGGTGTCTAGTGGAAGCTGAGTGGAGCCTAGTGTAGGCTGTGTGGAGCCTACTTGAGGCTGTGTGGAGCCGAGTGGAGGCTGTCTGGAGCCTATTGGAGGCTGTGTGGAGCCTACTTGAGGCTGTGTGGAGCCTAGTGGAGATTGAGTGGACCGTAGTGGTCCACTAGGCTCCACTCAGCCTCCACTTAGCCACAACTAGGCTCCACTCAGCCTCCACTTAGCCACAACTAGGCTCCACTCAGCCTCCATTAGGTTCTACTCAGTTTCCACTAGGCTCCACAAGCCTCCATTAGGCTCCACTAGGCTCTACTAAGCCTTCTCTATTAGCGGAGGCTGTGTGGAGCCAAATGGAGGCTGTTTGGAGCATAGTGGAGGCTGAGTGGTGTCTAGTTGTGGTTGAGTGGAAACTAGTGGAGGCTGAGTGCCGAGTGGAGACTAGAGGAGGCTTAGTGGAACCTAGTGGAGGCCTTGTGGAGCCTAGTGGAGGCCTTGTGGAGCCTAGTGAAGGCCTTGTGGAGCCTAGTGAAGGCTGTGTGTCAGAGCCTAGTGGAGGCTGTGTGTCAGAGCCTAGTGGAGGCTGTGTGTCAGAGCCTAGTGGAGGCTGGGTGGAGCCTAGTGGAGTAGTGGAGGCTGTGTGGAGGCTGTGTGGAAGCTAGTGGAGGCTGAGTGGAGCCCAGTGGAGGCTAGTGGAGGCTAGTGGAGGCTGAGTGATCCCTAGTGGAGGCTGGGTGAGCCTAGTGGAGGTTGAGTGGTGCCTAGTGAAGGCTCTAAGTATAGTTAGAGCTGTCTGAAAGTTTGAATCTATAAATTGTTTTTCAAATTAGTGAACATTTTACCAGTTTCAGCAAGAAAATATGTTTTTATGGAGGCTAATTGATTTAGGCTCCACTCAGCCTCCAAATAGCCTCCATATTAAAGCTTAAATAGCCTCCACGAAAATTTTATATTTCAGTTTCCGTGGAGGCTAATGGAGGCTAATTCCTCAGTGGAGGCTAGTGGGGGCTAATTAGCGTCCACAGTGGAGGCTATTTTTCGAAAATTAGCTTATTGTAACCATGAGTCTCCATGAAGGCAAATTTTTGAAATTAGCCTCCACTCAGCCTCCATGGATGCTAATGAAGGCTAATTTGGTCATGTTCCTGTGGTACCATTTCGCCAAAGACACATCTGATGAACTGGTTAATAAAGATAAGTAGATAGTAAATAGATGGATCCATGCCTGGGAATTATTAACATCTCTTTTTTCGAACCAAACATCTCTTTTTTTTCTCAAAATAGTCTAACCCCCGTCCTTTAGGATACCATTTTGTAAACAATACGGTGCTTGGAGATCAGTTTTTAAACAATTGTTTAAACCCATTATGCCGATAATGATATAAACCATTTTATGGTATACGTGGGATTGTGTTGGGAACCCATATAAGGCCTGAGGATGTTTGGGAACCCATATAAGGCCTGAGGATGTTTTAGGATGCTGGCAGTTCATTTACCATTATGTTGGGAGTTATCATGAGGCAATGTTGGGAGTTCATGTGGCAATGTTGGAGTTCATAGAGCAATATTATAGGTTTATTAGAATTTTAGGCCTATCTCTATTTTCTAGGAAAATTTGTTATCAATTTTGTTATTTTTAAATGTTGTTGTTTGTATATTTGGACGACTATTGAGTTAATTGCATTTGATTTTCGGCGACCGTTAGGTTTTTTTTAATAGCTTGCACAATTTAATAATAGGATTCTTGGTTTGAATTTTCTTCATGTTTTAAGGTTTTTATCTTATAAACTTGGATAGATATTTTAACCTTTCTTTTATTATAGGTAGGAAGCCAGAAGGCTTATTAATGATATATGAGATGTTAATTGTCCTGAAGACGGAGATGGACCGAAACATGTAGACAAATTAATATCATTGCTGTGTTTCTTGGATTATAAAAGAGCATCAATTGTTTTATTGATCAGTCATTTATTAGAATTTCATAGAGAATTGTTGGCAATTCATAGGGCAATATTGACAGTTCATATTAGACCCCAACTAGTCGGTACATACCGCGGTACGTACCGCGGTATGTACCGATTAGTTAGAACATGTTCCGCGGTACATACCCCGGAACATATCCTAACTAGTCGGTACATACTGCGGTACGTACCGCCTCTGCGCGCGCATTTATTCCCAAATTTCTTGCGATAAAGAGGTGAAGCTTCATGCAACAAACAAAGGTCAATGATCAAGGCAATTGAAGCAAATCACTAGATATTTTACAACATCAAGAGTCAGACTTCAAAGCCACCAGAGTCAAACTCCGACCTTTCTGAGTCAAGGCAAACAGAGTCAAGGCAACAGGAGTCAAGGCAACCAGCAAAAGGCAACCCGAGTCGACTTCGAGGCAACCAGTGTCAAGGCAACCAGTGTCAAAGCAAAAAACGGATCGCATAGCAGCATCAGGGAAATGATGTCTACAGATTAGATGGGTGTTGACCCCTGCTTAGTCCTAGTCACGTGACCCATATGCCTAGCATGCAAGGGTGGGCAGATTGAGACTGTCTGGTAGGGCTGATTGGGTGTCTGGTTCGCTCTATGCATGCCAGGCCTATAGATAACGTGACCAGGACTAAACAGGGGTCAACAGTCAACACCCATCCAATCTGTAGACATCATTTCCCTGATGCTGCTATGCGATCCATTGTTTGCTTTGACACTGGTTGCCTCGAAGTCGACTCGGGTTGCCTTATACTGGTTGCCTTGACTCCTGTTGCCTTGATGTTTGCCTTGATTCCTTTGGAAGATCGGAGTTTGACTAAGGTGGTCAGGTCTGACTCTTGATGTTGTAAAATTCCCATGTTGCATTATGTTGCCTCCTTGACCTTGATCATTGACCACATTTTTGTTTATTGCATGAAGCTTCACCTCTTAATCGCAAGAAATTTGGGACTAGTTAGGATATGTTCCGGGTATGTACTGAGCTGAAGTTTGTATCTGATACTTTGTTTACCGCGGTATGTACCGACTAGTTAGGATATGTTCGGTGTACCGAGACTACGCGTTCCCCTCAGGGGGATGCCAGGCCCCCTAGTTTTAAAAAATTCTATCTAAACCGACTCTTAGGGGGGTTTCTACCTAAGACCGGGGTCTTAGTATCAAACTTAAGTCGGTGTGAGTTGTGTATGTAACAGTCATTACGAATACAGCTTATGGTGCAAGATCTTAGAACCCTGAAGCTCTCAGCACAATAGGTTTAAAATTATTGAGCTTGATAAAAAAAAGTGTCTTGACCCCTCACCCCCTTCAATAAAGTCATAAAACAATACGTACCATATAATATTGTCAGCAGAGCATTCACTGAACAGAAGCGATGACGAGGAAGAAAACAAAAGAAGCTGACGTAAGATTCCATCTGATTCGGACTGAGTCGCACTAGTCACCTGAGAATGGCCGATAATCTGAATGTATAATTTTTTCAATACCTCATAAGCTCATTTCAAGGAAATATACCTAGCTAGAAAAAGACCTTATATAATAAATCATAGTGACACATTAACTTGACTAATTGCACAGCTGTACCACGAAAACATTGGAATCAATAAATGCTTAGACAGTGCACCAACACAGCATAAAAACTTAAAAACTGAGAAATAATTTCAACATTTTAAAGTTTTTTATTATCGCAAAGTGCTAAAGAATCATGGTATCAGTATTAAGGTTTTTCTTTTCAGGTAGCCACAGGCCCACCCTAGGATGCTGAGTTTTTCGTCGTTCAGGCCCGCTTTTTTTCCGTCACAGGCCCACTTTTTAGCAGAAACTTGATAACAAAAACAGGCCCATTTGAGACATCACAGGCCCATTTGAGATAATAAAAGCCCATCTGAGACAGCACTGGCCAATTTGTGACAATGTATGCCCATTAATTGATAGATCACAGGCCTATTTGAGACATAAAAAGGCCCAAAAGAGACCACACAGACCCGTTCGAGACAAAACAGGTCCACTTGAGACATCACAGGCCAATCTTGAACATTGCAGGCCCAAAATTTCACCACCCCTACCCCCTTATTCCAAAAACTCCTTGGATTTCGAAATTAAAGATAACATTTCAAAATCAAGGAAAAAGCTCGATCTAGGATGCCAGCCACCAGCACATCCAGGAAAGAAAAACCTTAATCAGTATTGATGATCATTATCTTATCATAGTACTATTATTATAATATACTCTGATATTTTTTTAATTTTCTGGTTACAGTACGAACAATTGAACGACAAATGTTTCAAAAAATTTAAAAGTGTTCATAATTTGTTTTTGTTGTCTCACAAGCTTTTTGTAATCAAACAATGGAACAGAAGTTTTATTGCTCTCAGTAGAATCAATCAACTCGATATAATTAATTATTTTCTTAATATCCAACCCATAAGCACATAGTTTTAATGAATTAAAGATAACAAACTACAACATAACACTCACGTTATAATTAATGGTTAATATCGTTAATCCAATGCTTTGATGTTTCCTGCGTGAAATCCACGACGAAGGGTAACTTCATTTTTTGAAATGAGTCGTCAGCAATCTATGGGCCCATGCCTCAAATTTGATTGTATAAAGTTACGGTATGCCTTATTTAGGGAAAAAACTATTTTGCTAAAATGGTAAATTTATATCTGCAATGTGGAAAATATATGAATAATTGGGCTTAATAAGAAATATTTACCAATACTGCTATCTACATATTATAACCCAGAAGAAAGTGGGCCATGAAATCGACACATCAATTGGCATCAGGAAACGAGGTGATATGCATAAAAAGACTGGCAACAAATGGAAGCAAAAGTTTCAGATATTATTGGTAATATCGCTAAGCGCCATTTGTCAACAAATGAAAAAGGATCATCAATAGCGGCAATAATAACATTAATTATTGACATTCATTGGTGGCACTTGCCACTCATTGTCTACAATAGATCATGATCTCCCAGCGCCCTTGACTATCGCCAGACACCAGTCGGTAATGGTGATTGAAGTATGATTACGACCAATTTCGACAATGATTCATTTATTTACCTATTTAGGAAAGAGGCTGACAAATCTAATATTCTTCAATCCCCAAATCTACACACAGATTTGTACAGAACGTTCGATTGACATAGGGCTCAATAAAATCTATTTAGAAAGTTGACACGTGAGCAGGAAATCCATGAGCTCTCCGGTAATTGAGTGATCTGTACAACGCATATGCATTTGGCTTTTATTAGAATTTTAAATTCCTTGGTGCCTAAAAGGGTACTCCTCCGGTCCCCCTAAATGGAATGAAATCAATGGAATGGTGATAGTCTGGAGTAAAAAGTGGACAACAGTTTTTATGAAATAGACATCGGTACAACAGTTTTTATGAAATAGACATCAGTAAAAGAGTCACAAGAGTTGTAAACTCTGTCCAACTGATCCATTGGATCCATCATGTCCAATGGACGTCCATACGACATCCAATGGACATCCATTGACCATGATGTCTATCGGTAAAAATGTCCAATGCTGTTCAATAGATCCAATGGATCCATCTGAGTAGATCCAATGGACACAATCACTAAACATGGTTTGGTAGATGGACAGTGGACACCAATGTGGTATTTTTGTTCAATGGATCCATTGGATCCATTGTGTTCATTGAACACCATTGGACGTGTCCATTGGATCCATTGCACATTTTTTCCATTGGATCTAATGGATCCAGTTTGTCCATTGGACACAATGGATCTATTGGACACTTGCACAATAGATCCATTGGACACAATGGTTGCAATGGACTCAATGTGCAATGGATCTAATGGTGTTCATCAGAAACAATGGATCCAATAGACACAATGGATCCATTGAACAAAAATACCAGACTGATGTCCATCTACCAAAACATGGTGATTGTGTCCATTGGATCCACTAAGATGGATCCAATGAACATCCATTGGATCCATTGAACACTGCATTGGACAATTTTTAAATTTTACTGATGGACATCATGTTAACAGATGTCCATTGGATGTCAAATTGACTGTATGTCCATTGGACATGTCCATTAAACATGATGGATCCAAAGGATCCATTGGACAAAATTCACAACTCTTGTGACCCTTTTAACGATATATCAATTGGAACCAAAAACTATTGGTCTGGAGTCAAAAAAAAAGTTTATCAAATTTTTTATTTTGCCTCAAAATTCAAATAGACACATCAATTGGAATCAAGAAACTAAGTGACATTGTCAAAGCTTACAATGAAATGAATTAAATATCACATAAATCCAGGTTCAGCCTTTAATAGCTAGAAAGTGGACCATCTTGCCTCAAAAGGCATAAGTGGCACCAAAGATTGAATTTAAACTTTTCATTTTTTTTCAGGAAAAAAAAAGATTGAATATGACATGAAATTAATGGGTAAATATTGGGCCAAAAGTTGGTCAATGCTTTGGCACCCAGAAGAAATATGAACATATTGGCATCAGAAAAAAACTCAAATAGTAAAAAATAGATCATGATCTCCCAGCGCCCTTACTATCGCCAGAAAGTCGGTAATAGCACCAATTTCGACAATGATTCACTTATTTACCTATTTGAAAGAGGCAGAAAATCTAATATCTTTCTTCAAAACATCAAGATTTGCAAGATCGTTTTTCTCCAAACTCCGTATTTAGAAAGTTGACACGTGAACAGGAAATCCATGCGTCTTTTTGAGCTCTCCGGTAATTGATCTGCACAACGCATATGCATTTGCTCCATTAGAATGTTAAATTCCTTGGTGCCTAAAAGGGTACTCCTCTGGTCCCCTAAATGGAATGAAATCAATGGAATTCAGATTTCTGGAAAAAGTGGTGGACAACAGTTTTTACAAAATAGACATCGGTACAACAGTTTTTATGAAATAGACATCAGTAAAAGAGTCACAAGAGTTGTAAATTTTGTCCAATTGATCCATTGGATCCATCATGTCCAATGGACATCCATTGACCATGATGTCTAATGTCTATCGGTAAAAATGTCTAATGCTGTTCAATAGATCCAATGGATCCATCTGAGTAGATCCAATGGACACAATCACTAAACATGGTTTGGTATTTTGGTTCAATGGATCCATTGGATCCATTGTGTTCATTGAACACCATTGGACGTGTCCATTGGATCCATTGCACATTTTTTTCCATTGGATCTAATGGATCCAGTTTGTCCATTGGACACAATGGATCTATTGGACACTTGCACAATAGATCCATTGGACACAATGGTTGCAATGGACTCAATGTGCAATGGATCTAATGGTGTTCATCAGAAACAATGGATCCAATAGACACAATGGATCCATTGAACAGGAATACCAGACTGATGTCCATCTACCAAAACATGGTGATTGTGTCCATTGGATCCACTAAGATGGATCCAATGAACATCCATTGGATCCATTGAACACTGCATTGGACAATTTTTAAATTTTACTGATGGACATCATGTCAACAGATGTCCATTGGATGTCAAACTGACTGTATGTCCATTGGACATGTCCATTAAACATGATGGATCCAAAGGATCCATTGGACAAAATTCACAACTCTTGTGACCCTTTTAACGATATATCAATTGGAACCAAAAACTATTGGTCTGGAGTCAAAAGTTGATCAAATTATATTTTGCCTCAAAATTCAAATAGACACATCAATTGGCACTAGAAACTAAGTGACATTGTCAAAGAAAGCTTACAATGAAATGAATTAAATACTACATAAATCCAGGTTCATATTAATAGCCAGGAAAGTGGACCATCTTGCCTCAAATAGGCATGCCAAGTGAAACCAACTAAGTAAACTTTTCAGTGAAACTTTACAGTAGACCAGATTGAATATGACATGAAATTAATGTTTATATTGGGCCAAAAAGTTGGTCAATGCTTTGGCACCTCGAATAGACATATGAAGTGCCTCCAAAAACTAGGTAAAATAGGTAAAATAGATTGACAATGACATATTATGTAATTATGTAAATACATGTTTATAATTGTGGAGTATAAAGTGGGCAATATTTTGCTTCAAATAGACAGCAAAAAACTAGATAAAAATTCTAGCAAAGCTTACAATAAAATTACAATAAACTTGATAGGAAAATACAGAAGATACAAGCTGATATTGTGTAGAATGAAGTGAGCTATATTTTGACTTAGACAGACAAATCAAGTGGCATCAAAACTAAATGAAATTGCCAGTGAAAGTTTACAATAATGTAGTTTGAAATAGCAAAAATGTATGTCCATATTGTGGGTATATAAGTTAGGCGATTTTTTTGTCTCAACAAATGAACAACTACTAGATGAAATAAATGAATGGAAGGTAAGAAAAAAACTGGGGCTTATGTAAACAATTGGTATGGATTTGATCAATGAATTTTTGGTGCAATTAGGCGATTTTTTGTCTCAACAATGAACAACTACTAGATGAAATTTGCATTAAAACTTGTCAGTGAAAACATCCAATAAATATGATTAAAACTAACATAAAGTGCATGTCCATATTGGGCATGAAAATTGGGCAAGGTTTTGCCTCAAATAGGCATGACAAGTGGCATCAAAACTAAGAAAATTTCAGTGAAAATTTTCAATAAACTAGATTGAAATTGGCATATATAATACATGTTCATATCGGGCAAAAAATTGGGCAATGCTTGGCAAGCATTGCTTGCCTCAAATAGACATATCAACTGGCACCAAAAACTAGGTAAACTAGGTAAAGGGAAAATCACATAAAACTAGTCTTCTTTGTAGAACAAATACAGACTATGGATGGAGCTGCTGGAGAGTTTTGTGGCTTGACTTCTTCTTTGTGAAAGTCAAGCCACAAAACTCTCCAACAACCCATCCATAATCTTGATGGTATCCATGAAAGAGTGCCTTCATCAAAGATCTAGGCAGATCCAGATAAAGCATAGACACCAAAAATGATATGGTGTAATGAAAGCTAACACTGAGCCACATGGACTTTGCAAAAGTGAAAACATGTACATGGTGGAAATTAACATGAAATACACATTAATATTCTCATACTGGGCATGAAAATTATGCAAATGATTTACCTCAAATAGGCATATCAAGTGGCACCATAAACTGTGTAAATTGTTCACTGAAAACTTGCATTAAAATGAATTACAAATATCATAAATATATGTCCACATTGCGAAGTATAAAGTGGGAAATATTTTGCCTCAAATAGACACCAAAAACTAGGTGAAATTTTCAGCATAAATTAGCTTACAAATTGAAAACGACAGAAACTACATTTTGTGGAGACAGAAAATGCATTTTGTAGAGAATGAAGTCGGCAATGAAATGAAAGCTCAAAATAATAAGGCATTAAGAGGTATATATAGCTTGGAAAGAAAAAATCACATTCATGGACACTATTTGCCCTCAAAACAGTGCCTTAAATGAGTTTAAAAAAACTTACTTCCTATAGAGGTATTATGAAAACTATACATATATCATGACCTCATGAAGTACAACTTATCAATAAATAAATAAATAAAATAAATAAACAAAATAAATAAAAGGGATCCAAGGATTGAAACATAGAAAGGAAAACCTGTGAATGATAACAGATTATAAGCAGCTATCTTACAGGACCAGAGCTAACCGAAAAACTGTTCTTTCAATGGTAAAATAGGCTGATGTAGACGAAACTCAAACAAGCAATAAAGTCTTTCACTAATATAATTTAAAAAGATAGAAACGATTGGTATTCCTCACCCAGATCCTTGGATAGGTACATTTAAAGGGAATAAGTGGAAGAAGACTTGGTTAGATAAACTTGGAAGCAAGAAGGAAATGTGTATGAAGTGATTTGTTGGTACTTCATATGAAGTCAGCTATCCAATGCTGACATAATTGGTCAGTTTTTGGATGAAAACTGAGAAACTACTATGAACGTACGGCGCGGCGCCATTTTTCTGGATGGTCGTTTTGACGTGTCAAATCGACACGTCAAAACGACCAACTGTTAGTGAGAAATAGGGCCCTGGTTATGGTATAATTAGAACTTATTTTTATAGGACAAAGTAAGTTGCTGTAAATGATAATGCCACGGCGCCACGCCACTAAACTTGCTTCATTTTTAGTAACTTATACTTTCCTAAGCCAGCATAGGCGTGTGTAAGCGCCATGTGCTTCCCTATGTGCAACGCAAACAAATACTTTGCTATAATTGTTCATAATATGTTGTTAAGTTATTTTTATTAAATTATTTGCAATGTAGCCCCACATGAATGTGTGGCATTACTAATTTATTGTGGGTACCTCGACATAAGGGTGCTTTATACAGTGATATAATATGGTGAAATTAGTTTGAATATTTGAGGTGATGCTATGTCAACAATTTTCTACAATTCTACAACAGGGATATACGTGTTTAGCAAACTTATACTATGAACATTTAGAGTTTTTGTTACCACAGAATAAAATGTAACATGCACAGAAATAACTACAAAACTTGTGCAGCCATTCTAAAAATGTGTTATGTAAGTAGCTAAATTTAAGGTGGATGCATTGATTGAAAAGTGCTCATGTTTAAGTGTTTTAGTGCTCATGCTCATGTGGCTTTGTGCAAACATTGTCATAAAAATAATTGTGACCTTTTTACAATAATGTCTGTGTAAAGCTGCACATGAGAGCACTTATGCATGTTTTTCAAGAATTGGCTGATGGAAATGATGCAGGTGCCTATTAATAGCACATCAAGGTAAAAGTGTCACAAGAGTTGTGATTTTTGTTCAATGGATCCATTGGATTCATCATGTCCAATGGACATGTCCAATGGACATCCATTGAACATGATGTCCATCGGTTAAAATGTCCAATGGTGTTCAATGGATCCATTGGATCCATTTTTGATGTTCAATGGACATGTTCAATGGATCCAATGGATATTCAATGGATCCATCTGAGTGGATCCAAGGGACACAATCACCAAACATGGTTTGGTAGATGGACATCAGTCTGGTATTTTTGTTCAATGGGTCCATTGGATCCAATGGATCCATCATGTCCATTGAACATGTCCATTCGATCCATTGGATCCAATGTACATTGTGTCCATTGGATCCATTGTGTCCAATGGACAAAATGGATCCATTAGATCCAATGGACACAATGTGTAATGGATTTAATGGATCCAATGGACATGTCCAATGGTTTTCAATGGACACAGTGGACCAAACCGGCAAACCATGTTTGGTGATTGTGTCCATTGGATCCACTCAGATAGATCCATTGAACATCCATTGGATCCATTGAACATGTCCATTGAACATCAAAAATGGATCCAATGGACCCATTGGATCCATTGAACAACATTGGACATTTTTACTGATGGACATCATGTTCAATGGAAGTCCATTGGATGTCCAATGGATGTCCATTGGACATGTCCATTGGACATGTCGGATCCAATGGATCCATTGGACAAAAATCACAACTCTTGTGACATTTTTACCTACAGAAATTCATGGGATCATAATGAAAAACTGGATTTCAAGTTTGTTCTTTATAGTTTACCTAGTAGAACATACCTTATACCTTTTCCAGTATAAAAATGGAAAATGTGAATTTAAACTTCTTCTATCCTTTGAACAATAAATCTTAATGAAACAATAGAAATCAAAAACTGTATTCTTTCATTACTGTAAATATATTTTTCTCTCTTCAATGTTCATTCCTATTTAAATTTAAGGCAAGCAGAGATTCATTACATAGTTTCTAAACCTCACATTTCTGAGTGCATAAATGAATGGATTAACTGTTATGTTTATAGACAGGCAGTGTGTGAAGAATATTTGGAACCAATCTGGAACATGAGGTGTCTGAAGAGCAATGAAGACAAGGAGTGGTGTGTAAGATATCACAAAGACACAGCATATCAATGAAATTGTCATTGCTGTATTGCCATGGTTGCATCTATTCACTGTTGCAGTCATGAATTGCTGTTGTGACTGATTACTATCATGTCTCCGTATGCTGGACTTTAGCAGTCCAAAAAATGTTGGAGGATCCGACAAAGCAATGCTTCTTCTGACTTGGAATATACTGATCTTTATCAAAATGAACATGTTGGTTCCCACTATAATCATCATAGGAATCAAGATAACAAGACAAGTCAAAATATTGTTGATAACTTTGTGCCTAGGATCTGAAAAGTTTGATGGAGCACATCTAAACCTTATTGGCACATAAATTGCCATGTTGTCTTTGATCCCAAACATTAGAACAAGACTGTAAAGAATCCCTGAGACCCAAACCAGTCTCACTATAACTTTTAGAAAGCTAGTCTCAGGATCAGAAGAAAAGTTGTTAGCTCTGTTGAGGGCACGAACTCTGTAACAAGCCAGGAGAACTAGCATGAAGATCTCCACAACAAATGGGACTGGTCCAACAAAAGCCAAAATGTAGCACATGACTGGACCTGTAAGTAGTTAAATTTAAACTTTTTTCCTTTATTCAGTGATGATCAAAAAACTCATGGAGCTAACTTAAATGAGGAATGAAAATTACAAGATATCAAAAAACATTTACCTAAAATCCATTGTGTAAATATTAAGCAGAGCAGGGAGGGAACATTATGGGTTATCAGTATCAAAATCTCTGCTGTTGCCAAGTGCTCTATGAGGGTGATCGACACCTGCAAAGATATTTGGTTAGTCACTTGATTAGTTACAGGTTTGTTTCATGTAAGTTACAGGTTATTTACAGGCCAGTCAAAAGTTAATTTCAGGTTAGTTTCAGGTAAGTTACAGGTCAATGACAGGTTGGTTGCAGGTAAGTTTAGGGTCCGTCACATGTAAATTTGAGGTAACTTTTTGGTTAGTTGCAGGTTAGTTTCAGTTTAGTTACAGATTAGTGTCCGGTTAATTACAGGTAAGTTACAGGTTAATAACATAATTACAGGTTTGTAACTGGTTAGTCACAGTCAAGTTACCGTTAAGTTACAGGTAAGCTACAGGTTTAATTACTGGTAAATTACAGGTAAATTACTCGTTAGTACAGATTAGGATCAGGTTGGTTGCAGCCTTCAGGTTAAATAAATAATGTGTGTACCACTCACTTTTGTACATGGGTTCTGTGGTTGGTGTGGATATGAGGGAAAGTTAGTCCCATTGAATTCAGCATAATGTGCAGATATGCACATAGAGTTTCAGATTTCTAATGAGGGAGGAAATCTTGTTTTTGGACACTATCATGGTTGAGAAGGAAATGTTGAGGAGGATTCTATGTGAAATGTGAGGAGGATTATTCATGTCTGCATATGGGGTATAATGAATTCATTTTGGACTGGATATATTCATCTCTGTTCATCAAAGCTGATATCTGTACATTGTGATTATATTATTCTATTCAAGTGTAATGGATGATTTCAATAGTATGTTTTGTAAGTTCAGTGTTTGTTTTTAATCTTTATTAAACCATTTTAATGTGACTTTTGATACTTATGTTTCAACCATTTTAATGTGACATTTCAAACCAATCACTGATTCCTCTGGGTTACATTATTTCAAATTTTCTATATTTAGAACTTTCTAGTCTAGAAGTTTTTGTATCTCTGGTAGGTGGGAGACTGTTATATTTGGAACTTTCTAGTTTAGAAGTTTTAGTTTCTCTGGTAGGTGGGAGATTGTTATATTTCATAAATATAGGTTATGACATTTTAACTGGAATCCCTACTGGAATCTTTGCTTTACTTTTCCACCTCAGTGGTTAGTAAACCTTTGTGTTATTATATTTGCTTCGGGTTTCAATTTGATATTCGTGATATGATTTAGATATTCTGATAATGTTATTATCACTGTATTTCTGGATTACTCATTGATGATATATTATTTCAGATTGGTATATTGGCAACTTGTTGTTTCACTCCATTTAAGTTATAACACATTAACCCATAAAGTTAACTTCTTCCGAAAACACGCCTTCAGCAAAGATTTAAATTATAAAGAAAACTGTCAAGATCCAAGCCTAAATAAAATTAAGAACATAACAAAGCACAAGCCCTCTATTTTTCGGGGGGAATGGAATGTTATTATATTATAATGCAATCAAGATAAGTTTAGGATGAAATATTAGTTCAAATCAATAATCAAATAATGAATAAATATGATGTTCAAATGCAAATATAATTTATGAATTAAATTATTATCATTGTATTTTCATGGTGATGGAGGGGCCGGGATTTTCCGTAGGGAAGCGCGTGGCGCGTACAAACACTTATTCGGGCTTAGGAAGCCGGGACTTTATTGCATTACATGCAACATTGCAATACATCGACAAAATACAAACGCAGACAAAACTGCGCCGCGCGTGCTGGCTTTGTGCGCGCGCGGTGCATGCGCCATGCTCAAATATTCCCCTTTTGTTTTTCCTAAGCCCGCATAGGTGTGTGTACGCGCCGCGCGCTTCCCTGGGGAAGCGCGCCGCGCGTACGGTGTACCAGAAGGATAAGTTATTGTACCTTTTTTTAAAAATAGAAATAACTTATCCTTCTGGGACACGAGTGTGTCCCAAAAGGATAAGTTATTTTTTATTTTTGAAAAAGAAAAAATAACTTATCCTTCTGGTACACGAGTGTGTCCCAAAAGGATAAGTTATTTTCTATTTTTGAAAAAGAAAAAATAACTTATCCTTCTGGTACACGAGTGTGTCCCAGAAGGATAAGTTATTTCTATTTTTGAAAAATAAAAATAACTTATCCTTCTGGGACACGAGTGTGTCCCAGAAGGATAAGTTATTTTCTATTTTTGAAAAAGAAAAATAACTTATCCTTCTGGGACACGAGTGTGTCCCAGAAGGAAAAGTTATTTTATTTTGAAAAAAGAAAATAACTTATCCTTCTGGGACGTGTCCCAGAAGGATAAGTTATTTTTATTTTGCAATGAAAGGTAACTGTATGATATGCACACATCTTTCCTTGGGAAGCATGAAGCTGCACTGCGCAGGTGAGTCTGGCAGATGTGCCATACCCGGTGGCAAATTGTCAGGCATTGCCTGACCCCTTGCTAAACATGTATATCCCTGTCTGGCTCGCGCGGCGCGTACACCCTGCACCCATGCGGGCTTAGGAACACGACTCTACAAGTTGTGGCGCTAGGGGGTCAGTTCCTAAGCCCACATAGGTGTGTGTACGCGCCACGCGCTTCCCTAAGGAAGCACGCCGCGTGAGCCAGACAGGGATATACGTGTTCAGCAAGGGGGTCAGGCAACGCCTGACAATTTGCCACCGGGTATGACACTTCTGAATCTGCCAGACTCACCTGCGCAGTGCAGCTTCATGCTTCCCCAAGGAAAGATGTGTGCATATCATACACACCTACATTGTTAAATAAAAATAACTTATCCTTCTGGGACACACTCGTGTCCCAGAATGATAAGTTATTTTTCTTTTTCAAAAATAAAAATAAATTATCCTTCTGGGACACACTCGTGTACCAGAAGGATAAGTTATTTTTTCTTTTTCAAAAATAGAAAATAACTTATCCTTCTGGGACACACTCGTGTACCAGAAGGATAAGTTATTTTTTCTTTTTCAAAAATAGAAAATAACTTATCCTTCTGGGACACACTCGTGTTTCAGAAAAGGATAAGTTATTTTTCTTTTTCAAAAATAAAAAATAACTTATCCTTTTGGGACACACTCGTGTCCCAGAAGGATAAGTTATTTCTATTTTAAAAAAAAAGGTACAATAACTTATCCTTCTGGTACACCGTAGCGCGAGCCACACAGGGATATACGTGTTTAGCAAGGATATACGTGTTAAGCAACTTTTGTTTGCGCGCTGTGTTCGCCTTCTTTTATTTCGCAGCGCAGCGCTCCGCAGTCCGCGCGCACCAATTAAATTAGGTTCATGTTAGCATCGCTTTAATTCTTCCTAAGCCCGCATAGGGGTGTGTACGCGCGCCGCGCAACGATAACAGGGATGTACGTGTTTAGCAACTTTAATTCATCCAGCGACTTTTTCTTTGCGCATATTTCCCTTACCATGGAGATCGTGGAAAAACAATTTAGCGTTTGCTCCGCCGCTTGCCCTAACCAGCGCCCTGGTTTCGCGCACAGAGTGCGCGGCGCGGCAAGCCGCTAAACCAGGGCCCTATTTCTCACTAACAGTTGGTCGTTTTGACGTGTCGATTTGACACGTCAAACGACCATCCAGAAAAATGGCGCCGCGCCGTACGTTCATAGTAGTTTCTCAGTTTTCATCCAAAACTGACCAATTATGTCAGCATTGGATAGCTGACTTCATATGAAGTACCAACAAATCACTTCATACCCATTTCCTTCTTGCTTCCAAGTTTATCTAACCAAGTCTTCTTCCACTTATTCCCTTTAAATGTACCTATCCAAGGATCTGGGTGAGGAATACCAATCGTTTCTATCTTTTTAAATTATATTAATGAAAGACTTTATTGCTTGTTTGAGTTTCGTCTACATCAGCCTATTTTACCATTGAAAGAACAGTTTTTCGGTTAGCTCTGGTCCTGTATAAGGTAGCTGCTTATAATCTGTTATCATTCACAGGTTTTCCTTTCTATGTTTCAATCCTTGGATCCCTTTTATTTATTTTGTTAATTTATTTTATTTATTTATTTATTGATAAGTTGTACTTCATAATTTTAACGTTATTTTAGCCAGTCGAAGATTTTCTATCTAAAACACATCAGTCGATCAAATGAAGTTGATCTATCGACCAATTCCATTCGATCGATCAACGAACGTTACGGGCGCCTGAGGTCATGATATATGTATAGTTTTCATAATACCTCTATAGGAAGTAAGTTTTTTTAAACTCATTTAAGGCACTGTTTTGAGGGCAAATAGTGTCCATGAATGTGATTTTTTCTTTCCAAGCTATATATACCTCTTAATGCCTTATTATTTTGAGCTTTCATTTCATTGCCGACTTCATTCTCTACAAAATGCATATTCTGTCTCCACAAAATGTAGTTTCTGTCGTTTTCAATTTTTTCAAAATTTAATTTATGCTGAAAATTTCACCTAGTTTTTGGTGTCTATTTGAGGTAAAATATTTCCCACTTTATACTTCGCAATGTGGACATATATTTATGATATTTGTAATTCATTTTAATGCAAGTTTTCAGTGAACAATTTACACAGTTTATGGTGCCACTTGATATGCCTATTTGAGGTAAATCATTTGCATAATTTTCATGCCCAGTATGAGAATATTAATGTGTATTTCATGTTAATTTCCACCATGTACATGTTTTCACTTTTTGCAAAGTCCATGTGGCTCAGTGTTAGCTTTCATTACACCATATCATTTTTGGTGTCTATGCTTTATCTGGATCTGCCTAGATCTTTGATGAAGACACTCTTTCATGGATACCATCAAAGATTATGGATGGAGTTGTTGGAGAGTTTTGTGGCTTGACTTTCACAAAGAAGAAGTCAAGTCACAAAACTCTCCAGCAGCTCCATCCATAGTCTGTATTTGTTCTACAAAGAAGACTAGTTTTATGTGATTTTCCCTTTACCTAGTTTACCTAGTTTTTGGTGCCAGTTGATATGTCTATTTGAGGCAAGCAATGCTTGCCAAGCATTGCCCAATTTTTGCCCGATATGAACATGTATTATATATGCCAATTTCAATCTAGTTTATTGAAAATTTTCACTGAAAATTTTTCTTAGTTTTTTATGCCACTTGTCATGCCTATTTGAGGCAAAACCTTGCCCAATTTTCATGTCCAATATGGACATGCACTTTATGTTAGTTTTAATCTTATTTATTGGATGTTTTCACTGACAAGTTTTAGTAGTTGTTCATCTAGTAGTTGTTCATTGTTGAGGTTGTTCATCGCCTAACTTATACCCCACAATATGGACATACATTTTTGCTATTTCAAACTACATTATTGTAAACTTTCACTGGCAATTTCATCTAGTTTTTGATGCCACTTGATTTGTCTGTCTGAGTCAAAATATAGCTCACTTCATTCTTCACAATATAAGCTTGTTTCTTCTGTATTTTCCTATCAAGTTTATTGTTGTTTTATCGTAAGCTTTGCTAGAACTTTTATCTAGTTTTTTGCTGTCTATTTGAGGCAAAATGTTGCCCACTTTATACTCCACAATTATAAACATGTATTTACATAATTACATAATATGTCATTGTCAATCTATTTTACCTATTTTACCTAGTTTTTGGTGGCACTTCATATGTCTATTCGAGGTGCCAAAGCATTGACCAACTTTTTGGCCCAATATAAACATTAATTTCATGTCATATTCAATCTGGTCTACTGTAAATTTTCACTGAAAAGTTTACTTAGTTTTTGGTGCCACTTGGCATGCCTATTTGAGGCAAGATGGTCCACTTTCCTGGCTATTAATATGAACCTGGATTTATGTAATATTTAATTCATTTCATTGTAAGCTTTCTTTGACAATGTCACTTAGTTTCTGGTGCCAATTGATGTGTCTATTTGAATTTTGAGGCAAAATATAATTTGATCAACTTTTGACTCCAGACCAATAGATTTTGGTTCCAATTGATATATCGTTAAAAGGGTCACAAGAGTTGTGAATTTTGTCCAATGGATCCTTTGGATCCATCATGTTTAATGGACATGTCCAATGGACATACAGTCAGTTTGACATCCAATGGACATCTGTTAACATGATGTCCATCAGTAAAATTTAAAAATTGTCCAATGCAGTGTTCAATGGATCCAATGGATGTTCATTGGATCCATCTTAGTGGCTCCAATGGACACAGTCACCATGTTTTGGTAGATGGACATCAGTCTGGTATTTTTGTTCAATGGATCCATTGTGTCTATTGGATCCATTGTTTCTGATGAACACCATTAGATCCATTGCACATTGAGTCCATTGCAACCATTGTGTCCAATGGATCTATTGTGCAAGTGTCCAATAGATCCATTGTGTCCAATGGACAAACTGGATCCATTAGATCCAATGGAAAAAATGTGCAATGGATCCAATGGACACGTCCAATGGTGTTCAATGAACACAATGGATCCAATGGATCCATTGAACAAAAATACCACATTGGTGTCCACTGTCCATCTACCAAACCATGTTTAGTGATTGTGTCCATTGGATCTACTCAGATGGATCCATTGGATCTATTGAACAGCATTGGACATTTTACCGATAGACATCATGTTCAATGGATGTACATTGGATGTCGTATGGACGTCCATTGGACATGATGGATCCAATGGATCAGTTGGACAGAATTTACGACTCTTGTGACTCTTTTACTGATGTCTATTTCATAAAAACTGTTGTACCGATGTCTATTTCATAAAAACTGTTGTCCACGTTTTACTCCAGACTATCACCATTACATTGATTTCATTCCATTTAGGGGGACCGGAGGAGTACCCTTTTAGGCACCAAGGAATTTAAAATTCTAATAAGAGCCAAATGCATATGCGTTGTGCAGATCACTCAATTACCGGAGAGCTCAAAAAGACGCATGGATTTCCTGTTCACGTGTCAACTTTCTAAATAGATTTTATTGAGCCCTATGTCAATCGAACGATCTGTACAAATCTGTGTGCAGATTTGGGGATTGAAGAATATTAGATTTGTCAGCCTCTTGCCTAAATAGGTAAATAAATGAATCATTGTCGAAATTGGTCGTAATCATACTTCAATCACCATTACCGACTGGTGTCCGGCGATAGTCAAGGGCGCTGGGAGATCATGATCTATTGTAGACAATGAGTGGCAAGTGCCACCAATGAATGTCAATAATTAATGTTATTATTGCCGCTATTGATGATCCTTTTTCATTTGTTGACAAATGGCGCTTAGCGATATTACCAATAATATCTGAAACTTTTGCTTCCATTTGTTGCCAGTCTTTTTATGCATAATATCACCTCGTTTCCTGATGCCAATTGATGTGTCGATTTCATGGCCCACTTTCTTCTGGGTTATAATATGTAGATAGCAGTATTGGTAAATATTTCTTATTAAGCCCAATTATTCATATATTTTCCACATTGCAGATATAAATTTACCATTTTAGCAAAATAGTTTTTTCCCTAAATAAGGCATACCGTAACTTTATACAATCAAATTTGAGGCATGGGCCCATAGATTGCTGACGACTCATTTCAAAAAATGAAGTTACCCTTCGTCGTGGATTTCACGCAGGAAACATCAAAGCATTGGATTAACGATATTAACCATTAATTATAACGTGAGTGTTATGTTGTAGTTTGTTATCTTTAATTCATTAAAACTATGTGCTTATGGGTTGGATATTAAGAAAATGATTAATTATATCGAGTTGATTGATTCTACTGAGAGCAATAAAACTTCTGTTCCATTGTTTGATTACAAAAAGCTTGTGAGACAACAAAAACAAATTATGAACACTTTTAAATTTTTTGAAACATTTGTCGTTCAATTGTTCGTACTGTAACCAGAAAATTAAAAAAAATATCAGAGTATATTATAATAATAGTACTATGATAAGATAATGATCATCAATACTGATTAAGGTTTTTCTTTCCTGGATGCGCTGGTGGCTGGCATCCTAGATCGAGCTTTTTCCTTGATTTTGAAATTTTATCTTTAATTTCGAAATCCAAGGAGTTTTTGGAATAAGGGGGTAGGGGTGGTGAAATTTTGGGCCTGCAATGTTCAAGATTGGCCTGTGATGTCTCAAGTGGACCTATTTTGTCTCGAACGGGTCTGTGTGGTCTCTTTTGGGCCTTTTTATGTCTCAAATGGGCCTGTGATCTATCAATTAATGGGCATACATTGTCACAAATTGGCCAGTGCTGTCTCAGATGGGCTTTTATTATCTCAAATGGGCCTGTGATGTCTCAAATGGGCCTGTTTTTGTTATCAAGTTTCTGCTAAAAAGTGGGCCTGTGACGGAAAAAAAGCGGGCCTGAACGACGAAAAAACTCAGCATCCTAGGGTGGGCCTGTGGCTACCTGAAAAGAAAAACCTTAATACTGATACCATGATTCTTTAGCACTTTGCGATAATAAAAAACTTTAAAATGTTGAAATTATTTCTCAGTTTTCAAGTTTTTATGCTGTGTTGGTGCACTGTCAAAGCATTTATTGATTCCAATGTTTTCGTGGTACAGCTGTGCAATTAGTCAAGTTAATGTGTCACTATGATTTATTATATAAGGTCTTTTTCTAGCTAGGTATATTTCTTTGAAATGAGCTTATGAGGTATTGAAAAAATTATACATTCACATTATCGGCCATTCTCAGGTGACTAGTACGACTCAGTCCGAATCAGATGGAATCTTCCGTCAGCTTCTTTTGTTTTCTTCCTCGTCATCGCTTCTGTTCAGTGAATGCTCTGCTGACAATATTATATGGTACGTATTGTTTTATGACTTTATTGAAGGGGGTGAGGGGTCAAGACACTTTTTTATCAAGCTCAATAATTTTAAACCTATTTCATCCAATTTGGGGAAGGACAAAATTGTGCTGAGAGCTTCAGGGTTCTAAGATCTTGCACCATAAGCTGTATTCGTAATGACTGTTACACAATACACACCACACCGACTTAAGTTTGATACTAAGACCCCAACTAGTCGGTACATACCGCGGTACGTACCGCGGAACATGTCCTAACTAGTCGGTACATACCGCGGTACGTACCGCGGTATGTACCGATTAGTTAGAACATGTTCCTCGGTACATACCCCGGAACATATCCTAACTAGTCCCAAATTTCTTGCGATTAAGAGGTGAAGCTTCATGCAATAAACAAAGGTCAATGATCAAGGCAATTGAAGCAAATTACTAGATATTTTACAACATCAAGAGTCAGACTTCAAAGCCACCTTAGTCAAACTCCGATCTTCCAGAATCAAGGCAAACCGAGTCAAGGCAACAGGAGTCAAGGCAACAGGAGTCAAGGCAACCAGTATAAGGCAACCCGAGTCGACTTCGAGGCAACCAGTGTCAAAGCAAACAATGGATCGCATAGCAGCATCAGGGAAATGATGTCTACAGATTAGATGGGTGTTGACTGTTGACCCCTTGTTCGTTCAAAGAAACGTAAGAAGTGTGTTGTACAGTTAAAAGTAGATTGTTGTGACTAGGAGAGTGAGAAAGTGCGACGTGAGTGTTAGGAAATGAGTTCTTCATAAATTGGAATTGTGGTTTCGTTACTCTCATCACAGTATTTGATTCTTCCCGTGAAATGTCGTCTTCACTGGATACAAACATCAGAAAACAGAGCCACGCCCCACTCAGCAAAACATTAAATTGTTTACAATGGCGCAGCTGGACGGACTTACGCGGGGAACGGGAAGTGTGAAGCAAGGAGCGAAGCGGGGGGGGTTCAGCAGTAAGTGGGAGGACGGCATCACCCTATCTGGTCGAGAATCCCAACCACCCACCCACCCACCAGATAGCGGCATGCCTGTAACTGGTCAAGCTGAACTGAAAATTAGACCCACCCCTACAAGCTACAGAAATTGTTTCAGGGACCACAAATTGGTTGCAAAAAGCGACCCTTTGTTTCATATAATCTTAGTTTCTCACTCTTATCAAATATATAAAGTCACTTACTCTTTACGAAGTGATTCCTTTCTAGGGATACAATCAATTTAATACCCAAAATTGCTACAGATTTTTAAAAACACAAGAGAATTTTACCATACAACTGCCTAGATATCTAGATACCTAGAACTATCTAGACTGCACTGGGTGCAATGGGTAGGTATTGATGTGACCCGCAACATTTTTTACGAACTCAAAACTTTTTTACTAACTAGGTACTAATCAACTTGAAACTTTGAAGTCTTATCTCCATAGTAATATTTATGTCACGTGAATTCTTCAAACAATTGTGCCAAATCATTGGCATATATCATCGATATTAGAAATCAGCTGGTTACGTCATCTTTTGTAGCATGTAATAGTCCATGATGACGTCACACCAATTTAAGGTTAAGATTCCTGATTCATAATTAAATTTACTTAAGAGCGCTAGGAGCAGCCGAGAAATCCAGTTTCAATATCCAAAATTTCTGAAAATGGGCATTTTTGACAAATTTTTGACAAATTTCGTAACAAATTTAGTGGATTTACTGCATTTTACCCGAAAATTTATACCATTTACCGTCTGCCGCTATCTGGTCGCTAGTTCGAAGTACCCACCCACCCCCCATGCCCTTAAGTGTGATGCCGTCCATACCACTTACCGCTGAACCCCCCCCCCCGAGCGAAGTGATGCGAAAGTGTGGACGAGTCATGCCAGTAAGAGTGAACCGAGGACTGTCGGAGAGGCCTACTACATGGATTGGACGACAGCTGGAACAGAGACTGGGATGTTAGCTTAGACAATGGCTGGGATGTTGGCTTGGATGATGGCTGGGATGTTGGATTGGATCAAGACGTGATTTTGGGAATCACAAGGAGCAGGAGCTTGGAATCAGACGCTGCTGATGCAACAGACAGATACAATGAGCTTGTGTCACGAAATTTTTATGAAAGGGAGTGTAAACATGTATGACCGTGGGTATGAACATTGAATACATAGAATTGATAAGGAAGTGTATGAATATGATTATGTAAATGAAGCGTATTGATAAAAGGAATAAATTTGAAGAAGAAATTAATGAATAGTGCGGTCAAGGCTATGATTGTGAGATGCATACACACGAAGATTATTTATGGTTGTATGAACTTGAAGAACTATTTCGTGATGGAGGTTATTTCGAGATGACTTTGTATCAGTCGGAGTTTGAGTCTGGGATGGCTGCTCCAAATGATTCTTTAATATCATGTTTTTTCAAGATTGGGTAGAGATTTAGCAATTTTACATCGAAAATCATAGATAAGGGTTTCGATGTATGTTCTGAAATTGTGTAATATGTCTGTGAGTATCTGTGCGAGCGTGTGTGAAGGGATTTTCAAGTAACGATTAGTCTTCCGTTGTTTTCATTTTCAATTTTAGAATCATAGAAAAACGTCTAATTGATACATTTTTTATTTAGTACTGTAGACATTATTGTGCGTTGTTCGTTCAAAGAAACGTAAGAAGTGTGTTGTGCAGTTAAAAGTGGATTGTTGTGACTAGGAGAGTGAGTAAGTGCGACGTGAGTGTTAGGAAATGAGTTCTTCATAAATTGGAATTGTGGTTTCGTTACTCTCATCACAGTATTTGATTCTTCCCGTGAAATGTCGTCTTCACTGGATACAAACATCAGAAAACAGAGCCACGCCCCACTCAGCCAAACATTAAATTGTTTACATATTGTACAATAACAAAAACAACAAACATCCTTTATTTCATGTAAAAGTCTTTCATGTCTCACATATTTTCATATTTGATAATATCCTGATAACAAAAATTAAATTAAAATCTCACAATATTTTCGTTGTTCACATCGGTTATGATAAACAAAAGTCGCGCAAATTGTCAATAGCTATTTGAAATCCATTTCATCAGTTCACAGTTATCACTTCCTAGCAATTTGAAACATAAACGCATTATCTGAGAATAATTAAGAATATTCGTCAACCATTTCGTTAACCTATTATTTGGAAGTCGATTCGGTTGGTTGAAACGCACACAAAAGTTAACTGTATCAGCATACTTTCCATATGAGCAGTTTAATCCCACGTTAGTTGAATAAAATAGTTAAGTGATTTCTCACGTTAGGTGATTTCTCATGTTTCTTTCGACGTTAGATAATGAGTGTGACTTCTCGGCACAATGCTATAATCATCTGTATTAGCATTAATCCTCGCACAGAGGGTTGTAGGGTGATTATCTATCGTAGGGCACTACTGTGCTGGGGTGTGACCGAGTCTTGGGGCATAGGCTGTGAAAATAAGTGAGGCCAATTTGCAGGATATTTCCAACCCTGTAGATTTGGCAGTGAAATCAAACCGATGTAAATGTGTAAGAGAAAGGTATGAGAATTGTGAATCAGTGCATAAGTGACGGAATGTAGCACACCATTTTTATCTTCATTTTAGTTTTGTGATATGCCATTCGCTTATATGTAAATAGTGAGTGTGTTTGCTCGGTTTTCTTTTTCTTTTAACTCGTTGATATATTTGCGTCTGGTTTCTATGACATGACATAAAAACGTGCACATACAGTTGATTATGTATTCGCGTCTCTGATTTTGTGAGATAGCCCCGGTTTGAGTGACTGTGTGATGTTCGTTAAATGTACTGTGGTTGTCCGGGTTTGTCAAGACATGATATGGTGATAGAAGAGTGTGAAAGTGAGTTTTAAGTTGTGGTTGATTAATGGGCACGTGAAATTGAGATCCCGGGGCTTTATTCAGTCTCGTGATAAGCTTATTGCGCAGGCTACCATAAAGGTCATTGATTGCGTGAGCCTCATCTTCTACCACGTTTACACCCATTGATGTGTTACACCATGAACAAATACGCGCTTCTCTCGGTACGTTATTGTATCTTCCACATTCTATTTCCAGATCATTCTGAATTTGGCTGTGTTATATCTTCGTGAAAAACCCTTTGATATATCTAAATATGGTTCTCTCGCGAATTTTTTCTTGCATTCATGATAGAATGATAATTTGGACGATTCTGATTTTTTCATATTCCCAGCAATTAGTGAAGTGACACCCAATCAGCCCTACCAGACAGTCTCAATCTGTCCACCCTTGCATGCTAGGCATATGGGTCACGTGACTAGGACTAAACAGGGGTCAACACCCATCTAATCTGTAGACATCATTTCCCTGATGCTGCTATGCGATCCGTTTTTTGCTTTGACACTGGTTGCCTTGACACTGGTTGCCTCGAAGTCGACTCGGGTTGCCTTATACTGGTTGCCTTGACTCTGTTTGCCTTGACTCAGAAAGGTCGGAGTTTGACTCTGGTGGCTTTGAAGTCTGACTCTTGATGTTGTAAAATATCTAGTGATTTGCTTCAATTGCCTTGATCATTGACCTTTGTTTGTTGCATGAAGCTTCACCTCTTTATCGCAAGAAATTTGGGAATAAATGCGCGCGCAGAGGCGGTACGTACCGCAGTATGTACCGACTAGTTAGGATATGTTCCGGGGTATGTACCGCAGAACATGTTCTAACTAATCGGTACATACCGCGGTACGTACCGCGGTATGTACAGACTAGTTGGGGTCTAATATGAACTGTCAATATTGCCCTATGAATTGCCAACAATTCTCTATGAAATTCTAATGAATGACTGATCAATAAAACAATTGATGCTCTTTTATAATCCAAGAAACACAGCAATAATATTAATTTGTCTACATGTTTCGGTCCATCTCCGTCTTCAGGACAATTAGCATCTCATATATCATTAATAAGCCTTTTGGCTTCCTACCTATAATAATAAAAGAAAGGTTAAAATATCTATCCAAGTTTATAAGATAAAAACCTTAAAACATGAAGAAAATTCAAACCAAGAATCCTATTATTAAATTGTGCAAGCTATTAAAAAAAACCTAACGGTCGCCGAAAATCAAATGCAATTAACTCAATAGTCGTCCAAATATACAAACAACAACATTTAAAAATAACAAAATTGATAACAAATTTTCCTAGAAAATAGAGATAGGCCTAAAATTCTAATAAACCTATAATATTGCTCTATGAACTCCAACATTGCCACATGAACTCCCAACATTGCCTCATGATAACTCCCAACATAATGGTAAATGAACTGCCAGCATCCTAAAAACTCCTCAGGCCTTATATGGGTTCCCAAACATCCTCAGGCCTTATATGGGTTCCCAACGCAATCCCACGTATACCATAAAATGGTTTGTATCATTATCGGCATAATGGGTTTAAACAATTGTTTAAAAACTGATGCGAAACTTTTATGCGAAATGACCATGTAATACATCTAACATTTTAAAGTTGTAAATTTAATTTTTCTCATTGAATTGACCAAACCATGACACTGATATAATAGTTTAATTTGTAACATGATATCTATTACCCAAACTGCATACTCTAATCTCGTAGTTTGATTCAATTTTTGTCATCGCAGACGAGCGACGAACTTCAGAAGTGACAGTGGAGCATCCTTTTCATTCGTTACACCAGAGAATAGAAATAGAGAAGTTATCTGCAGATCTGACGCTTACAACAAACCTCTCCCTGAATTTGTGATTTCAAACGCCTCCGTTTCAAACGTGAGTAAAATTTTCAAGTTTTGTTTGACAAGCCTCACCATTTTGAATGGCTTCATAACTTGTAATGAAGTAATGATATTCCAAATGCTTGTATTGACTGAGAACATCGCACAGGTAACAAAAACTCGTTTTCACGTTCTAAAGTTCTAAATGGCAGCAATTTTTAAAAAAAAGCAAAGACTCAGATTGAATCACGTGTAACACATATGTGTGCTCATCAGTCAATAGAACCTCGTCAATAGGGTAGTAAAATTGTTTGATTTATAACATAATATTGATTCCCCAAACTTCATACCTCATCTCCCTAATATCGTAGTTTTCTTTAATTTTTGTCATTGCACACGAGCTCCGGACTTCAGAAGTGACAGTGGAGCATCCTTTTCATTCGTTACACTAGAGAAGAGAGATAGAGAAGCTATCTGCAGATCTGTCCTTACAAGTGCTTGGGACCTCACCGAACCTCGCTCCCTGAATTCGTGATTTCATGAACGCCTTCATTCTAAATGTAAGTTGAATTTTCATAACTTGTAATGATGTTTCAAATGCTTGTATTGACTGAGAACATTGCACAGGTAACAACAACTCGTGTTCATATTCTAAATGGCAACAGTTTTATGAAATAGCAAAAACTCAGATTGAATCATGTGTGAGCTGTAGTAAATAAGTTAGTAAATATTATGTTTTAATTAAGTACTGTAATCAAAATTTCAAAAAGTATATTGCGATCAACTTTGTAAAGTTCAAAGGGAAGAATGGATTGATGGACGCTCTCTTTCCAGCTAATTTATATTTATGCTTCAAAGTTAGTTCACCAACCTTATCGGCCTTTAATTAGCCGGCCTTTATTTAACCGGCCCTTTTTTAGCCGGCCCTATGGACAAAAATTTTCCAAGCAGTTGCCAAGCCAAGAAATTTTTGCTCAGAATAGCCACTAAAACCAACTTATACTACGTAAATTGCATCAAAAAACCCAAATAGCCAAATCCTGGTCTAATATATCATGATTAAGGTCATTATCTGTGTTATATAATGACGGTCAAATAAATCTACCAGTACATAAACCAACTAATAAAAGTTTCATCTGACCTAAATCAACTGGCCTTTAATTTAATCGGCCCCACTTTAACCGGCCCCTTGAAAAGTCGTTTTTGTTTTCAAGGGCTGGTTAAATTAGGGCGCCAATTAGTATATAACTACTCAAGCTCTCAAGAGCATTGGGATTCATAGTACTTGTGATTCTCAGGTAGATGAGGGCTGAGGCTCCCCTGTTTTCAGGATCAGGCATGAAGTAAAAAATCTCAAACTTGATTCGATAAAATCAGCAATGGAAAATTTTCTCTACTGATTTAACATCATAAATGATTTAAATTAAATAGAAAACAATGTATTGCAATGAAAAGCATGCAGCAGCTGATATTAATCATACATTCATTTATTGACAATTATTGACTTTCGAGGATCAAATTTGAGTTCATATTCACATTTTGAAAAGATATGTTTTGAGACTCTTCTTAAACTGAATGTCCAAATTTGCTTCCTTGATATAAGATGGTAAAGAATTGAATATTTGTGGTCCAATAACACTGATAATTTCTTGCACCATACTTAGTTTGTGTCCTTGGAACAAAATTGACAGAATACCATGAGATACAAAAGCCAAATAGTTCATACAAGTAAGGGAGGAGCAAGACCATTTACTGACTTATATACCAGAAGGGCAACTTTGAAGATAATTCTCTTTTTGATTGTCAGCCAGTGTAGAGTATTGAGATCATCATTCATATGACTATATTTATATTTCCCATAACTAATTTTTGATGCTGCATTCTGAATCTGTTGTAGCTAGAGTAACAATTTTTGGCCATGCCAAAGTACAGCATTCAATTAAACATGAAACAACCATACTGTAAACAATGGTTTTCAAGGTTTGATTCTCAGAAGATATCAATTTTTATCCTTTTTCTGAGAGTGTTGAAGCAACGCTTCTTGACAGAAATTACCTGGTTGGACATGGTCAGTGATTCATCCATTAGCACACCAAGGTTTTTCACTGTTGTAACAATCTAATTGATATATCCTGACTCAGAAAAGCACCACCAATTGGAATTTTGCTCAGAATATGGCCCAAAAACAACAATTTGAGTTTTTTGTCCCATTAGGTGCAGGCAGAAATGTGACATCCACAGTTTCACCTTTGCCCAACGCAAGCTCTCTTAAAGGTACTGCATAGATGTAATATCCCAATTTAATTTTGGAACGTACAAATATAAGCATAAAACGCAGAATCGAATTTGAATCTGAAATCAATCTGGGTATTTGCTTTCTCTAAAATTTTGCTATGTAGAATGTGGACACGAGTCATTTAAACTTATATATGCCATGCTTGCTAGTTTGATCTAGAAATCATTTGAATAATGAAATTAATTATGTTATTTCCTGTTGCTCTGTCAAGCTGCAGCTGTTGAATAATATTGATATAAGTTCCTCTCAGATGATTGTGCTGATCCTGTGGTAAGAAGAGTGATAAGAAGAGTGGTAAGAAGAGTGATCGGACAGACGGCAGGTTCAGAATTTGATCCATTTCCTTTCGATGATCTTATTTGAGGATGGCGCTTTGCGATTTACTTAAGTAAAGCACACAATGGTTTAGTAATTGAAAACATTTTAGATTCAGCTGTGAATTGATCGAATTCATTGAACAACGATGCTCTGTTCCATGGGTAACAAGCAGCATTTTGTGACTCCCATTAGATTTACCCCCACTGGTCACACAAAATATTGGAATATTTACTTGTATGGAGGGCGCCGGAAAGCTTATGTTAGACTAATTCCACAACCATGTGCATCAAATCTGGCAGTACTCCAGAGACGCAGGATCGAAACCAGGCCACACCCACTCGGTGCTTCATTGAGACAAAATAACATAAATGTATTGTTCTGAGTGTGTGTGTGCAGAAATACATACAGTATTTTTCTGAGTTATCTCAGCTCACACTCCATTCTCTCTCAGCTCACTACAGACACACACACACACACACACACACAGACAAACTATTTTTACACCACATCTGTTATATAGTTACTACTCAATTGAAGAATGCTCGAGAAAGAGTAAATATGTTTCGACTGATGCTGTCGTGACATCACTCAAATTCTTAGAATGACTTGACTTCGCATTTATAACGAGAATGTAAACTCTTGATCGTTAATATATAAACTCAGCTTCTTTAAGTGAATTTTATTATTTCATCAAGCACTCAGACTAAAGAAATAGAAACATTATTGATAAAATAATAAAATAAATCAATTAACTAACTTCAATAAAGCGATTTATATTTTTTTCTGACTCTAGAACTTTTCCTTAAATCTTTAAGTAAGTAAAGGGTCATTGCCTACTCGCTACTAAAAATCGTTCGCAGATTTTTCTCAGATCATAAGTACTCCTGATTTAAAGCTCTAACATTTTTCCCAGTGACAGAACCCTAGCGAGCGAGCGAGCGTCGCTCGACAACCAGCCACTTTTGTGGCGACCCAAACGTTCAAACGACCAAATTTTCATTGAAATTAGCATTGAAATTCCCACTGAAATTAGCTAAGACGAACACAAATGGACAATTATAACCGCAACTTATAGTGACTAAGTATTTCATTGTGTTTGACAAGTGTACAGCCTTATTTACGTCGTGAAGAGTAAGAATCATCCTGACGAAAGTTTGTTGTACATTTACGATTACTGCCTCAAGCCCTAGCAGCTGTATTGTACCGCAAAACTCGTGATAACGTACTCTAAACATCTATAAAAATGCGTGGGATATTTACTTGTGTTTGAAATAGACTTGTATTAACCATACGTTAATTATTTGTATTATTCGACCACGTGGAGAAACATCAAAGTAGTCTCGTTCAAAAGAAAGTTCAAATAATAAAGGCACACGCAGCTCTAAAATGATCTGGTCGTCAGAAAAAAGCTGAAAAGGCTACGCTCGATATTGGTGGTCGCCACGCTCGACGACCACAATACAATTACAGGTAAAATGTCATTCTACGCTCGCTGGTCGTCAGCTGCGCTCGACGACCAGCGAAATTCACTTACAATATTCACTGTGTACACTGTTTTGGCTATAACTTGAGAACGGATCGATATTTTTTCAAAATTCTTTTTTCCTCTGGAAGATGAATGTTTTGTCAAGATTCTAAACATGCTTGAATATGTTTAATACTTATAACAAACTGTTGAAACACAAGGCAATATATAGTTTATGAAAAACCAAGTTTTGGCTATAACGTTGCATCTAATTATTCTTTTTTCAAAATTCTTTTCCCTCTGGTAGATGAATGTTTTACAATGATTCTAAACGTGCTTGAATATGTTTATCATGAGAAGCAAACTGTTGAAACACAAGGAAATACTCAGTTGATTAAAAAATCTAGTTTTGGCTATAACATTGCACCCGGTCGATATATTTATTAGATTCTTTTTTTTCTCTAGTTGATAAATAATCCATGAAAGTTTTCGTAATGCTTCAGATGCTCAGTAGCAATGAAAACCGGTTTAAACACAAGGAAATGTTTAGTTTCTAATAGCTAACTTTTGGCTGAAACATTGCGTCTGATTGATATTTTTCCTTGATTCTTTTTTCCTTTGATAGATGAATGTTTTTCGAAGGTTCTAAACATGCTCAAATAAGTTGATTAATGCCAAACAACTGTTGAAACTCAAGGAAATATTAAGTTTATGAAAAAGTAAGTTTTGGCTCTAACACCTCGTCTGATCGATCTTCCAAATTCTTTTTTCCTCTGGAAGATGAACGTTCTGAACGTTCTGAAAAAATTTTTGCCTGCCTTTGATGTGCCTCCAAAAAAGGCAGATTTTTGCCTGTGGCGGGCTGTTGTCAGTCGAATTATACCTTACCAAATTTATCTCAGAGGCAGATTCAGATAGAAAATACTAGAAGCAGATTTTTCGCCTGCGGCGGGCTGTTCTGATCAATTACACATTACCAAATTGATCTTAGAGGCAGATTCAGATGGGAACTTCCATGAAATTTTTCGCCTGCGGCGGGCTGTTGTGATCAAATTACACATTACCAAATTAATCTTCGAGGCAGATTCAGATCGGAAATACCATGAAATTTATCGACGGATAAAAAATTCTTGAAACGGTGGCGACCAAATTAAGTAGTGAAAATCTGCGCTCGACGACCCACAGGAGGTATTCTGTCACTGGGGTGACACATTAACTTGACTAATTGCACAGCTGTACCACGAAAACATTGGAATCAATAAATGCTTAGACAGTGCACCAACACAGCATAAAAACTTGAAAACTGAGAAATAATTTCAACATTTTAAAGTTTTTTAACCACCAAAACCGTTGGACGGTTGGTCTAGTAACCCCCCGCTGGTTTGGATGTGATCAGCCCATTTTGTCTCTTTTCAGGTTCCGTTGTCGTCATCCAAACCCGCGGGGTTACTAGACCAACCGTCCAACGGTTTTGGTGGTGATATCTTGACAGATGTATGTAGTTTGAACCCATGTTACTTGCCCAAAGGCAGTTTGGACCCACGTAACTAGCCCACACGCAAGCCGAACCCACGTAACTTACCCTGACAAAGTCCAAAACTACGTTATTCTAACTACGGAATTACTAGAATTGATATATTTCTTAATTTCCACAAATCGTCCACGCGAACTCACGTGCTTAAATATAGCAACCAGATCTAATTTCACGTACATTAGTCGTATTTGAACTTATTTCAACGTAACCAAGTCGAAAATCCCGTGTAAATAGCAATATCTTCAAATCTCCTAATTTCTACGAAACGTTCGTGTACTCACGTGCTGAAATATGGCAACCAGATCTAATTTTACGTGCATTTGTCGTATTTAAACTCATTTTAACATAATCAAGTCGAAAATCCAGTGTAAACATCAATTTCTTTAAACCCCCTAATTTCTACAAAACGTCCGTGTGTACTCACGTGTTGAAGTATAGCATATGCATCTTATTTCATGTGCATTAGTCGTATTTGAACTCATTTCAACATAATCATGTCGAAAATCCCGTGTAAATATCAATTTCTTTAAATCCCCTAATTTCTACAAAACGTCCGCGTGAACTCACGTGCTCCACTAGTTCATCGTATATTTCCCATCCCTATTCACTGCGAGACATGGAGAAACCATTATCAGTAGACCACCGTATCACAGAATAGGATTACAGTACAATTTTTCGTCATAAACGTAATTTCAATCAATTTGCAGTTCAATTTTTAGAAGCCTCTCACGACAACAATCTTCGACCGATCGCCCTGAAACTCGTTTTATAGCTTAATCTTAAGGTCTTAAAGCATCATATCAAAGTAAAACATAATCGGATGAAAAATCTCTGAGTTGGAGATGTCCAAAGTAGCGCAAAATAGCGTTCTATCGCAAAATACGCTATTTTAGTGGTTTTACGCGATTTTGATGACGTCATCAAAGCACCCAAATAGGCTCAAACCAACTTTCCATATAGCCTATAAGACAATTCCACCTTAGTACAACATACTTTGACCGGTCTCATCTCAAGATAAGTTGCAGTTCTTGACACCTCACTCATTTAATTTTTGTCCTATAATTTGGAAATCGATTTTTCACCGTACCTTAGAAAATCGCGTATATCTCGATGAAAATCGAGATAGCCCAATAATCCGTATGATTTTCTGAAAGCTCTTTAAATTTGCTAAAAATTGTTCCGAAAAATCAGACCGCTATCTCCTTTCCTTCTTGGTGAAAAATGCGCTCGAAATTAGCCTATGTTCGCTAAAAATGCAATAAAATTTCAATCATGGTATCAGTATTAAGGTTTTTCTTTTCAGGTAGCCACAGGCCCACCCTAGGATGCTGAGTTTTTTCGTCGTTCAGGCCCGCTTTTTTCCGTCACAGGCCCACTTTTTAGCAGAAACTTGATAACAAAAACAGGCCCATTTGAGACATTACAGGCCCATTTGAGATGATAAAAGCCCATCTGAGACAGTACTGGCCAGAATGTATGCCCATTAATTGATAGATCACAGGCCCATTTGAGACATAAAAAGGCCCAAAAGAGACCACACAGACCCGTTCGAGACAAAACAGGTCCACTTGAGACATCACAGGCCAATCTTGAACATTGCAGGCCCAAAATTTCACCACCCCTTCCCCCTTATTCCAAAAACTCCTTGGATTTCGAAATTAAAGATAAAATTTCAAAATCAAGGAAAAAGCTCGATCTAGGATGCCAGCCACCAGCGCATCCAGGAAAGAAAAACCTTAATCAGTATTGATGATCATTATCTTATCATAGTACTATTATTATAATATACTCTGATATTTTTTTTTAATTTTCTGGTTACAGTACGAACAATTGAACGACAAATGTTTCAAAAAATTTAAAAGTGTTCATAATTTGTTTTTTGTTGTCTCACAAGCTTTTTGTAATCAAACAATGGAACAGAAGTTTTATTGCTCTCAGTAGAATCAATCAACTCGATATATATAATTAATTATTTTCAATATCCAACCCATAAGCACATAGTTTTAATGAATTAAAGATAACAAACTACAACATAACACTCACGTTATAATTAATGGTTAATATCGTTAATCCAATGCTTTGATGTTTCCTGCGTGAAATCCACGACGAAGGGTAACTTCATTTTTTGAAATGAGTCGTCAGCAATCTATGGGCCCATGCCTGTAATGATATGTTTTAAAGTTACGGTATGCCTTATTTAGGGAAAAAACTACTTTGCTAAAATGGTAAATTTATATCTGCAATGTGGAAAATATATGAATAATTGGGCTTAATAAGAAATATTTACCAATACTGCTATCTACATATTATAACCCAGAAGAAAGTGGGCCATGAAATCGACACATCAATTGGCATCAGGAAACGAGGTGATATTATGCATAAAAAGACTGGCAACAAATGGAAGCAAAAGTTTCAGATATTATTGGTAATATCGCTAAGCGCCATTTGTCAACAAATGAAAAAGGATCATCAAAAGCGGCAATAATAACATTAATTATTGACATTCATTGGTGGCACTTGCCACTCATTGTCTACAATAGATCATGATCTCCCAGCGCCCTTGACTATCGCCAGACACCAGTCGGTAATGGTGATTGAAGTATGATTACGACCAATTTCGACAATGATTCATTTATTTACCTATTTAGGCAAGAGGCTGACAAATCTAATATTCTTCAATCCCCAAATCTGCACACAGATTTGTACAGATCGTTCGATTGACATAGGGCTCAATAAAATCTATTTAGAAAGTTGACACGTGAACAGGAAATCCATGCGTCTTTTTGAGCTCTCCGGTAATTGAGTGATCTGCACAACGCATATGCATTTGGCTCTTATTAGAATTTTAAATTCCTTGGTGCCTAAAAGGGTACTCCTCCGGTCCCCCTATATGGAATGAAATCAATGGAATGGTGATAATCTGGAGTAAAACGTGGACAACAGTTTTTATGAAATAGACATCGGTACAACAGTTTTTTATGAAATAGACATCAGTAAAAGAGTCACAAGAGTTGTAAAATTTTGTCCAATTGATCCATTGGATCCATCATGTCCAATGGACGTCCATACGACATCCAATGGACATCCATTGACCATGATGTCTATCGGTAAAAATGTCCAATGCTGTTCAATAGATCCAATGGATCCATCTGAGTAGATCCAATGGACACAATCACTAAACATGGTTTGGTAGATGGACAGTGGACACCAATGTGGTATTTTTGTTCAATGGATCCATTGTGTTCATTGAACACCATTGGACGTGTCCATTGGATCCATTGCACATTTTTTTTCATTGGATCTAATGGATCCAGTTTGTCCATTGGACACAATGGATCTATTGGACACTTGCACAATAGATCCATTGGACAGAATGGTTGCAATGGACTCAATGTGCAATGGATCTAATGGTGTTCATCAGAAACAATGTATCCAATAGACACAATGGATCCATTGAACAAAAACACCAGACTGATGTCCATCTACCAAAACATGGTGATTGTGTCCATTGGAGCCACTAAGATGGATCACATGAACATCCATTGGATCCATTGAACACTGCATTGGACAATTTTACTGATGGACATCATGTTAACAGATGTCCATTGGATATCAAATTGACTGTATGTCCATTGGACATGTCCATTAAACATGATGGATCCAAAGGATCCACCGGACAAAATTCACAACTCTTGTGACCCTTTTAACGATATATCAATTGGAACCAAAAACTAATTGGTCTGGAGTCAAAAGTTGATCAAATTATATTTTGCCTCAAAATTCAAATAGACACATCAATTGGCACCAGAAACTAAGTGACATTGTCAAAGAAAGCTTACAATGAAATGAATTAAATATTAAATAAATCCAGGTTCATATTAATAGCCAGGAAAGTGGACCATCTTGCCTCAAATAGGCATGCCAAGTGGCACCAAAAACTAAGTAAACTTTTCAGTGAAAATTTACAGTAGACCAGATTGAATATGACATGAAATTAATGTTTATATTGGGCCAAAAAGTTGGGCAATGCTTTGGCACCTCGAATAGACATATGAAGTGCCACCAAAAACTAGGTAAAATAGATTGACAATGACATATGTAATTATGTAAATACATGTCTATAATTGTGGAGTATAAAGTGGGCAATATTTTGCCTCAAATAGACAGCAAAAAACTAGATAAAAGTTCTAGCAAAGCTTACGATAAAACAACAATAAACTTGATAGGAAAATACAGAAGAAACAAGCTTATATTGTGAAGAATGAAGTGAGCTATATTTTGACTCAGACAGACAAATCAAGTGGCATCAAAAACTAGATGAAATTTGCCAGTGAAAGTTTACAATAATGTAGTTTGAAATAGCAAAAATACATGTCCATATTGTGGGGTATAAGTTAGGCGATTTTTTGTCTCAACAATGAACAACTACTAGATGAAATTTGCATTAAAACTTGTCAGTGAAAACATCCAATAAATAAGATTAAAACTAACATAAAGTGCATGTCCATATTGGGCATGAAAATTGGGCAAGGTTTTGCCTCAAATAGGCATGACAAGTGGCATCAAAAACTAAGAAAAATTTTCAGTGAAAATTTTCAATAAACTAGATTGAAATTGGCATATATAATACATGTTCATATCGGGCAAAAAATTGGGCAATGCTTGGCAAGCATTGCTTGCCTCAAATAGACATATCAACTGGCACCAAAAACTAGGTGAACTCATGTAAAGGGAAAATCACATAAAACTTTGTATAACAAAGACAGACTATGGATGGAGTTATTGGAGAGTTTTGTGGCTTGACTTCTTCTTTTGTCAAGCCACAAAACTCTCCAACAACTCCATCCATAATCTTTGATGGTATCCATGAAAGAGTGCTTCATCAAAGATCTAGGCAGATCCAGATAAAGCATAGACACCAAAAATGATATGGTGTAATGAAAGCTAACACTGAGCCACATGGACTTTAAAAGTGAAAACATGTACATGGTGGAAATTAACATGAAATACACATTAATATTTCATACTGGGCATGAAAATTATGCAAATGATTTACCTCAAATAGGCATATCAAGTGGCACCATAAACTGTGTAAATTGTTCACTGAAAACTTGCATTAAAATGAATTACAAATATCATAAATATATGTCCACATTTATGAAGTATGTGGGAAATATTTTGCCTCAAATGGACACCAAAAACTAGGTGAAATTTTCAGCATAAATTAGCTTAATACAAATGGAAAACGACAGAAACTACATTTTGTGGAGAATGAAGTCGGCAATGAAATGAAAGCTCAAAATAATAAGGCATTAAGAGGTATATATAGCTTGGAAAGAAAAAATCACATTCATGGACACTATTTGCCCTCAAAACAGTGCCTTAAATGAGTTTAAAAAAACTTACTTCCTATAGAGGTATTATGAAAACTATACATATATCATGACCTCATGAAGTACAACTTATCAATAAATAAATAACAAATAAATAAACAAAAATAAAATAAAAGGGATCCAAGGATTGAAACATAGAAAGGAAAACTGTGAATGATAACAGAGTTTTGGGAAAAAAGGGCAGGGGTTTTTTGGAAATCAAAAATTTCCAAAAGGGGCCCCCCCTTTCCCCCAAAAAAAAGGAAAAGGGGGAAAAAAAACCCTTTTGGGGGGTACGGGGGTGGCAAAAGTTTTGTTATTAAATTTTCAGGCTTTTGCAATTCTTTTGTTTATTTCATTGCTGAAATTAAGAGATTTCGCAAATTAATCTATCACTCATGCCGTATCTGAGAAGTCTAGGATTAACTTTCTCCTTTTCCAGATTCAGAAAGTGAAGACATTGCTGACTGAAGAAGACCTAATATTGGAAGATATCAGCAGCGGTCACGACGATTTGAAGCAAACCCTGACCTCCCGAACACATGTAAGATTGCTTTATAGATCGGTGTTGTACCTTATTAATTCCATAATACGATGAGATCATGATATTTCAATGTCTTGGTCTACAATCTCCTTCATTACTGGCTTGTCAACAAACCACATATCATACCCTCTAACGCCCCCTCCCATCTACAGGTAGTAAAGAACGTGGTTTCAGCACTGCGTCAGAGTGACACGGAGCGCGCAGCCCGGATGTCAACCTCCCTCTGCTTCCCCCGGACCCACCAAGCTGCAGCAGACGAGTTCAAGACCATGCGGCGGGCTTGTCAGTGCACGGCAGACGATCTGGCACTCTTCCAGAACTGTCTCACTGTTCTCCTCGTTGAAAGGTACATAACAGTTGTGTGCATTAGGGTGTTGTCAAAGTTTAACAACAGACCTGTTATATGTCGGAAATTATTAAGTTTTACAATAACAGTGTCGTGCGAAAGGAAAAATTGGTTTTGTTGAAAACTTAAATAATCAACAGCCAGATATTTGGCCGAACGGACCCCAGTTTTCCCATTATATTTCGCTGAATTTCAAAGCTCACCTCTTGAAATCTCGCAGGGACCGTCTGACCCTGCCCGTGATTGCGCTGCTGCTGGGTAAAGTGCGTCTAACATTTGAGATTCTGGGTGGCGATGTGTTGCGGGGAAGTGTGGGGGATATCCTGAAACATATAACCGCCAACTTCGGTGCAAGGATTGCTCATCGCCACACAACGCCAGGAAAGGATAGATAGTGATTGATTTTGTACGTGTCAAACATGATAACGATAAATGGCAAAAATAATCCGAATTTAAATTAAGACATAACAATAACATTGAATTTGGAGAAAAAAGATAAAGACTAACTTTTGTGTGTAATTTCATCACGAATTATCTGTCATTGCAGGAATGGATTTCCGGTTGCAAGAAGACGCAGAGGGTTGCTCTAAAGAGTTAACACTGATACGGGAACACGCCACACGATTAATCTCCGGGTGTGCTTCGATTGAACTGATGGCCCTGAAGAAAAGTTTAGAACTTTTTGATTTTTAGCGTTTATTAAGTCAATCATTCTTGAAAGAAATATTGATTGAGATTCTTTCCTTAGAATTAGACACATAGATGTTTTATAATCGAAAAATCGGGTATTGATGTTTTATAGAAAACTTGTTATTTTTATCTCGAGGCACAGCCAACTCGATCAATCGTAGTATTCTGTACATTGTGGTTGTTTTGATGAACTTGGATTTTTTGATCTCGAACTTGCATTCATTTTCGAATGCCATGATTAAATACTGGTTGAGGATTTGTTTTATTAATGTTATTGGAAATTTTAAATGGAATACTGAACGAAAATAGGTGGCTATGTATGGACCATATTCATTAATTTTGATTATTGCCCCTAGTAATTACTAAAGCCATACTGATACATGCATTGAATTTTCATGTAAGTTTGACATTATTATACGAGCACTTTTATAACATTTTTCCTCAATATTGATACTCACAGATGATAACAATATTTTGATTCAGCAATTCGACCATTCAATCCAATATTGAACTGCACTACGCACTGGCCAAATCAAAAGATTGCAAACTTTGAAACAGTATCTGAAACATAAAATTTATGTTCCATAATCATTCGATAACTGATACTGATAGTGATCAAATTGCTGAATACTGAATTCTAATAAGGCAGGTGTCGCCACCTCGAGAAATGAGAATTCTTCTGAAATTTCCGATCGCGCGGCACCATGTACGTAGGTGAATATACTGTTAAATCAGTATCACACGCGTACAAATTGTGGTTTTGTGGAAATTTCAGACACCGATCTCAGAGGTGGCGACACCTCAGTACTGATATGATGATCTATTCATGAGTTTTTTTAACCAACTTCATTGTGACTGTGACAATGTATTCTCAATGATTTGTTTACGACATGGGAATGAACTGGTTTTCCTGTAAAGATAGAGAGAGGATTCTACCCAGTGCCCTTACGGTACAGTGTACACGCAATTGCCAGATGTTGCCTGGCGACATAATTTCAATTATAGACGTTGTAGAATTCAGCTTCGCGGCTGGCGTCAGCGGGTCCGTTGTCTCGTGATACCATACCCGTCGTCGTACGATGTATGACCCGCCGACGCTAGCCGCGAAGCTGAATTCTCACAACGGCCGACACGGACAACAAACCCGCTGATGCATTCGAAAAGAGGCGCGTCGATCGGAAGTGGGAAGGGTCCATCGATAATCATTATCAACGGGTTCGACAAGACGGCTTCTGTTGCGAGCGAAAAAAGGCGCGGAGCCTTATTCTTAATTCTAAGCAAAATTCTTAAATTAGTAATTTCGGTAGGTCTCCCATGTAAATGGTGGAGTAAAACGGTAGATCTGACGGTACGGCACGCTGTTGTTCCTTATTCAGCCGAAGGCCCCGGCCGCGCGCGCGTAAGCATCTCGTTAGACGAACGCGCAATTGTCTGACATCGTTGATCGTGGCGCGTGTGAGGGGGCCGGCATTGGCAATGCAACATTCTTTTATTGATAGCTCTAAAACTAAAACCCTGGTTTCGCGCTCAGAGTGCGTGGCAAGCGCCGCGATAAATATAAACCTGGTTTAGTGTTTAGGGGAATTTGCTTTATGAAAGAGTTGCGCGCACAAGTGTTGCCCATTTGCTTACGCCTGTTGCCCTGTTATCGTCGCGCTTCCTCAGGGAAGCGCGGCGCGTACACACACCTATGCGGGCTTAGGAAGTTGCCCATGTCATGTGAGATCGAGACTGAGAATCGCTCGACTGACAGATGCCCCCATGGCCATATTGTCGTACGATGTATGACCCGCGCAGAGGAAATCCGCGTGTCTCTTTCCACTATCGAGGCCTTTGTCAATCGAGCGGTCTGCACACATGTGCGACGTTTCAGCATTTGCGCGCGCGCGCACCGTGCAATGGGGCCACCCATAAATCGACGAACGTTGCCCGTTTCCCCTAACCAGGGTTTCCCCTAACCAGGGGTGGTTTAGCGCTTGCCGCGCCGCGCACTCCGTGCGCGTAACCAGGGCCCTGGTTAGGGCAAGTTGCCCGTCTATTTCTTCTGACTGAATGTGGAACATTGCGCCGCGCTCGAGGGTAGGGTAACATCCTACGACCCATAAAGGACGTCCGCAAAATTTCGGCCATTTTCGACACAGCCCCCCCCCCCCCCCCCTTTGCCCTAACCAGCGCCCTGGTTTCGCGCACGGAGTGCGCGGCGCGGCAAGCCGCTAAACCAGGGCCCTATTTCTCACTAACAGTTGGTCGTTTTGACGTGTCGATTTGACACGTCAAAACGACCATCCAGGAAAATGGCGCCGCGCCGTACGTTCATAGTAGTTTCTCAGTTTTCATCCAAAAACTGACCAATTATGTCAGCATGGGATAGCTGACTTCATATGAAGTACCAACAAATCACTTCATACACATTTCCTTCTTGCTTCCAAGTTTATCTAACCAAGTCTTCTTCCACTTATTCCCTATCCAAGGATCTTGGTGAGGAATACCAATCGTTTCTATCTTTTTAAATTATATTAGTGAAAGACTTTATTGCTTGTTTGAGTTTCGTCTACATCAGCCTATTTTACCATTGAAAGAACAGTTTTTCGGTTAGCTCTGGTCCTGTATAAGGTAGCTGCTAATAATCTGTTATCATTCACAGGTTTTCCTTTCTATGTTTCAATCCTTGGATCCCTTTTATTTATTTTGTTAATTTATTTTATTTATTTATTTATTGATAAGTTGTACTTCATGAGGTCATGATATATGTATAGTTTTCATAATACCTCTATAGGAAGTAAGTTTTTTTAAACTCATTTAAGGCACTGTTTTGAGGGCAAATAGTGTCCATGAATGTGATTTTTTCTTTCCAAGCTATATATACACCTCTTAATGCCTTATTATTTTGAGCTTTCATTTCATTGCCGACTTCATTCTCTACAAAATGCATATTCTGTCTCCACAAAATGTAGTTTCTGTCGTTTTCAATTTTTAAGCTTATTTATGCTGAAAATTTCACCTAGTTTTTGGTGTCTATTTGAGGCAAAATATTTCCCACTTTATACTTCGCAATGTGGACATATATTTATGATATTTGTAATTCATTTTAATGCAAGTTTTCAGTGAACAATTTACACAGTTTATGGTGCCACTTGATATGCCTATTTGAGGTAAATCATTTGCATAATTTTCATGCCCAGTATGAGAATATTAATGTGTATTTCATGTTAATTTCCACCATGTACATGTTTTCACTTTTTGCAAAGTCCATGTGGCTCAGTGTTAGCTTTCATTACACCATATCATTTTTGGTGTCTATGCTTTATCTGGATCTGCCTAGATCTTTGATGAAGACACTCTTTCATGGATACCATCGAAGATTATGGATGTTGGAGAGTTTTGTGGCTTGACTTTCACAAAGAAGAAGTCAAGTCACAAAACTCTCCAGCAGCTCCATCCATAGTCTGTATTTGTTCTACAAAGAAGACTAGTTTTATGTGATTTTATGTGATTTATGTGATTTACCTAGTTTACCTAGTTTTTGGTGCCAGTTGATATGTCTATTTGAGGCAAGCAATGCTTGCCAAGCATTGCCCAATTTTTTGCCCGATATGAACATGTATTATATATGCCAATTTCAATCTAGTTTATTGAAAATTTTCACTGAAAATTTTTCTTAGTTTTTTATGCCACTTGTCATGCCTATTTGAGGCAAAACCTTGCCCAATTTTCATGCCCAATATGAACATGCACTTTATGTTAGTTTTAATCTATTTATTGGATGTTTTCACTGACAAGTTTTAATGCAAATTTCATCTAGTAGTTGTTCATTGTTGAGACAAAAAATCGCCTAACTTATACCCCACAATATGGACATACATTTTTGCTATTTCAAACTACATTACTGTAAACTTTCACTGACAATTTCATCTAGTTTTTGATGCCACTTGATTTCGCTGTCTGAGTCAAAATATAGCTCACTTCATTCTTCACAATATAAGCTTGTTTCTTCTGTATTTTCCTATCAAGTTTATTGTTGTTTTATCGTAAGCTTTGCTAGAACTTTTATCTAGTTTTTTGCTGTCTATTTGAGGCAAAATGTTGCCCACTTTATACTCCACAATTATAAACATGTATTTACATAATTACATAATATGATGTAATTAAACCCCACCCGGACATAACCCCACCTTAGAGTTGCGCGATGGGAAGCCTGCGAATCATACGTCCTAACCCTAACCGTAACCATTTGTGTCACAGGATTACGCACGAGCGTCCTTTCGCGCAATTTGTGCTCTAAGGTGGGGTTATGTCCGGGTGGGGTTTTGTCCGGGTGGTGTTTTGTCCGCGCACTCATATGTCTATTCGAGGTGCCAAAGCATTAACCAACTTTTTGGCCCAATATAAACATTAATTTCATGTCATATTCAATCTGGTCTACTGTAAATTTTCACTGAAAAGTTTACTTAGTTTTTGGTGCCACTTGGCATGCCTATTTGAGGCAAGATGGTCCACTTTCCTGGCTATTAATATGAACCTGGATTTATGTAATATTTAATTCATTTCATTGTAAGCTTTCTTTGACAATGTCACTTAGTTTCTGGTGCCAATTGATGTGTCTATTTGAATTTTGAGGCAAAATATAATTTGATCAACTTTTGACTCCAGACCAATAGTTTTTGGTTCCAATTGATATATCGTTAAAAGGGTCACAAGAGTTGTGAATTTTGTCCGATGGATCCTTTGGATCCATCATGTTTAATGGACATGTCCAATGGACATACAGTCAGTTTGACATCCAATGGACATCTGTTGACATGATGTCCATCAGTAAAATTTAAAAATTGTCCAATGCAGTGTTCAATGGATCCAATGGATGTTCATTGGATCCATCTTAGTGGCTCCAATGGACACGGTCACCATGTTTTGGTAGATGGACATCAGTCTGGTATTTTTGTTCAATGGATCCATTGTGTCTATTGGATCCATTGTTTCTGATGAACACCATTGGATCCATTGCACATTGAGTCCATTGCAACCATTCTGTCCAATGGATCTATTGTGCAAGTGTCCAATAGATCCATTGTGTCCAATGGACAAACTGGATCCATTAGATCCAATGGAAAAAATGTGCAATGGATCCAATGGACACGTCCAATGGTGTTCAATGAACACAATGGATCCAATGGATCCATTGAACAGGAATACCACATTGGTGTCCACTGTCCATCTGCCAAACCATGTTTAGTGATTGTGTCCATTGGATCTATTGAACAGCATTGGACATTTTTACCGATAGACATCATGGTCAATGGATGTCCATTGGATGTCGTATGGACGTCCATTGGACATGATGGATCCAATGGATCAATTGGACAAAATTTACAACTCTTGTGACTCTTTTACTGATGTCTATTTCATAAAAACTGTTGTACCGATGTCTATTTCATAAAAACTGTTGTCCACGTTTTACTCCAGACTATCACCATTCCATTGATTTCATTCCATTTAGGGGGACCGGAGGAGTACCCTTTTAGGCACCAAGGAATTTAAAATTCTAATAAGAGCCAAATGCATATGCGTTGTGCAGATCACTCAATTACCGGAGAGCTCAAAAAGACGCATGGATTTCCTGTTCACGTGTCAACTTTCAAATAGATTTTATTGAGCCCTATGTCAATCGAACGATCTGTACAAATCTGTGTGCAGATTTGGGGATTGAAGAATATTAGATTTGTCAGCCTCTTGCCTAAATAGGTAAATAAATGAATCATTGTCGAAATTGGTCGTAATCATACTTCAATCACCATTACCGACTGGTGTCTGGCGATAGTCAAGGGCGCTGGGAGATCATGATCTATTGTAGACAATGAGTGGCAAGTGCCACCAATGAATGTCAATAATTAATGTTATTATTGCCGCTATTGATGATCCTTTTTCATTTGTTGACAAATGGCGCTTAGCGATATTACCAATAATATCTGAAACTTTTGCTTCCATTTGTTGCCAGTCTTTTTATGCATAATATCACCTCGTTTCCTGATGCCAATTGATGTGTCGATTTCATGGCCCACTTTCTTCTGGGTTATAATATGTAGATAGCAGTATTGGTCAATATTTCTTATTAAGCCCAATTATTCATATATTTTCCACATTGCAGATATAAATTTACCATTTTAGCAAAATAGTTTTTTCCCTCAATAAGGCATACCGTAACTTTAAAACATATCATTACAGGCATGGGCCCATAGATTGCTGACGACTCATTTCAAAAAAATGAAGTTACCCTTCGTCGTGGATTTCACGCAGGAAACATCAAAGCATTGGATTAACGATATTAACCATTAATTATAACGTGAGTGTTATGTTGTAGTTTGTTATCTTTAATTCATTAAAACTATGTGCTTATGGGTTGGATATTAAGAAAATAATTAATTATATCGAGTTGATTGATTCTACTGAGAGCAATAAAACTTCTGTTCCATTGTTTGATTACAAAAAGCTTGTGAGACAACAAAAACAAATTATGAACACTTTTAAATTTTTTGAAACATTTGTCGTTCAATTGTTCGTACTGTAACCAGAAAATTAAAAAAAATATCAGAGTATGTTATAATAATAGTACTATGATAAGATAATGATCATCAATACTGATTAAGGTTTTTTTCTTTCCTGGATGCGCTGGTGGCTGGCATCCTAGATCGAGCTTTTTCCTTGATTTTGAAATTTTATCTTTAATTTCGAAATCCAAGGAGTTTTGGAATAAGGGGGTAGGGGTGGTGAAATTTTGGGCCTGCAATGTTCAAGGTTGGCCTGTGATGTCTCAAGTGGACCTATTTTGTCTCGAACGGGTCTGTGTGGTCTCTTTGGGCCTTTTTATGTCTCAAATGGGCCTGTGATCTATCAATTAATGGGCATACATTGTCACAAATTGGCCAGTGCTGTCTCAGATGGGCTTTTATTATCTCAAATGGGCCTGTGATGTCTCAAATGGACCTGTTTTTGTTATCAAGTTTCTGCTAAAAAGTGGGCCTGTGACGGAAAAAAAGCGGGCCTGAACGACGAAAAAACTCAGCATCCTAGGGTGGGCCTGTGGCTACCATGATTCTTTAGCACTTTGCGATAATAAAAAACTTTAAAATGTTGAAATTATTTCTCAGTTTTCAAGTTTTTATGCTGTGTTGGTGCACTGTCTAAGCATTTATTGATTCCAATGTTTTCGTGGTACAGCTGTGCAATTAGTCAAGTTAATGTGTCACTATGATTTATTATATAAGGTCTTTTTCTAGCTAGGTATATTTCCTTGAAATGAGCTTATGAGGTATTGAAAAAATTATACATTCAGATGATCGGCCATTCTCAGGTGACTAGTACGACTCAGTCCGAATCAGATGGAATCTTCCCGCCCTGGCCAGGGGCGGTAACCCCCGCGGTAAAAAAAGAAGACTGGCCAGGGGTATAAGTTAGAGATTTGAGTGTCACAGGGTGATATAATATTCGCCTTGGCCAGGGGCGGTAACCCTGCATATCAGAAAAATAAAAAGAAATAGAGAGTCAGGACCTATCTAGAACGATTCGTCGTAAAATTTTAGGTCTAGAACAACCGTTCTTATAGATACGCGTATACTTAAATCGCACGCTACAGTAACGTAACTGGCCAGGGCTATATATGAGAGAATTCAGTGTCACAGGAGTTTATATAATAATAATAAGATAATTTGTGACCCAATTTAAATCGATGAGATCTCAAGTTCTACAAATGGTAGAGTCATGATCGAGGTCAAGTTTTGTTGATCTAAGATGGGAGTGTGGCTTATTATGAGAAGTTCTGGTGACGTCATTTTCACGTCACTATGACGTCATCTTAGCGAAATTTTGTTTCTTTTCTAGCGAAAATAAGCTAATTTCGAGCGCATTTTTCACCAAGAAGGAAAGGAGATAGCGTTCTGATTTTTCAGAATGATTTTTAGCAAATTTAAAGAGCTTTCAGAAAATCATATTGATTATTGGGCTATCTCGATTTTTTATCGAGATATACGCGATTTTCTAAGGTATGGTGAAAAATCGATTTCCAAATTATAGGACAAAACTTAAACGAGTGAGATGTCAAGAAATGTGACTTATCTTGAGATGAGACCGGCCAAAGTATGTTGTGCTAAGGCGGAATTGTGGCTTAGGCTATATTGGAAGTTGGTTTGAGCCTATTTGGGTGCTGTGATGACGTCATCAAAATCGCGTAAAACCACTAAAATAGCGTATTTTGCGATAAAATGCTATTTTGCGCTACTTTGAACATCTCTAACTGAGAGAGTTTTCATCGGAATATGTTTTACTTCGATATTTTGCTTTTAGACCTCGAGATTTAGCTATAAAACGAGTTTCAAGGTGATCGGTCGAAATATGTTGTCATGCGAAGCCTCTAAAAATTGAGCCGCAAAATGGTTGAAATTACGTTAACGATGAAAAATTGAACTTTAGCCTTATTCTGTGTTACGATGACGAACTAATAATGGTTTCTTCATGTCTCGCAGTTACTAAATGTGGGGAAATATACGATGAAATAGTGAATCACGTGAGTTCACGTGGACGTTTTGTAGAAATTAGGTGATTTAAATAAATTGATATTTACACGCGATTTTCGACTTGATAACGTTGAAATGGGTTCAAATACGACTGATGCACGAAGAATTAGATCTGGGTGCTACATTTCAGCACGTGAGTTCACGTGGACGATTTGTAGAAATTAGGAAATTGGTCAATTCTAGTAATTCCAAGTTAGAATAACGTTGTTTCGGAATGCGTGAGGTTTAGTTACGTTAGTTCCAACCGAAAGAAATGGACTGACGTCACCAAATCAGCAGGGGGTTACTACGACAACCGTCTCGGTTTTGGAGAGCCTATACATAATAATAATATCATGATAATTGGGACCCATCTTAAAACGATGAGATCTCAAGAACGGGAAAAGGTAGAGCCATGATCGAGGTCAAGTTTTGTTGATCTAAGATGGGAGTGTGGCTTAGGCTATGTGAGAAGTTCTGGTGACGTCATTTTCACGTCATTATGACGTCATCAACTTAGCGAAATTCTATTGTATTTTTAGCGAAAATAGGCCATTTTCGAGCGCAATTTTCACAAAGAAGGAAAGGAGATAGCTCTCTGATTTTTTCGGAATAATTTTTAGCAAATTTAAAGAGCTTTCAGAAAATCATATGGATTATTGGGCTATCTTGATTTTTCATCGAGATATACGCGATTTTCTAAGGTACGGTGAAAAATCGATCTCCAAATTATTGGACAAAACTTAAATGAGTGAGATGTCAAGAACTACGACTTATCTTGAGATGAGACCGGCCAAAGTATGTTGTGCTAAGGCGGAATTGTGGCTTAGGCTATATGGGAAGTTGGTTTGAGCCTATCTGGGTGCTGTGATGACGTCATAAAAATCGCGTAAAACCACTAAAATAGCGTACTTTGCGATAGAATGCTATTTTGCGCTACTTTGGACATCTCCGAATCAAAGATTTTTCATCGGATTATGTTTTACTTTGATATGATGCTTTAAGACCTTAAAATTTAGCTTTAAAACGATTTTCAGGGCGATCGGTCGAAGATTGTTGTCGTGAGAGGCTTCTAAAAATTGAACTGCAAATTGATTGAAATTACGTTTATAACGAAAGATTGTACTGTAATCCTATTCTGTGATACGTTGGTCTACTGATAATGGTTTTTCTATGTCTCACAGTGAATAGGGATGGGAAATATACGATGAACTAGTGGAGCACGTGAGTTCACGCGGACGTTTTGTAGAAATTAGGGGATTTAAAGAAATTGATATTTACACGGGATTTTCGACTTGATTACGTTGAAATGAGTTCAAATACGACTAATGCACATGAAATAAGATGCATGTGCTATACTTCAGCACGTGAGTACACACGGACGTTTTGTAGAAATTAGGGGGTTTAAAGAAATTGATATTTACACGGGATTTTCGACTTGGTTACGTTGAAATAAGTTCAAATACGACTTATGTACGTGAAATTAGATCTGGTTGCTATATTTAAGCACGTGAGTTCGCGTGGACGATTTGTAGACATTAAGAAATATATCAATTCTAGTAATTCCAAGTTAGAATAACGTAGTTTTGGACTTTGTCAGGGTAAGTTACGTGGGTTCGGCTTGCGTGTGGGCTAGTTACGTGGGTTCAGACTACGTGAGGGCAAGTAACGTGGGTCCAAGTGCCTTTGGGCAAGTAACATGGGTTCAAACTACATACATCTGTCAAGATATCACCACCAAAACCGTTGGACGGTTGGTCTAGTAACCCCGCGGGTTTGGATGTGACAACGGAACCTGAAAAGAGACAAAATGGGTTGATCACATCCAAACCAGCGGGGGTTACTAGACCAACCGTCCAACGGTTTTTAATGTATTATAGTACGTATTGTTTTATGACTTTATTGAAGGGGTGAGGGGTCAAGACACTTTTTTATCAAGCTCAATAATTTTGAACCTATTTCATCCAATTTGGGAAGGACAAAATTGTACTGAGAGCTTCAGGGTTCTAAGATCTTGCACCTTAAGCTGTATTCGTAATGACTGTTACACAATACACACCACACCGACTTAAGTTTGATACTAAGACCCCAACTAGTCGGTGCATGCCGCGGTACGTATCGCGGTACGTACCGCGGAACATGTCCTAACTAGTCGGTACATACCGCGGTACGTACCGCGGTATGTACCGATTAGTTAGAACATGTTCCTCGGTACATTCCCCGGAACATATCCTAACTAGTCCCAAATTTCTTGCGATTAAGAGGTGAAGCTTCATGCAATAAACAAAGTCAATGATCAAGGCAATTGAAGCAAATTACTAGATATTTTACAACATCAAGAGTCAGACTTCAAAGCCACCTTAGTCAGATTCTAGGACATTTGTCCGACACGGACATTTGTCCGACACCTGAAATTAGCTATTCGGACAAATATCCGTGTCGGACAACAGTCCGAATTCGGACTTTTGTCCGAAAGTCAGACACAATTTTATTCAAAAGGAAAGGGGAACTACTGTGTTTACATTTTAGGATTATACGGCAAGGTTCCCCGACTGATGTAGGTAAAAAATCATGTGATGCGACCCCAGTCCTAGGTTTGACATCGCCTCATCACTGATGCGGGGTGATGGGACCCGATACTAACGAGATCGGACGAGATCGGACGTTCCAAACTCACTCTCTGGAAGTTCCTGGACGCCCTGAAAGCAGAGCAGGCACTCACAGACCTCAAGCTCACCGGAGACAGCTGCGTCAACCATCTGAACCCAGAGCCGCCAAGTGGGTCAGATATGATCAGAGCCCGCAGAAGATTGTTGAGGACTATTGATTACCTCATTAACACTGTGTCTTATTCGGACAAATGTCCGTGTCGGACAAGTAATAGGCTCCTTCCAATAAGTTTGAAAAAATTGTATTGGGACTTTTGGACAAATGTCCGTGTCGGACAAATGTCCGCAAAATTTCGTACTGGGTTTCGGACAATTGTCCATGTCGGACAAATGTCCGTGTCGGACAAATGTCCGACTACCCCTTAGTCAAACTCCGATCTTCCAGAATCAAGGCAAACCGAGTCAAGGCAACAGGAGTCAAGGCAACAGGAGTCAAGGCAACCAGTATAAGGCAACCCGAGTCGACTTCGAGGCAAGCAGTGTCAAAGCAAACAATGGATCGCATAGCAGCATCAGGGAAATGATGTCTACAGATTAGATGGGTGTTGACTGTTGACCCCTGTTTAGTCCTGGTCACGTGATCTATAGGCCTGGCATGCATAGAGCAAACCAGACACCCAATCAGCCCTACCAGACAGTCTCAATCTGTCCACCCTTGCATGCTAGGCATATGGGTCACGTGACTAGGACTAAACAGGGGTCAACACCCATCTAATCTGTAGACATCATTTCCCTGATGCTGCTATGCGATCCGTTTTTTGCTTTGACACTGGTTGCCTTGACACTGGTTGCCTCGAAGTCGACTCGGGTTGCCTTGACTCCTGTTGCCTTGACTCCTGTTGCCTTGACTCTGTTTGCCTTGACTCAGAAAGGTCGGAGTTTGACTCTGGTGGCTTTGAAGTCTGACTCTTGATGTGTAGAATATCTAGTGATTTGCTTCAATTGCCTTGATCATTGACCTTTGTTTGTTGCATGAAGCTTCACCTCTTTATCGCAAGAAATTTGGGAATAAATGCGCGCGCAGAGGCGGTACGTACCGCAGTATGTACCGACTAGTTAGGATATGTTCCGGGGTATGGGTTTAAACAATGTTTAAAAACTGACATACCGCGGTACGTACTGCGGTATGTACCGACTAGTTGGGGTCTAATATGAACTGTCAATATTGCCCTATGAATTGCCAACAATTCTCCATGAAATTCTAATAAATGACTGATCAATAAAACAATTGATGCTCTTTTATAATCCAAGAAACACAGCAATGATATTAATTTGTCTACATGTTTCGGTCCATCTCCGTCTTCAGGACAATTAACATCTCATATCTTACTATATATAATTCTTCATCATATATATATTTATCTATGTAATTATGTTTGTCTGGCGTCTGTCCGGTCTGACACCACTCCCAAAAGTATCAGAAGACGTGAAATTATACCCTTGACACCGGTTAACTAGACTATATGGACAGTAAAGCACTGTCTCATCAGCAAATTCACAGTGTGTTATGAATAATTTGAAATAAAGTCTTAGGTACTGATTTCTAGCAGGACCCAGTCTGTCCGGTCTAACATCACTCGCAACCCAATCGAGCACCCGACCGGAGGTCGTGGGTTTTGCTAGTATCATTAATAAGCCTTCTGGCTTCCTACCTATAATAAAAGAAAGGTAAAAATATCTATCCAAGTTTATAAGATAAAAACCTTAAAACATGAAGAAAATTCAAACCAAGAATCATATTATTAAATTGTGCAAGCTATTAAAAAAACCTAACGGTCGCCGAAAATCAAATGCAATTAACTCAATAGTCGTCCAAATATACAAATATACAAACAACAACATTTAAAAATAACAAAATTGATAACAAATTTTCCTAGAAAATAGAGATAGGCCTAAAATTCTAATAAACCTATAATATTGCTCTATGAACTCCAACATTGCCACATGAACTCCCAACATTGCCTCATGATAACTCCCAACATAATGGTAAATGAACTGCCAGCATCCTAAAACATCCTTTACATCCTCAGGCCTTATTATATGGGTTCCCAAACATCCTCAGGCCTTATATGGGTTCCCAACGCAATCCCGCGTATACCATAAAATGGTTTGTATCATTATCGGCATAATGGGTTTAAACAATTGTTTAAAAACTTTTATGCGAAATGACCATGTAATACATCTAACATTTTAAAGTTGTAAATTTAATTTTTCTCATTGATTTGACCAAACCATGACACTGATATAATAGTTTTATTTGTAACATGATATCTATTACCCAAACTGCATACTCTAATCTCGTAGTTTGATTCAATTTTTGTCATTGCAGACGAGCGACGAACTTCAGAAGTGACAGTGGAGCATCCTTTTCATTCGTTACACTAGAGAAGAGAAATAGAGAAGTTATCTGCAGATCTGACGCTTACAACAAACCCCTCTCCCTGAATTTGTGATTTCAAACGCCTCCGTTTCAAACGTGAGTAAAATTTTCAAGTTTTGTTTGACAAGCCTCACCATTTTGAATGGCTTCATAACTTGTAATGAAGTAATGATATTCCAAATGCTTGTATTGACTGAGAACATTGCACAGGTAACAAAAACTCGTTTTCACGTTCTAAAGTTCTAAATGGCAGCAATTTTTAAAAAAAAAAGCAAAGACTCAGATTGAATCACGTGTAACACATATGTGTGCTCATCAGTCAATAGAACCTCGTCAATAGGGTAGTAAAATTGTTTGATTAATAACATAATATTGATTCCCCAAACTTCATACCTCCTCTCCCCTAATGGCCTAATATCGTAGTTATCTTCAATTTTTGTCATTGCAGACGAGCTCCGGACTTCAGAAGTGACAGTGGAGCATCCTTTTCATTCGTTACACTAGAGAAGAGAGATAGAGAAGCTATCTGCAGATCTGTCCTTTATACAAGTGCTTGGGACCTCACCGAACCTCGCTCCCTGAATTCGTGATTTCATGAACGCCTTCATTCTAAATGTAAGTTGAATTTTCATAACTTGTAATGATGTTTCAAATGCTTGTATTGACTGAGAACATTACACAGGTAACAACAACTCGTGTTCATATTCTAAATGGCAACAGTTTTATGAAATAGCAAAACTCAGATTGAATCATGTGAGCTGTAGTAAATAAGTTAGTAAATATTATGTTTTAATTAAGTACTGTAATCAAAATTTCAAAAAGTATATTGCGATCAACTTTGTAAAGTTCAAAGGGAAGAATGGATTGATGGACGCTCTCTTTCCAGCTAATTTATATTTATGCTTCAAAGTTAGTTCACCAACCTTATCGGCCTTTATTTAGCCGGCCTTTATTTAACCGGCCCTTTTTAACCGGCCCTATGGACAAAAATTTTCCAAGCAGTTGCCAAGCCAGAAATTTTTGCTCAGAATAGCCACGAAAACCAACTTATACTACGTAAATTGCATCAAAAAACCCAAATAGCCAAATCCTGGTCTAATATATCATGATTAAGGTCATTATCTGTGTTATATAATGACGGTCAAATAAGTTTACCAGTACATAAGCCAACTAATAAAAGTTTCATCTGACCTAAATCAACTGGCCTTTAATTAATCGGCCCCACTTTAACCGGCCCCTTGAAAAGTCGTTTTTGTTTTCAAGGGCTGGTTAAATTAGGGCCAGTTAGTATATAACTACTCAAGCTCTCAAGAGCATTGGGATTCATAGTACTTGTGATTCTCAGGTAGATGAGGGCTGAGGCTCCCCTGTTATCAGGATAGTACGGCTAATCCGATGACATGGCCCAGTTAGAGTCAAGTTGAAGATAAAATCTCATCTCCCTGAGATCTGATTTTACACTTTTAAAGCTGGCCTGCCTACTGTCCCGTATTGAGATGTAATGAGCGTCTGAAAATAACGTCAGGCATGAAGTAAAAAATCTCAAACTTGATTCGATAAAATCAGCAATGGAAAATTTTCTCTAAAGCCCAAGAGAATAAAACCTACTGCCTAGATGTAATATCCCAATTTAATTTTTGGAACGTACAAATATAAGCATAAAACGCAGAATCGAATTTGAATCTGAAATCAATCTGGGTATTTGCTTTTCTCTAAAATTTTGCTATGTAGAATGTGGACACGAGTCATTTAAACTTATATATGCCATGCTTGCTACTTTGATCTAGAAATCATTTTTTTAGAAAAATACAGCAATTGTTATTATATAGCTCTCTCAAATCAAAGAAAAATTGGAACGAAAACATGCCCAACTTCATAGCCTTACGAAAACGTATCTCTAGTCAATCCATCTGGGATGAGATTGAATGAAATATCTGAAATTGGAATTTCGCGATTGGGAGGAGATTTGCCCCGAGATCCCCTCACTGATACCAACACTCTTAAGTAGGGCAAACGACAGTTTAGTGCGCATTGTACTCATGACATCCCGGTAGTCTTCACATTGGTTTTCGCTGTGATGAGTTCTGCAACCCTTCGATGAAACACATGTGCCTGAGGAGCCATCCTCCTGACGTGCTGTACACCAGAGGTGTAAAGCTGCACTTCTCCACCTGGATGACCCGTTGTTCATAGTCCTTTCTCTTGATATTCTCATGCTGATTGTAGACTGACTTGATGTCACGGTCCTTGTAGGAGTCAGCATTCGGATGGAATATTCTGACATCGAACATCGTCTTCTGGAAAGGTCCCCTACAACCCTCGAGCAGAGATGTCAAGGCGGGCCCTCTCTTCAGTGTTCCCTGGGATTGTCTGACTAGAGTCAATTGGGATCAATTCTGGCTCGGTTTTAACGTCATGGCAAACTCTCAAAAACGCAGCATTTGTGTCACGGATTTTATTGTGTCGGAAGATTAAGAAGCCACCATTTTTACAAATTAAGGTGTGGTCTACCGAATTCTTCTTTCCACAAACACAGAATGCTGGGATGTTGGGAATCTGCCAGCCGTACCTCAGCCTAATCGCATCCCTAAATTCCTCCTTGTTCAGCACCCACCCGAGAGAACCTAGGGAAGAACAGTAAGCCATGCCCCAGCACCCTTCTCTTGGGCCAGGGTTATTGACCTTTTCAACCTCTCGTCAGAAGATTCAGATCCAATGGCAGAGACCTTCCTCAGCAGTCTCACTTCCTTATCCTTCAAACAGTCCCCGGTCACCTCAGCAACAGCACTAGCCTGATACTCATCAAGGGATGACGCCTGGTCGATGATCAACTTCTTCAAACTGTCTGTTATTTTCAGAAGCATGGAATTCGAAATCTGACCCTTCAACTGGATTCGAAATTCCAAGCCCCCCTAGTCTCACAGGCAATGTGAACAAGTCTCTCTCGGAATCAGACACATGTCGTCCAATGATTGCTGGGAGGAAGGTGTGTCGAATGGCAGCTTCCAGTGGACCAAACAGTTCGGAAACCCCAGGTATCGTCCTCTGGACGAATGTCCATCTGTGGCAAAGAGCCTTGGTGAAAGCAGCATAGGCTGCTTGTGGGTCGTCCTTACCAATCTCTGCCAGCTGTTCTACATCCTTCACCCACTTTGCCACCTTGTCCTCCACGTAACTCTTTCTGAACTCCTCTGTTCCCAACACAGCACCAAGATGACGCTCCCCTCTACTTGTAACCTGAATTCCGCAACCTTTGAAGATCTGTTTAGCGCTATGAAGACAGTTCTCTTTCACAACCAGAACCGTTTTAGATGGCTTCGGGTGATATCCATACTCAGGCCCTCTAGCACACAGGGAATCCCACCACTTCTTAATCTCGCCCAGTTTCCCAGTGGCAGTTGAGTCGTCAGCGTACCACATCTGCTTACACATAGAGGGATCTACAGCTTTGAGAGCTCACTGATCAGAGGCTTGATCCCCAACGCATAAAACGCCATAGCAGCAACATCACCCTGTGTGCAACCCTCATGAGAACCCAAGTACTCAGTCTTCTCACCATCACTCACAACGAGCATAGCTGGGTTCCGATAAGTGTTTGCAATAAACTGATGAAAGGTGGACACAGTTCTCGGATGTTGTGAACTGCCAGCTCTCTGTTGATGGTGTTGAATGCGTTGTCTGCATCCACCAACAGGACACCTGGGTGTCTGGCAGCTCCCATTGCTAACTCCCGGGTTGCATGGATAGATGCCTCTATTCCAGCCTTCAGACCTGCACAAGTTTGTAGTGGTCCAGCAGCATTCTGAATATCTGTCTTCAACGTATTGATGACAAGTTTAAAATTCGCCTCAGCACCTCACCACAACACCCACTGGTCTCACTCCGATGCCTCCCCGCTTGTCATTGCCCTTGTCAAGGGGATCAGACGACATGCCAGGGAGTTCTTCCAACGCATTTGGGCTGACAGGTTTGGTACTGATGTGTTTTATTAGCTCTGCAATGGCTTCACACAGCTTCTCGGAGGCTTTGCCATAGGATTTGCAGCACAAAATGTGCTTCCAAGCCTCTATGTCCATGAGAGTGGGTCCACCAGGAGCCATGCAAAGTTTTGGCAACTTTTGTAAACCAACTGACCATCAATTTGCTCGAAGATAACTGGCTGAGGTTCTGCATTGATTACCAACTTCAACTCTTGGGGCGCTGGTTTACCATCAGGGTGTTTTGAAGCCAGAACTGTTTTAACATTCCGAGTTAGTTTATGAACACCCCTCACATCACTGTTATTGTCGATCAACCTCACTGCTTTCCCCACTTGTCCCAACAACATCAGTCTGGTAAATGCCACATGGCAACTTGACCTCCTTTCTCTTTGTTGATTGACTCAAACGCATCTGAATCTCCCTGGCTTCATCCATGAGGCCCCTGCAGATCTCCCATGCTCCACTGAGAAAGTCTTGAAGCTAAGAACTTTTGCATTGTTTTTAGCTTTTGAGTTCGCAGAGGCTTCTGGAGCATTAGGGGATGAATACATGGATCATAGATAGCCAGTTCGCTCCATACAGTCTGATCTGTGAACAAGTAGATGAGGCGAAACTACCTCATTGATGAAGTGGATACCTGCCTTCCCACGAGGTAAGGTAAACAGGTTCTTCTTCCACTTGGTCATCTCCATGGTAGCCTTCACTACCTGCTGTATCGCTTTCTCGCCCTTCAATGCCCCCACTTCAACTGATTACTGTTCTCTGCCGTACAGCCCATACAGATCCACGAGTTCTCTGAGCTGCTGAGATCATCGTACTCCTCGTCTGATATCAACAAACACGAGCCGTGAAACCAAGTCTGACACGTATCACACATCAGTCCCTTCACCTCATCTGACACATCACCCTTACAAACTGGACAATTAACATCTTCTGTAACAAAGTCTGATATAGGCGTACTTGTGACTACCTTGCTCTTCCTGGGCCGTCCCACACTCTTCTTACGTGAACGTGGTGGAGTTGGAGAGTGGAAGGATGTCCTGACTGGTTTGCGAGTGAAAGAAACTTCGTGATCCGTGTCTTCAGCACTGCCCGTCTTCTCTTTGTGGGAGGAGGAGCCCTCGTCCCTACTGTCATTAGCCATGTCATCCTGTAACGAGACTGAGGACTCCTCCCCCTCCTCTTCAAACTTTTCCCTCAGTGACATTGCACTCTTGGTATTTCACAAGAAAACGCAGCAATGCCACAGTGAGTCCGGTTCAAAGGATTGAGCTCAGGGTCCTCAAATTTGATTGTAATAAGTAGTGTTGTTAAGTTCTAGAAATCATTTGAATAATGAAATTAATTATGTTATTTCCTGTTGCTCTGTCAAGCTGCAGCTGTTGAATAATATTGATATAAGTTCCTCTCAGATGATTGTGCTGATCCTGTAAGAAGAGTGATCCTGTTTTAGTCGGAGTTCGGACAGACGGCAGGTTCAGAATTTGATCCATTTCCTTTCGATGATCTAATTTGAGGATGGCGCTTTTATGATTTACTTAAGTAAAGCACACAATGGTTTAGTAATTGAAAACATTTAAGATTCAGCTGTGAATTGATCGAATTCATTGAACAACGATGCTCTGTTCCATGGGTAACAAGCAGCATTTTGTGACTCCCGCGGTAAATTTGCCCCACTGGTCACAGAAAATATTGAAAATATTCACTTGTATGGAGGGCGCCGAGCAGCTTATGTTGGACTAATTCCACAACCATGTGCATCAAATCTGGCAGTACTCCAGAGACGCAGGATCGAAACCAGGCCACACCCACTCGGTGCTTCATTGAGACTTGATCCAATCGGGCAAGCAGGCACCCCATCCTCTGTGGAACCTCAACACACTTGCCTTGTTCAATATCTCGTTGGCACTGCCTGTCCTCCATGGAGTCTCATCGCCACTTCCCGTTTGGAGCCTAAAAACCCCACAGGAACTCCTCCCCTTATCATCGTCTGAAGCTAATCAGGGCATTCAGTCCATTCAAAACAACCGCTTGAAGTTTTGCATTTCAATGGCATACCTTCTAATCTAGTGATTATGCAGCATAATTATAGCAAAGAATCACCATTAGGCTCGATGGGCCATGGTTGGGATTATCAAGAATGATGAGACATATATGCAATGAGGAAAGGTTCTGTGTTCCTATAACTTTTTGTAAATTGTTACCTCTTGTATTTCAAACCATTGCTTAATATCTTATCAGTTCCTGGTTAATTTGAATACCTCCATACGGGCGTTTTCTGTATTTCATTTATTTTGAATCTCCGAGCCTGTTCGAGCTTCTTGTGAGTATATGAGAGTACGGCTAAAAATCTTCAAATTAAAATGCTATCAGCGTCTCAAAAACATGAAGCTTTTGATCGATATGATATATCCTGAGCAAGTGCTGTAAGCAGTATGTGTAACTGTATTTGTATTTGATTGCTTGTATTTGTATTTGATTGCTTGTATTTGTATTTGATTGCTTGTATTTGTATTTGATTACTTCGGGAATGCAGAGTGTAGTTTTCAATTTGTAAATTATCTGTATCAATCAGAATCGACATTTCAATGTACAAGTACAATGAAAATTTCCACTGAATACGCGGATTCTCCCAAAATCTAGTTTTCCTATCTTTCTTGTTGAGTTGCGGCGCGGCGTAACGCCGCGCACGTACTCAAAAAAGCTTAGTGAGAAATAGGGGTGTCGTCTCGCGACACCCCTGGTTAGGGGAACCCCCCCCTCGACACTCGACCGCATTTCACATTTCAGAAACCTCTCCCTCCCCCAGGACGTCCGCATTTTTCTTGAAAATATTTTGGTCATCATTTTTGGGCCCGAAATTGGCTAGTGTCCCATATAACTCCTGGCTCTTCATTATCTATGATAATGACGTCAGTCAGAAAAATATAGTTAAGCGCACCTAGCGCTTTAAGGACTAGGGTTAGGGTCACGATTAGGGTCAGGATTTGTTAGGGTTAGGATCAAGGTTAGGATCATGATTAGGTTTAGGATACAGAAAAATTGACCTTTAGGTCTGTGACTTCCCCTAACCAGGGGTGTCGGGTGGTTTAGCGGCTTGCCGCGCCGCGCACTCCGTGCGCGAAACCAGGGCGCAGGTTAGGGCAAGTCTGTGACGTCACTCAGCCAGAGTTATATGGGACACATACCCCGAAATTTCACAATTTTCTATTGAAATAACCGTCAAATCGACCAAAATTCCCATAACAGGGGCGTGTCGAACTCATATGTGCGCGGCTCGCTGCCTGTCAATTACAGGCAGTAAGCCGCGCACGATTACGCCGCGCATATATGAGTTCGACACCAGACACTGGACACGCCACCGTTGATTGCGAACGTCCGCATTTGGCCAAACACCTCCTCCCCCTATGACCGCAAGCGTCCGCATGGGTCAGACTCCCCCCCTCATTGCGGACGTCCTTGAGGTGCCCGTAACGTTCGTCGGTCGATCGAATGGAATTGGTCGATTGATTAAGTCCATTTGAATGAATGATGTGTTTTACTGGTCCCTAATGACTTGAATCGTGTTAAAATGAGCAATATTTAGTTGTTTCCCTACTAGCTTTAAGATTTTCTGTTTAAAACACATCAGTCGATCAAATGAAGTTGGTCGATCGACCAATTCCATTCGATCGACCGACAAACGTTATAAATGGCCCCTATGATATAAAGCGGCGCGCGCGTCGTATACGACGCGCGTACTGTATTAAATTATGCGCGCCAGTATACAAATGCTGAAACGGTGTTCACTTTTCACTCTGATCAGACCATGCGTGTTCCACCTTTGTTCTTCAAAATGCCGTGCTAAATGGGACAAATGCAAGCATTACCTCGGGAGGTCCGGAGGCGGCATCCGGCAAGATATACCACCGACTAGAAATTCATACGAGTACCAAAAAGTGACATCATTGGTCATGAAAATTTGAGACCTACCAACCCACAAAGTCGGATTATATTCTTGATCGGGAATTCGACAACCCTTACTCCCTTAAAGCATCGCCCTGAACCTAACTGTTTATGGATAAGGTTGAGCCATGATGATCAGGGTCATGATTGGAAAATAAGACGGAAAAGGACTTCCATTCCTGTTTCACTTCTTGAAAATCGTGGTTCATTCGAGTCTGCCGAAATTTTTGCCCCAAATTCACCTCAACCGATGTGCTACATGCTTCAAGTCTTAAAGGCCATGTGCACTCAGTTCTCCTATAAGAAACTGTCTATGAGAAACTTAGCCTGGAATTTCGGAAAGATTAAGAATCGTGAAAAGATAATAAACTTGTAGCCAAGGATTTCAAAAAGTTTCTTGTTAGAAATAAGCGTATAGCCCATAGGTCATTCGAATGGAATTGGTCGATTTGAACGAAAGGTGTTTCACTGTTCCCGAATGAATAAGTGGTGTTTAATTTCGAAATATTATAGACTAGAAAGGCCCGTTGGGCCTGCCAGATGATACAGGACCAAATAATAAGCTCTCAAAAAGTTTATGAAGGAGCAAACTTGACCATTATTTTTTAGTTACTTTTAGTGATGCTGGACCGTGCAAGTTTTGATCATTATAATTTGCTCTTGTATGATGAACTTAAATCTGAAAATTAAAACCGAGTATCGTACTCATACTGAACGTTGAATCAAAGCATTGATTTACGCCAAGAGCAGTATTCCAAAAGCGCAATGTGCTATGCCCAAATTCGATTCAATTTGATTTTGTTCAATCTTAAATTGCTGTAAATTCACATTTTCTGTTAACCATCAACTCAGAATTGATTTAAATCGACCAACGTCTGTCATTGATTTATGAAGAGATGCTAACGGAAATAGCCTCCACGATGCAAGCCATACCCGTTCTCTATTTCCAGATCTTGAATTTCAAATGAAAATAGTAAACACTTCGTTCGTTCTAACGCTAAAACGCAGCAATCAACAACGACAACGTATCAGAAAGTACTCGCATAGAACTGATCATAATCTGCACGTGCAGAATATCTGTATCCATAGCAACGGTGCAACTAATCCCAGCTTAGCCTTCCTTTTAGGGTTTCCATTATCTACTTGAAATCTTTTATCTAGATAAATAGATAATTTTTTCGCCATTATCTAGATTATCTAGATAGACTAGATAATTTTTGAATCCGAAATTTATCCAAATTTGACAACTTTCAACGTTAGAAATCCACGGCTGCTGCAACTTGGAACATCATCCCATAACCAGCTGTTGTTTATTCATATTGTCAGCTATTGAAATGCATGATATTAATGACCACCAAAAGTTCATGAGGATATTAGGATTTTGAATAGAATTCAGGACATTCATTGCTTCATTTTGATTGAGTTGAAATCAGTAATCACCCATAAATTATCCCGTCATAAAGTAATAACATTATCTACCAATTAGTTGCTATCAATACTTGCATTATTCATCGGAAAACAGTCAATTAATGTGGAAATAAAGTAAATTTCATGATGATGGCCTCGGAGTTGCTGGAATGCTGGTAAAATTGAGAATAACTGAATAAGAAATAAGGAATCAAATTCCCTCGTATTAAATCATCATAACAAACCATAGTTGACAGTTCCTTGACTCTAGAGCTGAATGGAATTAATATTGACCGTTTAGTAGATTACTTTCAAATAAGCAATCACTTAGCCATAGCTGGAGGCTACTTTCGTACATATTTACAGCCTACTTTTTGTCAAAGGGCGTCAATAATTTGACATAAATTGAGCAGAAGACGAGTGTTTCGAGTAGGTATTTAACTTTGGTTACTGTATGGCAAATGATGACGGTAAGATGTGATAAGATACTTTGAACAGCCTTCTAATTCTGTAGCTATTCATATCAGTTTAACAAAGGTCAAATCATCAGTAAAACAGATAGTTCTTGAAGCCAATCAGCCTGCCCATGAACCTGGGGGCCCTAAACATTGAACTATGTCCATATAGAATTATGAAATGAGTCTTATGAAGTCTTATGCATAGCCATGAATTGTCTTACTACCTAATTGTCTTACTACCTAAGATCTCCGAAACAGGTATGAAAATGAACAGATCAGAAATTTTGAATATTTGAAATCCTACAATTATTGAAGAAGTTCAGGAAAAATGGCGATTTTAGCTGAAATTTCATGGCATAAGGGATATGAAATTTATCTAGATATCTAGTACAAATTATCTAGATAAATAGATAATGATTTTTTGCAAATTGTCTAGATAATCTTATCTAGATAATATCTAGATGGAAACCCTACTTCCTTTCTCTTGATATCATCTTGGCAAGGTCAAATTTAATTGTATACGGCGGCACAAACATTATTCACGTGTGAATTCATTTTATATTAAAGATATTTACCTATTAACTTGAAGAGTCAGTGTAAAACACGTCAGCCGATCAGATAAAGTTTTTCCAGAACCCCGACCCTTTGGCTTTATGGATGACCCCTTATAGGACAAGAGAACAGAATTCAGAAGTTCAGTCGCTACTGTAACATAAACATCAATTCACTTAAATACAAGAATATCCATGGCCATGACACATTCTCGAGTTTTGCGATTTATTGAAACTATATGTGTTACGTAATTATCACTTCATTAATTGGCATAAATGAACAGTTCAGGTTCTTTGCTACTCATTACGAAATTAACTTCACAGAAGTTATATTAGACAATGATATCCCACAAGTATACAACTACAATCACCAAATTTGACAATTATTTTTTTTTTGGGAATTTGTTGGGGGGACAAAAGTAAGTTTTTTAAAACAATTTGGAAAAAAAAAACAGGGGTCAAGTTTTTATGCTGTGTTGGTGCACTGTCTAAGCATTTATTGATTCCAATGTTTTCGTGGTACAGCTGTGCAATTAGTCAAGTTAATGTGTCACTATGATTTATTATATAAGGTCTTTTCTAGCTAGGTATATTTCCTTGAAATGAGCTTATGAGGTATTGAAAAAATTATACATTCAGATTATCGGCCATTCTCAGGTGACTAGTACGACTCAGTCCGAATCGTCATCGCCTCTGTTCAGTGAATGCTCTGCTGACAATATTATATGGTACGTATTGTTTTATGACTTTATTGAAAGGGGTGAGGGGTCAAGACACTTTTTTATCAAGCTCAATAATTTTAAACCTATTTCATCCAATTTGGGGAAGGACAAAATTGTGCTGAGAGCTTCAGGGTTCTAAGATCTTGCACCATAAGCTGTATTCGTAATGACTGTTACACAATACACACCACACCGACTTGAATTGAATTGAATTGAATAAAATGTTTACAGCACAATGACAATGAATATATTTTCTCGGGTTTGTATGAATGAAGCTTCTATGTTGTGCTGAGGGAAAACACTCAGTCAATCATAAAGACTGTTAACGAGGTTGCCCACTAAAGAAATATCTATACTATATTAAAACATATTCCTGAAAAAAATGGTTAAATTAAATAATGCACTCTCAGAACAGTACATACTGAAAATAATAAGTGGTATTTAATTTAATTTAAAATAAAATAAAGGCTATTTAACTTATTTACAGAAATAAAGCTGCATTTTAATGACTTACCAAGGTCAGGCTGCATTTTAGAGACATTCCCAGGTCTAAATTCAATAATTTAATCATAAAAGTGGAAAAGTAAAAACCTTTAAAATTTAGGAAAGTTCCTCAGCACAATCCAAATTAAAATGTTAAAAAGGTCCATCAACATAACAATATCTTGACAGTATAAATTATTCAAAACAATTATTGTAATTTGACGGATTTTTTAATCAATTGGTAACCCAATAGGACTAAGCAACATTCAAGTAGGTATATTTATACATTTTTTGGGGTGTTGTGATAGATAATGAGTTATTATCAAATCATATTTCACTTTAGCTTGTAGATATGATCAAACCCATTATTCACTACATAAGTGGGGTCACTAGTTACTGATTCCAATAGACGTTTTTTGTAGTTTAAGCCAAATAATTTAGAATCACTGATATTTCTGAATTCTGTTGGAACATTATTCCATGCCTTAGCACCTAGGTAATAAAAATTCTTAAGGCTGTCTGATTTGGAGTATACAGATTGCAGTGTGCTCCATCCCTGCTTCCCCAGAGATATAACTAAACTTATTGATAAAGTTTGAGGACTTAGTCCATTTAATATTTTGTACATATAAGATGATAAGTGAACTTGGCGTCTCAGGTGTAGAGGAGCCATTTCATGTCCTGATACACTATTATACTACTTTCTGTTTTTTTTCAACACCTAAAGCTATTTTCCTATTTTCTTATAAAGAATATCCAATTCATGAAGTTTTGTCTTGGAAGCTCTGCCATATATATGGTATCTAGATAATCAAAATGAGGCAACATAAGAGAGTTGGCAAACATTTTTCTATATTTCACAGGCATTATGCTACTTCCCTGTACATAGCACCAATTCGTTTCTGGATTTTTTTCTTGATATAGTCAATATGAAGATCGAATTTAAGTCTATTATCTACTATTAACCCTAGATATTTGAAACATTTACATTCTTTGATGGCATAGTTATCACCTAGTTTTATCTTAACAGAAAAATTGGCTTTATCAAAAATAAGAATTTTCGTTTTTTTCTATGTTAAGGGATAACTTGTTTACACATAACCACTTAATAATAGTTAGCATTTCTATCCTAATGCTCAGATATGTCTTGCGACAAATATTATCAAATAAGAGTGCTCCATCATCAGCAAACAAGTATGGATGGGACAAATTACAGGCATTGACCAGATCATTTATGTAGATACTAAAAAGGAGTGGCCCTAATAGACTGCCTTGTGGAACACCAAATTTAACTGGAAGGATGCCACTTACTTTACCCAAGAATTTTGTTGCCTGTTGACGGTTTGTCAAGTAGTTTTTTATCCACAGGATAACAGTTCCATCTACTCCATAAAACTTAAGCTTATCAATGAGTAGGTTATGATCTACTGTGTCAAATGCCTTCTTGATATCAAGAAAGATTAGTGCTGGGGTGTTTCCTTTTGACTTGTTATCAAATAATTTGTCAAACATATCAAGAGTTAAGTAGGTTGTTGAATAGTTCTTCCTAAATCCACTTAAGTTTGATACTAAGACCCCAACTAGTCGGTACATACCGCGGTACGTAATGCGGTACGTACCGCGGAACATGTCCTAACTAGTCGGTACATACCGCGGTACGTACCGCGGTATGTACCGATTAGTTAGAACATGTTCCTCGGTACATTCCCCGGAACATATCCTAACTAGTCCCAAATTTCTTGCGATTAAGAGGTGAAGCTTCATGCAATAAACAAAGTCAATGATCAAGGCAATTGAAGCAAATTACTAGATATTTTACAACATCAAGAGTCAGACTTCAAAGCCACCTTAGTCAAACTCCGATCTTCCAGAATCAAGGCAAACCGAGTCAAGGCAACAGGAGTCAAGGCAACAGGAGTCAAGGCAACCAGTATAAGGCAACCCGAGTCGACTTCGAGGCAACCAGTGTCAAAGCAAACAATGGATCGCATAGCAGCATCAGGGAAATGATGTCTACAGATTAGATGGGTGTTGACTGTTGACCCCTGTTTAGTCCTGGTCACGTGATCTATAGGCCTGGCATGCATAGAGCGAACCAGACACCCAATCAGCCCTACCAGACAGTCTCAATCGGTCCACCCTTGCATGCTAGGCATATGGGTCACGTGACTAGGACTAAACAGGGGTCAACACCAATCTAATCTGTAGACATCATTTCCCTGATGCTGCTATGCGATCCGTTTGTTGCTTTGACACTGGTTGCCTTGACACTGGTTGCCTCGAAGTCGACTCGGGTTGCCTTATACTGGTTGCCTTGACTCCTGTTGCCTTGACTCTGTTTGCCTTGACTCAGAAAGGTCGGAGTTTGACTTTGGTGGCTTTGAAGTCTGACTCTTGATGTTGTAAAATATCTAGTGATTTGCTTCAATTGCCTTGATCATTGACCTTTGTTTGTTGCATGAAGCTTCACCTCTTTATCGCAAGAAATTTGGGAATAAATGCGCGCAGAGGCGGTACGTACCGCAGTATGTACTGACTAGTTAGGATATGTTCCGGGGTATGTACCGCGGAACATGTTCTAATATCGGTACATACCGCGGTACGTACCATGGTATGTACCGACTAGTTGGGGTCTAATATGAACTGTCAATATTGCCCTATGAATTGCCAACAATTCTCTATGAAATTCTAATGAATGACTGATCAATAAAACAATTGATGCTCTTTTATAATCCAAGAAACACAGCAATGATATTAATTTGTCTACATGTTTCGGTCCATCTCCGTCTTCAGGACAATTAACATCTCATATATCATTAATAAGCCTTCTGGCTTCCTACCTATAATAAAAGAAAGGTTAAAATATCTATCCAAGTTTATAAGATAAAAACCTTAAAACATGAAGAAAATTCAAACCAAGAATCCTATTATTAAATTGTGCAAGCTATTAAAAAAAACCTAACGGTCGCCGAAAATCAAATGCAATTAACTCAATAGTCGTCCAAATATACAAATATACAAACAACAACATTTAAAAATAACAAAATTGATAACAAATTTTCCTAGAAAATAGAGATAGGCCTAAAATTCTAATAAACCTATAATATTGCTCTATGAACTCCAACATTGCCACATGAACTCCCAACATTGCCTCATGATAACTCCCAACATAATGGTAAATGAACTGCCAGCATCCTAAAAACTCCTCAGGCCTTATATGGGTTCCCAAACATCCTCAGGCCTTATATGGGTTCCCAACGCAATCCCACGTATACCATAAAATGGTTTGTATCATTATCGGCATAATGGGTTTAAACAATTGTTTAAAAACTGATGCGAAACTTTTATGCGAAATGACCATGTAATACATCTAACATTTTAAAGTTGTAAATTTAATTTTTCTCATTGAATTGACCAAACCATGACACTGATATAATAGTTTAATTTGTAACATGATATCTATTACCCAAACTGCATACTCTAATCTCGTAGTTTGATTCAATTTTTTGTCATCGCAGACGAGCGACGAACTTCAGAAGTGACAGTGGAGCATCCTTTTCATTCGTTACACTAGAGAATAGAAATAGAGAAGTTATCTGCAGATCTGATGCTTACAACAAACCCCTCTCCCTGAATTTGTGATTTCAAACGCCTCCGTTTCAAACGTGAGTAAAATTTTCAAGTTTTGTTTGACAAGCCTCACCATTTTGAATGGCTTCATAACTTGTAATGAAGTAATGATATTCCAAATGCTTGTATTGACTGAGAACATTGCACAGGTAACAAAAACTCGTTTTCACGTTCTAAAGTTCTAAATGGCAGCAATTTTTAAAAAAAAGCAAAGACTCAGATTGAATCACGTGTAACACATATGTGTGCTCATCAGTCAATAGAACCTCGTCAATAGGGTAGTAAAATTGTTTGATTAATAACATAATATTGATTCCCCAAACTTCATACCTCATCTCCCCTAATGGCCTAATATCGTAGTTTTCTTCAATTTTTGTCATTGCAGACGAGCTCCGGACTTCAGAAGTGACAGTGGAGCATCCTTTTCATTCGTTACACTAGAGAAGAGAGATAGAGAAGCTATCTGCAGATCTGTCCTTACAAGTGCTTGGGACCTCACCGAACCTCGCTCCCTGAATTCGTGATTTCATGAACGCCAAGTCATTCTAAATGTAAGCTGAATTTTCATAACTTGTAATGATGTTTCAAATGCTTGTATTGACTGAGAACATTACACAGGTAACAACAACTCGTGTTCATATTCTAAATGGCAACAGTTTTATGAAATAGCAAAAACTCAGATTGAATCATGTGTGAGCTGTAGTAAATAAGTTAGTAAATATTATGTTTTAATTAAGTACTGTAATCAAAATTTCAAAAAGTATATTGCGATCAACTTTGTAAAGTTCAAAGGGAAGAATGGATTGATGGACGCTCTCTTTCCAGCTAATTTATATTTATGCTTCAAAGTTAGTTCACCAACCTTATCGGCCTTTATTTAGCCGGCCTTTATTTAACCGGCCCTTTTTTAACCGGCCCTATGGACAAAAATTTTCCAAGCAGTTGCCAAGCCAGAAATTTTTGCTCAGAATAGCCACGAAAACCAACTTATACTACGTAAATTGCATCAAAAAACCCAAATAGCCAAATCCTGGTCTAATATATCATGATTAAGGTCATTATCTGTGTTATATAATGACGGTCAAATAAGTTTACCAGTACATAAGCCAACTAATAAAAGTTTCATCTGACCTAAATCAACTGGCCTTTAATTTAATCGGCCCCACTTTAACCGGCCCCTTGAAAAGTCGTTTTTGTTTTCAAGGGCTGGTTAAATTAGGGCCAGTTAGTATATAACTACTCAAGCTCTCAAGAGCATTGGGATTCATAGTACTTGTGATTCTCAGGTAGATGAGGGCTGAGGCTCCCCTGTTATCAGGATAGTACGGCTAATCCGATGACATGGCCCAGTTAGAGTCAAGTTGAAGATAAAATCTCATCTCCCTGAGATCTGATTTTACACTTTTAAAGCTGGCCTGCCTACTGTCCCGTATTGAGATGTAATGAGCGTCTGAAAATAACGTCAGGCATGAAGTAAAAAATCTCAAACTTGATTCGATAAAATCAGCAATGGAAAATTTTCTCTAAAGCCCAAGAGAATAAAACCTACTGCCTAGATGTAATATCCCAATTTAATTTTTGGAACGTACAAATATAAGCATAAAACGCAGAATCGAATTTGAATCTGAAATCAATCTGGGTATTTGCTTTTCTCTAAAATTTTGCTATGTAGAATGTGGACACGAGTCATTTAAACTTACATATGCCATGCTTGCTACTTTGATCTAGAAATCATTTGAATAATGAAATTAATTATGTTATTTCCTGTTGCTCTGTCAAGCTGCAGCTGTTGAATAATATTGATATAAGTTCCTCTCAGATGATTGTGCTGATCCTGTGGTAAGAAGAGTGATCCTGTTTTAGTCGGAGTTCGGACAGACGGCAGGTTCAGAATTTGATCCATTTCCTTTCGATGATCTAATTTGAGGATGGCGCTTTGCGATTTACTTAAGTAAAGCACACAATGGTTTAGTAATTGAAAACATTTAAGATTCAGCTGTGAATTGATCGAATTCATTGAACAACGATGCTCTGTTCCATGGGTAACAAGCAGCATGTTGTGACTCCCGTAGATTTGCCCCACTGGTCACAGAAAATATTGGAATATTTACTTGTATGGAGGGCGCCGAGCAGCTTATGTTGGACTAATTCCACAACCATGTGCATCAAATCTGGCAGTACTCCAGAGACGCAGGATCGAAACCAGGCCACACCCACTCGGTGCTTCATTGAAACTTGATCCAATCAAGCAAGCTGGACCCCAGCCTCTGTGGAACCTCCACTTCCCGTTTGGAGCCTAAAAACCCCACAGGAACTCCTCCCCCTTATCATCGTCTGAAGCTAATCAGGGCATTCAGTCCATTCAAAACAACCGCTTGAAGTTTTGCATTTCAATGGCATACCTTCTAATCTAGTGATTATGCAGCATAATTATAGCAAAGAATCACCATTAGGCTCGATGGGCCATGGTTGGGATTATCAAGAATGATGAGACATATATGCAATGAGGAAAGGTTCTGTGTTCCTATAACTTTTTGTAAATTGTTACCTCTTGTATTTCAAACCATTGCTTAATATCTTATCAGTTCCTGGTTAATTTGAAATACCTCCATACGGGCGTGTTCTGTATTTCATTTATTTTGAATCTCCGAGCCTGTTCGAGCTTCTTGTGAGTATATGAGACGGCTAAAAATCTTCAAATTAAAATGCTATCAGCGTCTCAAAATCATGAAGCTTTTTATCGATATGATATATCCTGAGCAAGTGCTGTAAGCAGTATGTGTAACTGTATTTGTATTTGATTGCTTGTATTTGATTACTTTGGGAATGCAGAGTGTAGTTACTAGTTTTCAATTTGTAAATTATCTGCAATCTGTATCAATCAGAATCGACATTTCAATGTACAAGTACTGAAGTACAATGAGAATTTTCACTGAATACGCGGATTTTCCCAAAATCTAGTTTTCCGATCTTTCTTGTTGACTCCCTCTCCGGACGTCCACATTTCCATCTTCTGTGTTGTGTGTTATCATTTTTTAATGCGCGCTTTCTTCAGCTCTAACCAGGGGTGCCGCGCCGCGCGCACTCTGTGCGCGTAACCAGGACAAATGCTAGTAGGATTTTACCATACCTATACCCTCCACCTTCCCCTAACCAGGGGTGCCGCGCCGCGCACTCCGTGCGCGTAACCAGGGCCTTGGTTAGGGCAATCCCCCACCGCGCGCCATTTTTTTCAAATTCCGGTCAGTCTCCCATATAAACGGGAGCCTTCATTATCTATGACAATGACGTCACTCAGAAAAATATAATTAAGCGCATCTAGCGCTTTAAGCAGTTAGGTTTTGTCAGGCGTTGTCTGACCCCCTCGCGCGCGCGAAGCGCGCGCGCCCCGACTCGACGTCAGACAAGTGAGGTTAGGGTTCTGTTTAGGGTCAGGATTAGTTAGGTTTAGGATAAGGATTAAGGTTAGTGTTTTGGTTAGGGCAATGGTTAGGTTTAGGTTCCCCTAACCAGGGGTGCCGCGCACTCCGTGCGCGAAACCAGGGCGCTGGTTAGGGCAAAGGTTTAGGATACAGAAAAATTGACGTTTCGATCTGTGACGTCACTCAGAGCCGTTTATATGGGAGTATGGTGGCCGAGGTGGCTCACTTGGGGAAAATTTTTTGAATTTAATTTTTAGGTCCAAATTTAAGTGAGCCACGTCGGCCAAACCATGGCCGACGAGGCTCATTTCGTACCTTGACCACGTTTCGCGCAATCAGTGATCGGCAGGTATATGCGCGCGTTACTCAAAATTGAATAATTTTGCAATTATAATATTTTGCAATAAAATTACACGAATGTCTTGGAAAAATTTTGTTATTATCAAATAATACAATTTTTGTGCTATTCTTGTCTTGGTCTTTGTTTTCTGAAAAATCTGATGAAAATCATCAGCACAAAATATTTTTTGATGATGTGTTGTTGAAATTATGACAATAAAATATATTACAATCTCAGTTATGTTGTAGATTTTTCTTTGTAGTTGTAGATTGTTATTGACATTGTCTCTGGAGAACTACCTTGTTTTCTTCAAAGCAGCAACCTGTTTAATGAGGATTGAGTACACAGTTGTTGCATTATGTCTGTCTGTACTGTCTCCACAAGCTGTTTACATGAAAGCTGTTGTGATGTTTTTAAAATGTTATTGTTTTAAATTTTACAGTTCATGATATGAGGCATATATGACTTCAGACTAGCTTTAGTCAATGTAAAAGTTGGAAGCAATTTTTAAACGTATTATTATCCTAAATGTCTATGATAGAGGCCAACCATTTTCATCAATTCTGAATTAATGATGTCGGTACCTTTCGAAATCAATGAGAAAATATCTCATCGAACTCAAGCACTACAACTTTCTAGTTAATAATAATAATAATAATAGTTGAACTTTAAACACTACTTTAACAGATAACTTACTCAGCAGTGTTAAACTAATTACCAAATAGAATTAAGATACCAGAAAGTTATTATCAAAAGTGAGCAATAAATTATTATGCAGTTTAGAAAAAGGTTAATGTTTATTACTGTCCCTATTATTATTATTAAAGAATGTATTTGAAAAGCAAATTGACACTTTTATTTTCAGTTGTGTTTCAGTTAAATTGTGTTTTCAGTTGCTATGAGTATACAGTACATGAGGAAAATAATTCATAGCAAGATCAAATACTTTTTTAACTATTTTGCAGGCTTTTACCAGTATACAGATTTGAAGAACTAACCTTTCATTAACTTACTGATTCAAATTTTCAGATACACAGAAGGTGAGGAGCAAAGATCACGTTCATCTATTCCAGAGGGTTACATGTTGTTAAGCAGTAGCAATGGACATACAACAAACAACAATGATATTCATAGTATTATTTTTCTCTTCAAAACTGTAACTTATCGAAACCAACTTCAAGTCAAGTAAAATTTGAACTAGGGCAAATTGGGTTAATGTAATAACCATCTAAAAACTATGTTGGTATCAGCTATGAATGAATCCAACCATGTTACTCAAAAGAATTCCTACTATAATGGGAATGATATTATATTGTGGTAAATTCACAACAGATTTAAGATAGACTCCATTGCAAGCCCAAAAATATGTAAATACTGTTTTGTTAAATGTGCAATTAGATTTGAATTTGGTTGGACATTTATTTATTTGTTAATTTATTTATATTATGATGGAATTAATCTTATTCTTATGACTAAGTTATATGAAAAAGTACATCTTGTTGTTATCAAATGGTTATTATCATCAGGGCAACAATTCCTACTAGTATAGTATATAGTATAGTATAAAATTTTGTCATACATCAACACAATTGAATACAATTCCTCACCACACTCATTCACTCATTGTGTACCCTAACAGGGTACTCTAAATACAACAATAAGTTAATAACGTGAGCATTGTAATTTTTACCACAAGCTGGTACCAATCATAAATTACATAATATAATAATAATAAAAGGGTAATGGTATTTAACCATCACAATTAACATAAGCAATATATAAATAACAATGGTAACTTTCTTACGCACCATTTAACTCAGGTGCCCATTAAACATAATTGAAAAATAATTCATAAATATTTAATAAATAAAATAAGGTGATAAATGATCAACTGTGATAAATAAGTTACATAGAGACAGGCTCATTACTTCATAATATAAATACATGTGAAAGCTTGCATTCTGCCACAAAATTTCCTGAAGTTCCCAAAACAATTTCACCTGATATGTCCTTTTATTGTAGAGGAATTTGTGATAATCCTGGTGTAATGGCACAAAAATATGACCTTTTGATTTACTAACCTTGAGTTTTATTTTAGAGAAAGAAATTTAAGAGAAAGAAATTTATTTTTATCAACATTACAATACATTTAAAATACAAAACAATAAAATTCCTTTCCTTTTCCAGTTTTCCCTATAATTTCCCAATTTTAACAATTATAAAACTTAACTCAGTTGCCCCAGCCCATCGAGGCGCTGCGCACCATGGCGCGCGCGCGCCCGGGCAATGATGGCCTCCTGCGGCGCGCGACACTGTGCTAGGTACCTTCAGTGCGACAGTGCAACGCATCGCACAGGAAAAAGCACCCAGAGCCCAGGCGCTGCGCGCGGCACAGACTCGACCCAGGACCCTGGTTACGCGCACGGAGTGCGCGGCGCGGCAAGCGTTTCGCGACGCCCCAGGTTAGGGGAACACAAACCGCGGCGCCACAACGGGCCAGATACAACTAGGTAACACTACTCACAAGTCAAATCGAAAATTTTAACATTGTTACGTTAGGATTTAAGTACTATCTAGTAGCCAACAACAAAATTTTATGATACATGAATATTTCTTATGTTCTCTTGTTTTCTAGGAAATTTCAAAAACTTTATCAATTGCAATGATACTGCGATATAGATACTGCTAAGCTTAGCTACAGCTAATTACAGCTATAGCTTTTATTAAAGACGCATGCGACGAGGCGCGCATGCGATGTTATTTATTATTTTTGTTTATTGCGATAACTATCTTATATATAATTTCGTAAGAGCACGTGAATAATGTCTGTTTGTGCGGGCGCACATTTTAAATTTGAGCTTGCCAAGAAAATATCAAGAGAAACGAAGGCTAAGCTGGGCTAAGTCACACCGTTGCTATGGATACACGTATTCTGCACGTGCAGATTGTGATCAGTTCTATGCGAGTGCTTTCTATTACGCTACTACTGTTAAATGCTGTGATGTACTTTTTGAAAATTTTTGACGTTTTCTTAACTTCAAATTCAAGATCTCAAGATGGAGAATGGGCATTACTAAATAATGGAGGATATTGCAGATGGATGGTTTTCATAAACCTGTGGCAGTTCCCCTAACCAGGGGCGTCGCGAGACGACACCCCTATTTCTCACTAAGCTTTTTTGAGTACGTGCGCGGCGTTACGCCGCGCCGCAACTCAACAAGAAAGATAGGAAAACTAGATTTTGGGAAAATCCGCGTATTCAGTGAAAATTCTCATTGTACTTGTACATTGAAATGTCGATTCTGATTGATACAGATTGCAGATAATTTACAAATTGAAAACTACACTCTGCATTCCCAAAGTAATCAAATACAAATACAAGCAATCAAATACAAATACAGTTACACATACTGCTTACAGCACTTGCTCAGGATATATCATATCGATAAAAAGCTTCATGATTTTGAGACGCTGATAGCATTTTAATTTGAAGATTTTTAGCCGTCTCATACACTCACAAGAAGCTCGAACAGGCTCGGAGATTCAAAATAAATGAAATACAGAACACGCCCGTATGGAGGTATTTCAAATTAACCAGGAACTGGTAAGATATTAAGCAATGGTTTGAAATACAAGAGGTAACAATTTACAAAAAGTTATAGGAACACAGAACCTTTCCTAATTGCATATGTCTCATCATTCTTGATAATCCCAACCATGGCCCATCGAGCCTAATGGTGATTCTTTGCTATAATTATGCTGCATAATCACTAGATTAGAAGGTATGCCATTGAAATGCAAAACTTCTAGCGGTTGTTTTGAATGGACTGAATGCCCTGATTAGCTTCAGACGATGATAAGGGGGAGGATTCCTGTGGGGTTTTTAGGCTCCAAACGGGAAGTGGCGATGAGACTCCATGGAGGACAGGCAGTGCCAACGAGATATTGAACAAGGCAAGTGTGTGGAGGTTCCACAGAGGCTGGGGTCCAGCTTGGTCGGTTGGATCAAGTCTCAATGAAGCACCGAGTGGGTGTGGCCTGGTTTCGATCCTGCGTCTCTGGAGTACTGCCAGATTTGATGCACATGGTTGTGGAATTAGTCCAACATAAGCTGCTCGGCGCCTTCCATACAAGTAAATATTCCAATATTTTCTGTGACCAGTGGGGCAAATCTACGGGAGTCACAAAATGCTGCTTGTTACCCATGGAACAGAGCATCGTTGTTCAATTAATTCGATCAATTCACAGCTGAATCTTAATGTTTTCAATTACTAAACCATTGTGTGCTTTACTTAAGTAAATCGCAAAGCGCCATCCTCAAATTAGATCATCGAAAGGAAATGGATCAAATTCTGAACCTGCCGTCTGTCCGAACTCCGACTAAAACAGGATCACTCTTCTTACCACAGGATCAGCACAAACATCTGAGAGGAACTTATATCAATATTATTCAACAGCTGCAGCTTGACAGAGCAACAGGAAATAACATAATTAATTTCATTATTCAAATGATTTCTAGATCAAAGTAGCAAGCATGGCATATATAAGTTTAAATGACTCGTGTCCACATTCTACATAGCAAAATTTTAGAGAAAAGCAAATACCCAGATTGATTTCAGATTCAAATTCGATTCTGCGTTTTATGCTTATATTTACGTTCCAAAAATTAAATTGGGATATTACATCTTAGGCAGTAGGTTTTATTCTCTTGGGCTTTAGAGAAAATTTTCCATTGCTGATTTTATCGAATCAAGTTTGAGATTTTTTACTTCATGCCTGACGTTATTTTCAGACGCTCATTACATCTCAATACGAGACAGTAGGCAGGCCAGCTTTAAAAGTGTAAAATCAGTTCCAGGGAGATGAGATTTTATCTTCAACTTGACTCTTGCTGGGCCATGTCATCGGATAAGCCGTACTGTCCTGATAACAGGGGAGCCTCAGCCCTCATATACCTGAGAATCACAAGTACTATGAATCCCAATGCTCTTGAGAGCTTGAGTAGTTATATACTAATTGCCCTAATTTAACCAGCCCTTGAGAACAAAAACGACTTTTCAAGGGGCCGGTTAAAAGTGGGGCCGATTAAATTAAAGGCCAGTTGATTTAGGTCAGATGAAACTTTTATTAGTTGGCTTATGTACTGGTAAACTTATTTGACCGTCATTATATAACACAGATAATGACCTTAATCATGATATATTAGACCAAGATTTGGCTATTTGGGTTTTTTGATGCAATTTACGTAGTATAAGTTGGTTTTCGTGGCTATTCTGAGCAAAAATTTCTTGGCTTGGCAACTGCTTGGAAAATTTTTGTCCATAGGGCCGGTTAAAAAAGGGCCGGTTAAATAAAGGCCGGCTAAATGAAGGCCGATAAGGTTGGTGAACTAACTTTGAAGCATAGATATAAATTAGCTGGAAAGAGAGCGTCCATCAATCCATTCTTCCCTTTGAACTTTACAAAGTTGATCGCAATATACTTTTTGAAATTTTGATTACAGTACTTAATTAAAACATAATATTTACTAACTTATTTACTACAGCTTACACATGATTCAATCTGAGTTTTTGCTATTTCATAAAACTGTTGCCATTTAGAATGTGAACACGAGTTGTTGTTACCTGTGCAATGTTCTCAGTCAATACAAGCATTTGAAACATCATTACAAGTTATGAAAATTCAACTTACATTTAGAATGAAGGCGTTCATGAAATCACGAATTCAGGGAGCGAGGTTCGGTGAGGTCCCAAGCACTTGTAAGGACAGATCTGCAGATAGCTTCTCTATCTCTCTTCTCTAGTGTAACGAATGAAAAGGATGCTCCACTGTCACTTCTGAAGTCCGGAGCTCGTCTGCAATGACAAAAATTGAAAAAAACTACGATATTAGGGGAGATGAGGTATGAAGTTTGGGGAATCAATATTATGTTATTATGTTATAAATCAAACAATTTTACTACCCTATTGACGAGGTTCTATTGTGCAGTATAATTGAAACTGGTTGTTGTATGTACATACATAAAGAAAAACTTAGAACATTTACTACAACATAAAACCATATAAACATGATATAATTTCTCAATATGACTAAATCGGATAGATTAACGATGAAAATCCACTGGTAACTTCAAATTTCATGTCCAAAATATTTCGCCACTTCAAACAAATATTCAAGAATATATTCATAATCTTCAAAAGCGCAACAGATGTCATACAGTTCTCGGTTGCGGGTTTTTCGTTTTTTGGCCGGTGAAATCCCCGATTTGACGATTCCCACGCTGACCAGTTATGAAGCGCTCGAAGGCAACGTTCGTGGGGACAGGAGCAGCAGTTGAAGGAGCAGCAGGGACAGGAGCAGCAGGGACAGGAGCAGCAGGGACAGGAGCAGAAAGGACAGGAGCAGAAAGGACAGGAGCAGCAGGGACAGGAGCAGCAGGGACAGGAGCAGCAGGGACAGGAGCAGCAGGGACAGGAGCAGAAAGGACAGGAGCAGCAGGGACAGGAGGAAGGATGGTGGCCGTGGATGACGATGCAGCAGAGGTTGGAACCATTAGAGTTTTAACTCAAAAATTCAGAAGTATACAAGGATAGCCATTGATAACGATTTCATCAAAGTTTTGAGTGGCCGTTTTTTGGTTAAGAATTAATTTATATGGTTTTTAGCAGACAATAAAGTGTAAAATTTCTCCATCGTTTGTTTTAATAACACTTAGACAGAAACATAAGATGAAACAATGTGAGACGTTCATTTCTGATTCACTATCATGACTAAAATATGACTTTTTTACACCCAATTAGCCATCAGGTACTCCGAAGGTCATGAAAAAGTAATTGCTAATTGGTTATAAATTGTTACAATCTAGACAAGGACTGACTGTCTCCTTTTGTTTCCAGTTCATGCCATCAATACGCTAACTAAGAGAGCATCTAATACCTACGTATCACATCCTCGTATCCTGTTATGTAAAGCTAATTACCACTTCTCCAATTCCAATGACAAAGGGAGAGCTTCCCTTTAGCGTTTGCGTGGAAAGGTGAACCACTGCGTAAACAAAGTAAGAAAGTAGGAGGTATCAGTAAGAAAGTAGGAGGTATCACAACCTGTGTGAACTGAACATGGTACCTACTATCATGGAATTGGCGATTTGTGAAAGGAGGAACCATCCTAATTGTGATACGTATAAGTTGACGGTGGAAAGTTAATCAGTAAACAGTAAAGTAGTAACCCCAAAACATCGACTCTTGCACTATAAATGCATAAATGTATAAATAGTAACTATCGTCAATTGTCATGGGTTTGCAATGTAATGGGGTCTATTCCTCTAGCTTCATAAGTCGCTAGACACAACATTCCAAAGCATGAACTGGTGTAGTGTTTAGTCCAACTTGATCGAAACCTAAGATTTGAGAAAAACATGTATTATCAGTCGACGCAAAGTGATTTGAAAATTTAGAATCACAAGCTATCTATTTTAAACTTTGGTCCTACATTTTAATAGACGGACTTATATTTTAATTAATTTGAAAATTTAGATAAAATACATGAAATTGTACATGGCAAGGTCTTGTTATTAAAATGTGCTGTGAATCTGCAGTCCGATGTTCCGTAAAATCTGCGGTCATTAAAGTCTGCAGTGCAGATCGACCGCAGATCGACCGCAGATCTAGGGAATATTATCTGCTGTAGAAATCAACAACAGATCGAGTGCAGATTCTGCGCTGCTCCAATTAAGTGGAGTAGTCACGTGCCCTACAGTAAAAACTCATTGGGCTTCCTGAATGTTAATTAGGAAAATGGGCCAGTTCATGTGATTAATCAGTGAACGCTAGTTCACTTTCCAATTCGAACGAAATTTCTAGGACAATTATAAGCAAAGATATGCCATACATCATTTCAGAATCAAATTACCCGAATGAATTGACATATCTATGCTATCAAAGCAGGTGATATTTTGATAACTACATAATATTTTGATAACTGGGACCCTCAATACCTATTTAAACGCGACGTTAAAATGCGACGGAAAATGATTCTTCAAACGATCAGAAACTGTTAATGAGTTAATGCTAGGTACCCAATCAAGTAACATTATCCTGGTTAGCTAGCCAAATTAACCCATCGAGCGTGAAATTGCAGTACTTTCACTACTCAATAGTACTGGGATAACTGAATTATGCCAAATTAGTAAAAACAATGTGGTTGTTTTAGCACTTAGGTAGCACACATTGTTATTATTGCTGTAGATCTATAGGCAATTGTTTACATTAGTACCTAATCTACGTACACATGCGATTATGTATTCCATGTAATCAAACATGCTTCATTTGCCAATGTTCATTTGATATCAGAGAGTTGTTTTGACTTCCATGATGTTTCCTACATTTTCCACTTACCACTCTGATAGCAGACTCTAATTTCTGAACTCTGCTGACTTACCAATCCAATTCCAGTCCACTAACACGCTTATCTTACCTGCAGTCTGATCTCAATCCACTTATATCACTCTGCTCTCAATCCACTTATAATATAGGTACCATTCTGTTCCCAGTTCACGTATCACTCTGATACAAGTCCATTTGACAATGACGTCTGTCCTGAGTCCACTTTCCACTCTGATCCCAGTCTGCTTACGACTCTGAACCCAATCGAATGTCCATTTACCACTCTGATCCCAATCTACTTAGCACTCTGATCTCAGTTCACTTACTACTTTACTACGCTAGTTCAATAATCCATTCTACTTACTGCTCTGATCCCAGTCCAATGTTCATTTTACACTTTCATCTCAATCCAGTTACCACTCTGATTCCATTCTACTTACCACTCTGATCCCAGTCTGCTTACCACTCTGAACTCAGTCCAATGGCCATTTACCACTCTGATGCCAATCCACTTAGGGGCCATCCATTAATTACGTTCGCTTTTTTCTCCGAATTTCAGACACCTCTCCCCCCTATGTTCGCACTTGTTACAAATTCAAAACCACCCACCCCCCCCCTTATTGAACGTTCGCAATAAATTTTAGAAAATTTATTATGATAATAATAACATAAACATCATGTTACCATAAAATATACCATAGCATTAGTTGCTTAGTTGAATAAACACTGGTGATGGTGTTCAGTTTTACCGAAATCACATTCGAATTCCATGCCTTGACTGAGACTTATTTTCACCATCCTGTGCAAATGATAGTGATATAGAATGCATAACATGGTCAATCCATCGTCGAAAAATCACAAATTTTCGCACATCAATTTGTAACGTTACACCCTCTCAAAACCCCCCTCCCCCCCCCCCCTATGTTCGCACATGTTACAAATTTGAAAACCCCCTCCCCCCTAAATGGCGAACGTAATTTATGGATCGCCCCTTAGCACTCTGATCTCAGTTCAGCGTTCAATCACTACGGTGATTCCATTCCAATTACCACTCTAATCCCAGTCCTCTTACAACTCTGACCCTCCAGTTCAATGTCTATTTTCCACTATGATCTCAATCCACTTACCAGGACTTACAGTGACTCACTTACCACTCTTATCCCATTCCACCTATGCTACCACTGATCCCAGTCTGCTTACCACTCTGAACTCAGTCCAATGTCCATTTACCACTCTGATGCAGGTCCATTTGCCACCCCTGGTCTCAGTAGTAGTACTGAGTTCAATTTCCACTCTATTCCCGTCAATAAACCACTTCTATCCCAGTCTATTTGCCAACCTGATTCATGATTTTAGTCCGGAGTCCACTTTCCACTCTATTTCCCGTATACTAACCACTTAAATTATCCCAGTCCATTCGTCACTTTGAGAACACAGTCTTGACTCCTGATTCCACTTTGCAATCTGATTCCAGAACACGTACCACTATAACCTCAGTCAATTTGCCACTCTAATATCAGTCCTGAGTCCACTTTCTACTCCGATTCCTGTTTACTAACCACTTTTATCCCCAGTCCTCCCGTCCATTTTTTACTCTGATCCCAGTCTGCTTAAAACTCTGAACCCAGTCAAATGTCCATTTACCACTCTGATCTCAATATGTATGGCAGTTACCACTTTGATTCCATTCTACTTACCTGCTTACCACTCTGATCGCAGTCTGCTTACCACTCTGAACTCAGTCCAATGGCCATTTACCACTCTGATGCCAATCCACTTAGCACTCTGATCCCAGCTCAATCTTTCTATGCCCATTTTCAACTATGATCTAACCATGTTATCCCAGTCCATTTGCCACTAGGCACCCTGATTCCATTCCAATTAGGTACCATTCTGATCTCTCTCCACTATATGTCAATGAATGATACATCCATTGAAATACTGCAAGAAACACGGCGTTTCACTTGTTACAATTAAAGATGTTTGTCACCACACTACTCGTACTCTTATTTCTGATAAAGTTTACAAAGAAGTCTCTATATTCTACGCACCTATTTTGATCTATTGCTACCTACTGTTTATCAAATCGAAATCCAAATAAAATTGCTGATAGAAAGTTTGCAAGGGTTTCACTCTATGCAGGGCGTGTCAATATGGATGTAAGCCACTTACACTCAATCTGCTGTTATACAGGAACATCGGACAAAAATATTCCCTAGATCTGCAGTAGAACGGCAGCTTTTAATTCAATTACAGATTCTAATTGAACCGCAGACCTACAGCAGATATTCTGTACAGGAACAACGGCGTAAGGTATTGTCATAATCAGCATGTCTCTGATGTTGATTTTAACTTGATTGTGAATGGAAATATGTTTTGATAGTGAGGGGTGCAGTTGTCGCCCTGAGTTCATATCTTTGATTGAAACTTCAGCACATCACATGTACATCACATGACACATCACGTGACAATTTGTTCATGTGACATATCACGTGACCTTCTCCTGGGGGTGCAGTTGTCGTGCAGCCAAAAATTGCTGTCATTTAGAACTTTAGAACGTGAAAACGAGTTTTTGTTACCTGTGCAATGTTCTCAGTCAATACAAGCATTTGGAATATCATTACTTCATTACAAGTTATGAAGCCATTCAAAATGGTGAGGCTTGTCAAACAAAACTTGAAAATTTTACCTCGTGTTTGAAACGGAGGCGTTTGAAATCACAAATTCAGGGAGAGGGGTTTGTTGTAAGCATCAGATCTGCAGATAACCTCTATTTCTATTCTCTGGTGTAACGAATGAAAAGGATGCTCCACTGTCACTTCTGAAGTTCGTCGCTCGTCTGCGATGACAAAAATTGAATCAAACTACGAGATTAGAGTATGCAGTTTGGGTAATAGATATCATGTTACAAATTAAACTATTATATCAGTGTCATGGTTTGGTCAATTCAATGAGAAAAATTAAATTTACAACTTTAAAATGTTAGATGTATTACATGGTCATTTCGCATAAAAGTTTCGCATCAGTTTTTAAACAATTGTTTAGACCCATTATGCCGATAATGATATAAACCATTTTAGGGATCGTTCACATATTACGTAATCAGCTAGGGGGGGAGGGGGTTTCCGAATGATTACGGTACATGTTATTGTAACAAATACAACTACTGTAAACTTGATTACGAGGGGGAGGTGGGTTGAAATTGGCCAAAAATTGATTACGTATTATGTGAACGATCCCTTATGGTATACGTCAGTGACGTAGCCAGAGGGTATGCAGACTATGCATTGCATACCCTGAGAAACTCCTTTGCATAGTCTGAGATTTTTGGAGAAAATTTTGCATACCCTGAAATTCCAGTGTGTAGATCAAATGTACACAAAGTTCCCTAGAAATTCTATATCACTATTGCTCTATTGCATTGCAGATCATTGCTACACTCAGACTTGATTGATTCTTGTGCAAATTGAAACATAATTCCACCATTTACGGGATGATGACAGAATTCTCCGTTATATGTAAATAAACATGCGAGTGCAAAGGCATTGCTATTGTTTATGCCATAGAACTGATCGATTCTTGTGAAACATAATTCCGCACAATTTACAGAAAGATGACAGCATTACTCCAAATATAAAATAGGGAAGGGCAAAGGCAATCAAACTTGTCGTGTAACCTTATTAAGATATTAGATTGATGTTATATTCTAACCCCTAATTGAATGACAATCTGAAAGTCTGAAGTGGTTAATGACGTGACATGGGACTGCGTCGTCTTTGGAAACTTTAGGCATTGAGAGAGAAGGAGATGGGTTACAATAACAAGGGTCAATGGTTTCCTTTGAAGAATCATTAGCCAAAAAACGGTGATCTAATAAAATATTCGGCCTAATATTATTTTAATTTGACAAAGAAAGCAATATGTCAACTGCATCAAAGATTTCCATTGACCTCATCTGTGATTCCTAATTTTATAATTTTGTAATTTTTGTTTGCCCTGTTGATTTGGAAATTGTAAGCTTGCTGAGAGATAAATGATTGGCAATTCTGAACTGACATATGAACTAAAGTATTCAAGTTCTCGTTGCAGCTCTAAGGCCGAAACCGGAAACAGCTCAGTATTTTTCTTTTGCCCCGGGTAGTTAATTAGGTTGATTCATTGGGCTGTTTTAGTGTTTATATTCTTAAGGCTGATACTAACATAACAGCAAGGTTGTTGATTATGTATTTGAAAAAAAATAAAACACCCATATTCACGTATTTGCATTTTATTTTGACTGAAAGTCAAGTTATCCTTATTTTGTTACTTTGTTGTACCTTATTATATTCTCACTGAAATACGCACTACATGCAGAACAATGTCGTAATTTTACCATTTTAGACGTTTCAAAAGCTTTGAGGGCCATTGACGTCACGCTTTTATTTCTAAATTTAATTTCGATGGCGATGATATTTCACTTTTAATCAATGACAGCACTGGTCACCATACTATTGGACATAAAGCAATCGGACTGCAATTTGACTGTGAACTCGCGTCTCGCATGTACAACATTTGCTCTTTCATGACGATTTCGGGATTTCAACACATAAGCAAATTCTAACCTCTAAACTCGACGATATCAATTCCGATTTCTGCCATCATTCTTTCAAATAAAATGACAATGAATCGCTATTACCTATTTTATTATTTATTAATTGTCGTCAGCCGACAGCCACACTGAAGATCCATTGCCAAATTGCATTAAATTGATAAATCATACCTACTGTACACGTATTTTTGAAAATTTTGATACATATTTTACATTAAACTGCCGTCTTTTCCTCTCTTCACGAACTTTTCGCGTACCTTTATTGGCTTTTATTGAGCCAGTTTTTTTGTGTTAACCGGCCCTTTTAACCGGCCTTATGGACCCTTTCTAAACCATTTTAACCAGCCCCTTGGACAAAAAATCTTTCAAGTAGCTGCCAAACCAAGAAATTATTGCTCAAAAAGTGCCATGAAAACCAATTTATACTCAGAAAATTGCATCAAAAACCCAAATTCCGGTCTGTTATCATCATAAATTAGGCCATTATCAGTGTTATATAATAATGACGGCTAAATTAAACTAAAAGTGCAAAGGCCAAGTTATAAAAGTTTCATTTGAACAAAATTATCTGGCCTTTTATTTAATCGGCCCCATTTTAACCGGCCCTTTCCACAAAAAAATCAAAGTCGTTTTTGTCCTTAAGGGCCGGTTAAATAAAGAACCAATAAGGTACGGTCTACCTATTTCGGATATTCAACGATCAGTATCGAAATTTTCAATTTAAATAGTACTAATAGTTAGGTACGTATTTCGGTATTTTTTTAAAAAATACACGTTTTTCCTTTGAAAACTGGTTCAGACTTGCAGATTTTGGTGTAGGTGCCTAATAATTAATTCAATCAAAAGACACTTAATGGAATTAATCAATTAACACTGCGAACGAGGTGATTCAGCGCGAAGCGCTGAAGTGCCGAGTGAGCTCTGAAAAAGTCTGCATACTCTTTAATATGTGATGCATAACCTGGTCTGAAATCCTGGCTACGTTACTGGTATACGTGGGATTGCGTTGGGAACTCATATAAGGCCTGAGGATGTTTGGGAACCCATATAAGGCCTGAGGAGTTTTTAGGGTGCTGTCAGTTCATTTACCATAATGTTGGGAGTTATCATGAGGCAATGTTGGGAGTTCATGTGGCAATGTTGGAGTTCATAGAGCAATATTATAGGTTTATTAGGGTTCTTAGGCCTATCTCTATTTTCTACGAAAATTTGTTATCAATTTTGTTATTTTTAAATGTTGTTGTTTGTATATTTGGACGACTATTGAGTTAATTGCATTTGATTTTCATGAATCGTTAGTGGTTAGGGTTTTTTTAATAGCTTCGTACAATTTAATAATAAGATTCTTGGTTTGAGTTTTCTTCATGTTTTAAGGTTTTTATCTTATAAACTTGGATAGATATTTTAACCTTTTCTTTTATTATAGGTGGTAGCCAGAAGGCTTATTAATGATATATGAGATGTTATTTTCCTGAAGAGGGGATGGGCCAAAACATGTGACAAATTAATATCATTGCTGTGTTTCTTGGGTTATAAAAGAGCATCAATTGTTTTATTGATCAGTCATTTATTAGAATTTTTAGAGAATTTGGCAATCATAGGGCAATATTGACAGTTCATATTAGACTTTACAGTCGGAATACTGCGTTTTATCGGGTATGTACCGATTAGTTAGAAAGTCCGGGCATACCGGGAACATATCCTAACTAGTCGGTACATACTGCGGCATACTGCGGTACGTACCGCCTCTGCGCATTTATTCCCAAATTTCTTGAGATAAAGATGAAGTTTTATGCACAAACAAAGGTCAATGATCAAGGCAATTGAAGCAATTGATATTTAAAAAGAGACATCACAAAAGAGTCAAAATTGGAACCGAATACCGGGCATGCATAGAGCGAACCAGACACCCAATCAGCCCTACCAGACGGTCTCAATCTGTCCACCTTGGCATGCACATAGGCATATGAAACGCAGTTGCCTTGACACTGGTATAAAGTCGACTCGGGCTGCCTTTTACTGGTTGCCTTGACTACTGTTGCCTTGACTCCTGTTGCCTTGACTCCTGTTGCCTTGACTCCTGTTGCCTTGATTCTGAAAGATCGGATTTTGACTCAAGTGGCTTTGGAGTCTGACTCTTGATGTTGTAAAATATCTAGTGATTTGCTTCAATTACCTTGATCATTTGTTGCATGAAGCTTCGCCTCTTTATCGCGGGAAATTTGGGAATTAATGCCCGCGCAGAGGCGGTACGTACCGCGGTATGTACCGACTAGTTAGGATATGTTCCGGGTATGTTCCGCGGTACGTGCCGCGGTGTGTGCCGACTAGTTGGGGTCTTAACGTCAAACGTATTCAACTCTGTGCCAGTTACAACAAAAATTCTTTTCATTGTTTATTTTCATGAATTACCGACAGATTCCCTTCTTATATCATTCCATTCATGAAAGTTTTGCTACATTATACCAGTCATCGAATATTGATAGTGTGTTTGAAAGTTTTCTTTCACGATCTCCTTTTGGTACCTATTGGCTATTTTAGAAATCTTTGATGACAAAATCTTATTTCTTTATACTCTAAGAATGGTAGTCGGTCATTTGAGCATTTGACCTAACTGGACAGTTGGCCTAACTGGACAAATGGCCTAACAATCTGTACTAAAATTAGCGGTCATCTAGCCTAGCTGGACATTTGGCCTAAAACTCATTCCAACTTTCATTCCACCTTTATTATTACTGTTTAGGCCATTCATCTTTTACCAAATCGCGGACAAGCGGTCTAATCAAGGGTATAATTAGTGTGAACTGTGTCTCAATGAAGGGCAGTCGTAATATAATCTGAATTTCAATTGATAGGTATATTGTTATAATCATATTTGGAATCTAAATTAATTTGAAATCTAAATTACAAATCATATTATATATAAAGTAAAGTCACACGTGAATAATGTTTGTCTGTAATTCCGTATACAATTAAATTTGAGCTTGCCAAGTAAATCAAGAGAAACGAAGGCAAATATGAGAAAAGAGGTGCCGTTGCTATGAAACCAATTTTGCGCACGTGCAGATTATAATCAGTGCTATGCGAGAGAGCTTTCTATTACGCTACTACTGTTAAATGCTGTGCTGACATAGTTTTGAAAATTTGACGTTGTTTACATCAAATTCAAGATCTCAAGATGGAATGGACAAACTTGAACAATTTGAGGATATTTCAGATGAATTGTTTTTCTGTGGCAGTGTTTGGCAGATAATCAATGCTATCGGTGATAACAATAGTAACTATAGTTTCGAAAAATAGTTTAGTTTACAAAAGTACAATTCAATCTGAGTCGAATATAGAGGTGCAGTAGCAGATTACGAACAGTTCCTGGCCTGTATTAATAAAAACAAAACAAATGAATTCAATGTCAGTAATAGTATGAGAATTAACATAGACTTCTTTGGCAATCAAAACGGAACGCTGGAACAAAAAACTCACATGGTTAAGCATAACTAACACTAACCGACGCCTTTCTATTTTCCACTCTGCTCCTTCATAAAATTTAATAATGATTTAATTGATTTCGTTACGACTAACATTCAGATCCAATTGGAATTTTTGATGCAGTGAAACTATCCAATCAATTTGAATAGTAGTTTTTGAAATTTGCGAACGAGGTGCTGCGTAGCTGTGTGATCTGTGTATATACGTATATGCAGGCTCAACGGGCCTGCTAGTAATATAATAATTATAATCACACGAAATCCCAAATAATATCTAGAGATCACTATTACAAAATATCAAAAGAATTCAAAACATGCTGATTTTCAATAACCTTCAGATAATCCCATCTTATGGAAATTATGGCGTCATCGTAGCTATCCACAATCCTCTGCAACTTCTCGTCATTACCAGTTGGATCCACTTAGCTTACTCTGGTACAAATTTAGGATTGAAAAATAAATAAATTTCAACTGTACCTATACTAAATATTTGGCTGGGGTGAGTCTTTACCTGTTGCTCTAGTGAGTCACTTACCCATTTCCTGGTTATACGTTGCATAATAAACCTATAATATTGCTCTATGAACTCCAATGACCATGTAATACATCTAACATTTTAAAGTTGTAAATTTAATTTTTCTCATTGAATTGACCAAACCATGACACTGATATAATAGTTTAATTTGTAACATGATATCTATTACCCAAACTGCATACTCTAATCTCGTAGTTTGATTCAATTTTTGTCATCGCAGACGAGCGACGAACTTCAGAAGTGACAGTGGAGCAACTGGAGCATCCTTTTCATTCGTTACACTAGAGAATAGAAATAGAGAAGTTATCTGCAGATCTGACGCTTACAACAAACCCCTCTCCCTGAATTTGTGATTTCAAACGCCTCCGTTTCAAACGTGAGTAAAATTTTCAAGTTTTGTTTGACAAGCCTCACCATTTTGAATGGCTTCATAACTTGTAATGAAAAAATGATATTCCAAATGCTTGTATTGACTGAGAACATTGCACAGGTAACAAAAACTCGTTTTCACGTTCTAAAGTTCTAAATGGCAGCAATTTTTTAAAAAAAAGCAAAGACTCAGATTGAATCACGTGTAACACATATGTGTGCTCATCAGTCAATAGAACCTCGTCAATAGGGTAGTAAAATTGTTTGATTTATAACATAATATTGATTCCCCAAACTTCATACCTCATCTCCCCTAATATCGTAGTTTTCTTCAATTTTTGTCATTGCAGACGAGCTCCGGACTTCAGAAGTGACAGTGGAGCATCCTTTTCATTCGTTACACTAGAGAAGAGAGATAGAGAAGCTATCTGCAGATCTGTCCTTACAAGTGCTTGGGACCTCACCGAACCTCGCTCCCTGAATTCGTGATTTCATGAACGCCTTCATTCTAAATGTGAGTTGAATTTTCATAACTTGTAATGATGTTTCAAATGCTTGTATTGACTGAGAACATTGCACAGGTAACAACAACTCGTGTTCACATTCTAAATGGCAACAGTTTTATGAAATAGCAAAAACTCAGATTGAATCATGTGTGAGCTGTAGTAAATAAGTTAGTAAATATTATGTTTTAATTAAGTACTGTAATCAAAATTTCAAAAAGTATATTGCGATCAACTTTGTAAAGTTCAAAGGGAAGAATGGATTGATGGACGCTCTCTTTCCAGCTAATTTATATTTATGCTTCAAAGTTAGTTCACCAACCTTATCGGCCTTCATTTAGCCGGCCTTTATTTAACCGGCCCTTTTTTAACCGGCCCTATGGACAAAAATTTTCCAAGCAGTTGCCAAGCCAAGAAATTTTTGCTCAGAATAGCCACGAAAACCAACTTATACTACGTAAATTGCATCAAAAACCCAAATAGCCAAATCCTGGTCTAATATATCATGATTAAGGTCATTATCTGTGTTATATAATGACGGTCAAATAAGTTTACCAGTACATAAGCCAACTAATAAAAGTTTCATCTGACCTAAATCAACTGGCCTTTAATTTAATCGGCCCCACTTTAACCGGCCCCTTGAAAAGTCGTTTTTGTTCTCAAGGGCTGGTTAAATTAGGGCCAATAAGTATATAACTACTCAAGCTCTCAAGAGCATTGGGATTCATAGTACTTGTGATTCTCAGGTAGATGAGGGCTGAGGCTCCCCTGTTTTCAGGATAGTACGGCTAATCCGATGACATGGCCCAGTTAGAGTCAAGTTGAAGATAAAATCTCATCTCCCTGAGATCTGATTTTACACTTTTAAAGCTGGCCTGCCTACTGTCCCGTATTGAGATGTAATGAGCGTCTGAAAATAACGTCAGGCATGAAGTAAAAAATCTCAAACTTGATTCGATAAAATCAGCAATGGAAAATTTTCTCTAAAGCCCAAGAGAATAAAACCTACTGCCTAGATGTAATATCCCAATTTAATTTTTGGAACGTAAATATAAGCATAAAACGCAGAATCGAATTTGAATCTGAAATCAATCTGGGTATTTGCTTTTCTCTAAAATTTTGCTATGTAGAATGTGGACACGAGTCATTTAAACTTATATATGCCATGCTTGCTACTTTGATCTAGAAATCATTTGAATAATGAAATTAATTATGTTATTTCCTGTTGCTCTGTCAAGCTGCAGCTGTTGAATAATATTGATATAAGTTCCTCTCAGATGATTGTGCTGATCCTGTGGTAAGAAGAGTGATCCTGTTTTAGTCGGAGTTCGGACAGACGGCAGGTTCAGAATTTGATCCATTTCCTTTCGATGATCTAATTTGAGGATGGCGCTTTGCGATTTACTTAAGTAAAGCACACAATGGTTTAGTAATTGAAAACATTTTAGATTCAGCTGTGAATTGATCGAATTCATTGAACAACGATGCTCTGTTCCATGGGTAACAAGCAGCATTTTGTGACTCCCGTAGATTTGCCCCACTGGTCACAGAAAATATTGGAATATTTACTTGTATGGAGGGCGCCGAGCAGCTTATGTTGGACTAATTCCACAACCATGTGCATCAAATCTGGCAGTACTCCAGAGACGCAGGATCGAAACCAGGCCACACCCACTCGGTGCTTCATTGAGACTTGATCCAACCGAGCAAGCTGGACCCCAGCCTCTGTGGAACCTCCACACACTTGCCTTGTTCAATATCTCGTTGGCACTGCCTGTCCTCCATGGAGTCTCATCGCCACTTCCCGTTTGGAGCCTAAAACCCCACAGGAACTCCTCCCCCTTATCATCGTCTGAAGCTAATCAGGGCATTCAGTCCATTCAAAACAACCGCTAGAAGTTTTGCATTTCAATGGCATACCTTCTAATCTAGTGATTATGCAGCATAATTATAGCAAAGAATCACCATTAGGCTCGATGGGCCATGGTTGGGATTATCAAGAATGATGAGACATATATGCAATGAGGAAAGGTTCTGTGTTCCTATAACTTTTTGTAAATTGTTACCTCTTGTATTTCAAACCATTGCTTAATATCTTATCAGTTCCTGGTTAATTTGAAATACCTCCATACGGGCGTGTTCTGTATTTCATTTATTTTGAATCTCCGAGCCTGTTCGAGCTTCTTGTGAGTATATGAGACGGCTAAAAATCTTCAAATTAAAATGCTATCAGCGTCTCAAAATCATGAAGCTTTTTATCGATATGATATATCCTGAGCAAGTGCTGTAAGCAGTATGTGTAGCTGTATTTGTATTTGATTGCTTGTATTTGATTACTTTGGGAATGCAGAGTGTAGTTTTCAATTTGTAAATTATCTGCAATCTGTATCAATCAGAATCGACATTTCAATGTACAAGTACAATGAGAATTTTCACTGAATACGCGGATTTTCCCAAAATCTAGTTTTCCGATCTTTCTTGTTGAGTTGCGGCGCGGCGTAACGCCGCGCACGTACTCAAAAAAGCTTAGTGAGAAATAGGGGTGTCGTCTCGCGACACCCCTGGTTAGGGGAACCACCTAACAAACAGACAAACTGAATAACCATTAGCACAATACTTCCCTTAATCCCCTAACTATAACTGCACCGCGCACTCCGCGCCGTGCGCGTAACCAGGGTCCTGGTTAGGGCAAATTGTGATGGTAAGATGGATTCTATCCCTTGCGCGCCACACTCGGAAATTTGGAGGGTCATGTTTTCCCCTAACCAAGGCCAGGGCGTCGTGCTTGCCGCGTGGCGCACTTTGTGCGCGTAACCAGGGTCCTGGTTCCGGTTAGGCCTAGGGCAAGGTCGTGCCATGTTGCAGAAAATGGCGTGCGGTTTCCCCTAACCACTCTGTGGGTGTAACCAGGGCCCTGGTTAGGGCAAGCGTGCGGTATCCGCGGCGGAAGGTAGGGTAAAATCCTATTATGTGATAGTTCAATACCATATATTATTCCATTTCCATTTCTATTTATATATTTGCAATAACAATAAACAACAAACATCGGCTATTCTCCCATGTAAACGGGAGCCTTCATTATCTATGACAATGACGTCACTCAGAAAAATATAATTAAGCGCATCTAGCGCTTTAAAGGTTAGGGTTAGGGTCGGGATTAAGGTCAGGATTTGTTAGGTTTAGGGTAAGGACTAAGGTTAGGGTTTTGGTTAGGGTCATGGTTAGGTTTAGGATACAGAAAAATTGACGTTTAGATCTGTGACGTCACTCAGCCCCGTTTACATGGGAGACCCAAACATCACCCTTTATTGCATGTCAAAATATTCTATGTCCCACGCCACATGTTTTCACAATTGTCACTACAATTGATAATAATATCAAAATATGTTACTCTCTCCCAATGAATTTGCCCTAACCAGGACCCTGGTTACGCGCACGGAGTGCGCGGCGCGGCAAGCGCTAAACCAGGGCCCTATTTCTCACCAACAGTTGGTCGTTTTGACTGATCGATTTGAACCGTCAAAACGACCATCCAGAAAAAATAGCGCCGCGCGCTACGTTCATAGTATTTTCTCAGCATTCATCCAGGAATTGACCAATTTTTGTCAGAACTGGATAGCCGGTTTCATATGAAGTACCAGCAAAGCACTTCATACACTGTTCCTCCTGCTTTCTAGTTTCTGTTAAGTCTTTACCAAGTCTTTTAATGCCTTACCAAGGTTCCGTGGTGACGAATAACCATTGTTTTGTGTTTCTATACTTTAAAATTATAAAAGTGAAACATTTATGCTTGTTTGAATTTTAGGTAAAAGTGTCACAAGAGTTGTGATTTTTGTCCAATGGATCCATTGGATCCATCATGTCCAATGGACATGTCCAATGGACGTCCATTGGACATCCAATGGACATCCATTGAACATGATGTCCATCGGTAAAAATGTCCAATGGTGTTCAATGGATCCAATGGATCCATTGGATCCATTTTTGATGTTCAATGGACATGTTCAATGGATCCAATGGATGTTCAATGGATCCATCTGAGTGGATCCAATGGACACAATCACCAAACATGGTTTGGTAGATGGACATCAGACTGGTATTTTGTTCATTGGATCCATTGTGTCCATTGGATCCAATGGATCCATTGTGTCCATTGAACACCATTGGACATGTCCATTGAATCCATTGGATCCATTGGATCCATTGCACATTGTGTCCATTGGATCCAATGGATCCATTTTGTCCATTGGGCACAATGGATCCATTGGACACAATGGATCCAATGGACACGTACAATGGATCAATGGATCAATGGACATGTTCAATGGTGTTCAATGGACACAATGGATCCATTGGATCCAATGGACACAATGGATCCATTGAACAAAATACCAGACTGATGTCCATCTACCAAACCATGTTTGGTGATTGTGTCCATTGATTCACTCAGATGGATCCATTGAACATCCATTGGATCCATTGAACATGTCCATTGAACATCAAAAATGGATCCAATGGATCCATTGGATCCATTGAACACCATTAAACATTTTTACCGATGGACATCATGTTCAATGGATGTCCATTGGACGTCCAATGGACGTCCATTGGACATGTCCATTGGACATGATGGATCCAATGGATCCATTGGACAAAAATCACAACTCTTGTGACACTTTTACCGAATTTTATGCTTGTTTACATCACGCTATTTTGCCATTAAAAGAACAGTTGTTCGGTTCGTTCTGGTCCTGTAAGATCTGCTTATAACATGTTATCATTTACAGGTTTTCCTTTCCAAGTTTCATTCCTTGGATGCCAGCCTTATTGGTAGTTCTTTAAATGTAAATATTTTTTCAATAATCCTTCTATACGAAATAAGTTTAAGCTCATTTAAGGCAAAATACTTTCCATGAGTCCATGAATGTGATTTTTCCTTTGAAGCTATAAATGCCTCTTGATGCCTTATTCATATTGTAGTAAGCCTTCAAATCTAGTTTTGCTTTTTTTGGTGCCACTTGATATGTCTATCTGAGGGAAATATTGCCCTCTTCATTCTCCACAAAATTTATATTCTGTCATTTTCAACTGGTAAGCAAATTTATACAGAAAATTTCACCTACTTTTTTAGCTATTAGAGGCAAACTATTTCCTACTTAATCCTTCACTATATCAACATATATCTATTTTGTTTGTTATCTATTTTAATGCAAGTTTTCAGTGAACACTTGACATAGTTTTGGTGCCACTTGACATGCCTATTTGTGGCAAATCATTTTGCTAATTTTATGCCCAATATGAACATGTATTTATTTCCACCATGTTTTCTCTTTTTAAAGTTTTGAAGTTCAGGTGGATCAGTGTTTATAGCCTTCATTACACCATATCATTTTTGGTGTCTCATTATGCTTTATTTGGATATGCCTAGATGTTTGATGAAGGCACTCTTTCATGGATTCCATCCAAAGACTATGGATGGAGTTGTTGGAGGAGTTATGTGGCTGACTTTCAGAAAGAAGTCAGCCAACTCTCCAACAGCTCCATCCATGGTCTGTATTTGTTCTACTAAGAAGAGTAGAAGACTAGCTTTAGGTATGTGATTTTATCCTTCACCTAGTTTACCTAGTTTTTGGTGCCACTTGATATGTCTATTTGAGGCAATATTATATTTCCCAAATTTTTGACCAATATGAACAATTTCAATCTAGTTTATTGAAAATTTTGACTGGAAACTTTTTTGTTCTTGGTGCCACTTGGCACATGGCCTATTTGAGGCAAAATCTTGCCCAATCTTCATGCCTAATATGAACATGTATTTTATGTTAGTTTCAATCCCTTTTATTTTCACAGACAAATTTTAATGCAAATTTCATCTAGTATTTTTCACTGTTGAGACAAAAATGGCCTAATTTATATCCCCAATATGAACAGCTATTTTTGCTGTTTTCAAACTGCATTATTGTGAACTTTCACTGGCAATTTTATTTAATTTTTGATGTCACTTTATTTTTCTGTCTGAGTCAAAAGGCAAAGTTTTACCACAGGAATACATGACCAAAATAAGCCTCCATTAGCCTCCATGGAGGCTGAGTGGAGGCTAATGTCAAGAATTAGTCTCCATGGAGGCTTTAGCAATCAGTGGCTAACATTATCGAAGAAATTTCCCCTGACCAACTTAAGGAAAAAATATTCTTAATGCATGAAGAAATTTCTTCACTTGTTAATAAAGGCTCTACCTTTGAAGTTTTATACATTCGAGAACAACGGAGTGGCAAAAGATACCAGGCAACTATTCGAGTCAGTAACGAAATCCGAAAGTTCATTGATCACCTTGGCAACAGACTTTACATTGGAATGTATAGCTGCAGTGTTTATGATCACTTCTACATAAAACGATGCAACAACTGTCAGAAGTTCCACCACTACCAAGATAAGTGTAAAGCATCAAAACCAGTATGTGCTAAGTGTGCTGGAGAACACAAAACAAGTGAATGCTCTTCCTGTACTGAATCAGGATTCATCCCAACCTGTATTAACTGTAAAAACGAGAAAACCTCATTCACCCATACTCATGAAGCTTCTTCACTTGAATGTCCAACTTATCAAGCTGCACAGGACAAGTTGAAGAAATCTATCAAATTCTACAATTCAAAAAACATGTCCTAACAAGCCACACATCTGAATCTAACAACACAGTGAGCTTGAAATGTCTGTCATGGAATGTAAGGTCTATCAACAACAAAGTGGACTCAGTCATGGATTACATAACATCAGTGGATCCAGCAATAGTGTTCATCCAGGAAACATGGCTCACAGGCACAAATAACCATATTACTGCAACTATAAAAGGTCATGGATATGATATTCATCATCTTCATCGACCCACTTCAAGAGGTGGTGGTGTGGCCATTCTGTACAAATCAGGTCACCTGAAGGTTGTGAAACTCTTCATCAGCAATATTCCAACATTTGAATCTGTTACCCTGAAGGTCAAACTGCCTAACAAGAAATTTCTGCTCTGCTCATGTGTCTACAGAACTGGTCCCACTTCAACATTTGTTCAAGACTTTGAGCAATTTCTTAGCGATCTATTCACAAAATCTGACAAAATCTTGATTTGTGGTGATTTCAACATTCATATGAACGAAGCAAACAAAGATCAGAGGGAGCTAGATAAACTTATCTCTGACTTTGCTCTCTATCAGTATTGCACTACTCCTACACATACCTCAGGTAATACTCTAGACCTTGTGATTGCATCACACAATATCATAGCAGACAGCAGAATCGCTGCTTCACACATGCCTGAAGAATTCCCTACTTGTGATCACTCCTGCTTATCCTTCAAACTCTCTGTTAAGGCCCTCCCATCAGAAGACAGAAAGAAAATATCCTTCAGAAACATCAAAAAAATCAATAGAGATGTATTCAGGCTGGAAATACAGAAAGGTCTATCTAAGCTCCTGGAAAATGATGCTCCATTTTCAGAGCTTGTGAAAGGCTACAACAACATCGTTTATAGCAGTCTTGAGAAACATGCCCCTCTGATGGAAAAATGGATTCGTGACATCCCTGATTCTAAATGGTTTGACTCATCTTACAAAACAGCTAGAGCAAGGAGAAGGAGAGCCGAAAAGCAATGGAAAAAGACATTATCTGATAAAGACAGATTCATATTCGAACACCTTAGAAAATTCTGTAATGAATTAGCTGAGAAAAAGAAGAAGGAGTATTTCAGTAATCACTTTGAAAAGTACAATTACTCCCAAAAAAGTCTGTTCCAGTTTGTTGACACTTTTTTGGACTGTGAAAAAAGCCTCACTCTTCCAACAACCAGCAATCTTCAAGAGACTGTTGATCAGTTTAATACTTACTTCTCTTCAAAAATTGAAAAGATCAGAGAATCATTTTCATGTGACCAAGACACATTGAACAACACACTTTCATTCACTGGCAAACCCTTAGAATTCTTTGAGCCAGCTACAAATGAAGAAATAAAATGCATCCTCTCTGAATCTAAGTTAAAGTCATGTGACCTTGACCCGATCCCAGCATGTTTGTTGTCTGAAAACTTGGATGTGTTCATACCAGCACTTACTAAGATTGTCAATGCTTCACTTACAAATGGATCCATGGAAAACCTTAAATCTGCCTACCTGAGTCCACTCATAAAGGGTAGCTCATTGGATATCAATACGTTAAAGAACTACAGACCTGTGTCAAATTTAGCATTTGTTGGGAAGATAATTGAAAAAGTTGTTCAAAGGAGACTAAATGACCACTTAAGCAGCAATAACTTGAACATCGACTGCCAATCTGCTTATAAGAAGCACTTTAGCACAGAAACTTTATTAATAAGAGTTGTGAACGACCTCCTCATTGCATCTGATGAAAACAATGCCACAGTCGTCATGCTCCTTGACTTGTCAGCCGCTTTTGACACAGTAGATCATCAGAAACTTTTATCAATCCTACAGAAAGAAATTGGGATAACTGGTACTGCCTTGAAATGGTTTAACTGTTACTTATCTGGACGCTGCCAAAGAGTAAAAATTGGCGACAAAGAATCAATTGAAATCATCATACGTTTTGGTGTTCCACAAGGCTCTGTTCTCGGACCAATCCTTTTCAACATCTACATCCGTTCCATCCACAAGACAATAAAATCTGTACTGTTTAATGTCCATGGCTTTGCTGATGACCACCAAGTCTTCAAATCCTTCAAACCTGACAAAGAATATCAAGTCATTGCTTCTGACATACCTCTCTGCTTCAAAGCCATCAACAATTGGATGAGTTCTCATTACTTGCAACTCAATCCAGGCAAAACCGAGATCATTGTATTTGGAAGCCCCAGTACCCTCTCCAAGTTGGAAACTAAAGGATTATTCATAACACCTGATATTTGTGTAAGGTTTGTTTCAACAGCTAAGAACTTGGGTTTCTACCTTGATTCATCACTGACATTTTCTCCTCAAATAGACAAGCTCAAAGTAAAATGTCTCCACAGTCTTAGAAAACTCGGCACCATGAAATTATTTCTTTCAAAGAACCAAATGCAGCAACTTGTGCAAGCAGTGGTGATCTCCTCTCTGGATTACTGTAATTCTCTATACTATGGAACACACTCTAAGAACATCAGAACTCTTCAAAACATACAAAACAGAGCATGTGCTCTTATATTGGGCCTTAAGAAAAGAGACCCAAAAACTGAACACTTGAAATCACTCCACTGGCTGAAAGTACCTGAGAGAATCGAGTTCAAGATTCTATTGACTGTCTTCAAGATATTCAACAGCAAAGCACCCAATTACTTCATCAACCTCATCAGCTATAATAATACCAGTGGAAGTAGAAATCCTTCATTGAAATCATACATACCAAAAACTAGAATGGTTAGCAGGGCATTTATTTGTTGTGCTTCTAAGTTATGGAATGAATTACCTATCAATGTAAAATCTTGCTGTCGTTTGAATGAATTTAAATCAAAGTTAAAAACATTCCTTTTCAATAGATCATACTATAAATAAGAAACTATATTATATTTTATTCAATCTGGGCTGTTAGTTTTTATCAGATATGTTTGCGGTCACTACATGAATCTTTCACATTTTACTTTCCCAGAATTTAATTGAAATGGTCATTAGAGTATTTGTTATTATTGGTGACTAACCGTTTTTTAAATTATTCCACACAGTTGTGCATAGGAGCAGAGTATATTGATTTATATTATGTTACCTCGTTACTGTGTATAAGCTATCATATTTTATTATTATTATTATTAAGCTAATTTTTTGAAAAATAGCCAAATAGCCTCCACTATGGAGGCTAATGGAGGCTAATCTTGGTCATGTATTCCTGTGGTAAAACTTTGCCAGTCAAAATATAATATCTCACAATATAAGCTTGTGTCTTCTGTATTTTCCTATCAAGTCAATTGTAATTATCCTATCAAGTCAATTGTAAGTGTAAGCTTTGCTAGAAATTTCATCAATTTTTTTGTTGTCTATTTTGAGGCAAAATATTGCCCACTTTATACTCCACAATTTTAAACATGTATTCAGTGCCTATGCATTGCACAATTTTGACCCAATTTAAACATTTATTTCATGTCATTTCATGACATTTTATGTCATTTTTTGAATTAAAAGCAATCATTCTTCAAGACATCAATCTACAGACTTTTCTCCAACTCCGTACTTGAACACCAACATGATCCCTTTTATGTCATTTCATGAATTGAATTGAATCAATCTAGTCTACTATAAATTTTTACTGAAAAGTTTAGTAATTGAATGAATGAATGAATAAAATTTCTACATGATATATTTTTCATAATTTATAACTAAGGAAACTTCTCGGTTGTGCTGAGGGAAAGCACTTAGCCAATCATGAAGACTGTTAAAAAGGCCACCCACAAAGGAAATAACAATAATATATTTATTCATATTCATCTTAATAAGTAATTAGTTCTTGGTGCCACTTGGCATGCCTATTTGAGGCAAGATGGTCCACTTTCCCAGCTAATATAGTAATATGAACCTTGATTTATGTAATAGGGTAGAGCGGGGTAACTTTGAACATGGGGTAACTTTGAACAGCTTGGGGTAACTTTGAATTTTCCTGGGGTAACTTTGAACAGCAAATAAATCAATTCGATTTGCTTCCATATCACTTCCATTATTTCCTACATTCAACAAACGGGTTTTTAGAACAATTCTGCCACATATAGAAGTCATTTGGTTTCTTTATTGGTTGTTCCGAACAATTTCATGGAAAAGTCCTTTATTCGATATTTTCGGCTATACGTTCAGATTTGGTAATATTAAGCCTACTGGTATGCTCAAATATCCGTAAACTTTTTGCCAGATTATATCAGATATCTTGCATCAGGAATGTGTTTTGTTTGAGACTTTGTTTGAGTTTTGTTTCAGATATTTTCATGCAGGCAATTTCTTATTTATGCTTTTATGGATTTTATATTTAAAGGCCTTGATCCACCTCAAATTTGCCCAGACATCAATAATGGGGCTTTATTTTTGTAATAATTAAGTAGATACATGTTGAAAGTTGACCTTGGCTAGCCAAATCATAATCTAGAGGACCTCATGCAAAATTCTATCTGGAAAAAATTATTAGCGAATGGGGGTAACTTTGAACACTTTTCAAAAGTGGTCAAATCTCATTGCCCAAAGGTATTTTTTGTAAGAATGGCATATAAGACGCATCATTAGCATATTTTAAATACAATTTAGCACAATTCGAAGCAAAAAACCACAAAAAAATTATCTGGGGTAACTTTGAACAACACTTTTGAATGGGCGTGGCCGTGGTTCCACAATCTGAATTGATGAAATGAATTATGTGGTAATGAACGTTTCATTGACCCAGAATTTGTCCTAAACATAAGAATATATATCCAGGAGGCTTCTGATTGGTTTAATTGGGTGTTCAAAGTTACCCCAGAGCCGGGTAACTTTGAACAAGTTAGTTGCAAATTTGATCACGTGATCATGGCTCTGTCTGAGTGGAAAGGCTGAGTGGAGCTGAGTGGAGCCTAAGTGGAGGCTAATTTCAAAATTAGCCTCCACGGAGGCTAGTGGAGGCATGAGGCTAATTTTTGAAAAATAGCCTCCACTATGGAGGCTATATTAGCCTCCACTAGCCTCCATTAGCCTCCACTAGCCTCCACTCAGCCTCCACTCAGCCTCCACTCAGCCTCCATGGAGGCTAAATTTTTGGTTTAGCCTCCACTAGCCTCCACTAGCCTCCACTCAAGAATTAGCCTCCATTAGCCTCCACAGAAATTTAAAAAGTCATTTTTGTGGAGGCTAAAGCCTCCATATGGAGGCTAATGGAGGCTAATGGAGGCTGAGTGGAGGCTAAGTGGAGGCTGAGTGGAGCCTAAATCAATAAGCCTACAAAACACAAATTTCTTGCTGAAAATGGTGATTTATGTGTACTAATGTGAAAAACAATATATAGCTTCAAACTTTCAGACAGCTCCAACTGTCCTACACTCAGCCTCCACTAGGCTCCACTCAGCCTCCACTAGGCTCCACTCAGCCTCCACTAGGCTCCACTCAGCCTCCACTAGGCTCCACTCAGCCTCCACTTAGCCTCCACTAGGCTCCACTCCTCCACTAGGCTCCACTCAGGCCCCACTAGCCTCCACTAGGCTCCACTCAGCCTTCACTAGGCTCCACTGGCCACCTCTAGGCTCCACTAGGCTCCACTAGCCTCCACTAGGATCCAATAGGCTCCACTAGCCTCCACTAGGATCCATTCAGCCTCCACTAGGCTCCACTCAGCCTCCACTAGGCTCCACTCAGCCTCCACTAGCCTCCACTTAGCCTCCACTCAGCCTCCACTAGGCTCCACTCAGGCCCCACTAGCCTCCACTAGGCTCCACTCAGCCTCCACTAGGCTCCACTGGCCACCACTAGGCTCCACTAGCCTCCACTAGGATCCAATAGGCTCCACTAGCCTCCACTAGGCTCCATTCAGCCTCCACTAGGCTCCCACTTAGCCTCCACTAGGCTCCTCAGCCTCCACTAGCCTCCACTAGGCTCCACTCAGCCTCCACTAGGCTCCATTCAGCCTCCACTAGGCTCCACTCAGCCTCCACTAGGCTCCACTCAGCCTCCACTAGGCTCCACTTGGCTCCACTGGCCTGGTGGGCTAGTGGAGGCTGGTGGAGTGTGGAGGCTGGTGGAGCCTAGTGGAGGCTGAGTGGAGGCTGGTGGAGGCTGAGTGGAGGCTGCGTGGAGGCTGGTAGAGGCTGAATGGAGCCTAGTGGAGGCTGAGTGGAGCCTAGTGGAGGCTGAGTGGAGCCTAGTGGAGGCTGAGTGAAGCCTAGTGGAGCCTAGTGGAGGCTGAGTGGATTCTAGTGGAGGCCTAGTGGTGCCTAATACTAGACTTTGGTCTATGTTACAAAATGTACTCTTTTGTAAAAACATGACATAAATTTAATTTTGTGGAGGCTAGCATATTATCTGTGTTTTTTATGATTTTAGCCTCCATTTGGAGGCTATAGCCTCCACTAGCACTGTCAAAATAGCTTCCATAGAATCCAAAAAATGACTTTTTAAATTTCCGTGGAGGCTAATGGAGGCTAAATCTTGAGTGGAGGCTAGTGGAGGCTAGTGGAGGCTAAACCAAAAATTTAGCCTCCATGGAGGCTGAGTGGAGGCTGAGTGGAGGCTGAGTGGAGGCTAGTGGAGGCTAGTGGAGGCTAGTGAGCTGGTGGAGGCTAATATAGCCTCCATAGTGGAGGCTATTTTTCGAAAAATTAGCCTCATGCCTCCACTAGCCTCCGTGGAGGCTAATTTTTGAAATTAGCCTCCACTTAGCCTCCACTCAGGCTCCACTCAGGCTCCACTCAGCCTCCATGGAGGCTAATGGAGGCTAATGGAGGCTAATTTTGTCGTGCATATCCATTGGATACATTGCACATTGGATCCAATGGGCACAATGTGCAATGGATCCAATGGACACGTTCAATGGTGTTCAATGGACACAATGGATCCATTGAACAAAAATACCAGACTGATGCCCATCTACCAAATCATGTTTGGTGATTGTGTCCATTCGATCCACTCAGATTGATCCATTGAACATGTCCATTGATCATCAAAAAATGGACCCAATGGACTTATCGGATCCATTGGAAATAATGTTCAATGGATGTCCAATGGACGTGATGGATCCAATGCATCCATTGGACAAAATTCAAAACTCCTGTGACCCTTTTACCGATGTGTCTATTTTATACAAACTGTTGTCCACTTTTAACTCCAGACTATGACCATTCCATTGATTTCATTCCATTAAGGGGGAACGGAGGAGCGCCCTTAAAGACAACAAAGAATTTAACATTCTAATAAGGGGTCTAAAAGAGCCAAATGCATCTATATGTGTGCAGATCATTCAATAACCGGAGGACTCGAAAAGATGCATGGATTTCCTATTCATGTGGCAACTTTTTAAATAGATTTTATCAAAAGCATACAAATTTGCATCATGTCGCTATTGAGCCATATTTTCAATCGAACGATCAGCACAAATTTATGTTAAGATTTGGGGATTTAACAAGAATTGCGCCTGCCGGCGCATTTCTTGTGCCCGTTGTTCCCGTATGCAGGCGCTTAATTTCCTGTTCCCCGGGGCTGGTATAATGACACGCCATCATTTGATCGTCGATCATTGTCCGTCTCATTTACTGACATGAAGAGTTGACGATGATAAAACACACATCGCAATACCAAAGGGCAAAATACCAACATCATTGAATCATTTTTCTGAATATTTCATTCATAAGTACTATAGACTGAAAATAATTGTGTTCGTTTTCTCTTATCTAACATAGTTGAGCGCTTAAATTTCATGAAACAATAAAGTTGGTACGTGATCACAAATCGCACGTGCATTTTATTGCGCGCGCAACACCTGCCATGTTCTGTTTGCGCCCATTGCCCAACACCTGCCATGTTTTGTTTGCGCGCGTACCCATTCATTCTTGGTTGTTTCCTTTTGAGCTTTTGAGTTTTGTGCGACATCTCGTGCTCACATCAAGCGTTGCACATTATCAAGCGTTTCCATTGATAACAATAATTATATCATACGAAATCGCATTATTTTCTGTCCTTGCAAGTTTCTGCAGTTTGAGTTTATGTTGCTCAGCTATCACAGTCAAAGCTCACTTTAAAATAAAAGCTTGATCGAGGATTTCTCATGGTGACTATTGATATTCAACCAAATGCAATGTACTTCTTGGGCTTCGAAATTTGTGATTTTGTTAAGATTCACTGTGCCAGCTTGAAGATAAAGAGAAGGATTACTAACCAAGATTGAAGAATGAAGATTCAGATATCGTAAATTCATCTGGTACCGGGACAAAATTTCATCTCCTACTTTCCTCAGCACAATTGCTAAGGTCAATAATCATTGATCGAACTCAAATTGCTCATTGTCAATTGTCAACTGCTTAAAGAAAAATGTTAATTTGATTGAAACCTTATCAAAATTTGATGGAGATTTCCAAGAAAATCGATAAAAATTCATGCACCTCTAGTCATTGACAAGTTTGATGGAATTAAAGAATAACGAAGTTTTTGAAAAAGAATCAATTTCCAAGTTTCAACATTAGGATGGAAAGAGCATTGAACCGGAATACCTGTAAGCTGCAGTGCACATTGTACAGGATGCCACTACACCACGCTATACTGGCGCGAGTGATATTATAAAGGAGCAGGAAATGATGGAAAAAAGTGACATACCACGGATCGCATACGACCAAATTCCGTCGCGCGCAGCACACCACCTATTTCAGATTTAACAGTACGCATAAAGGTAGTATACACACAACACCCACAAAACACGATCTCTGCTAACCTTTTCTCAATGCCTTTTTGTAAAACAAAAACGCGATTGGGAACAGGAAAAAATATTAGACTTGGCAGGCTCTTGCCTAAATGCAGTAATAATGCCTCGATACAGTAGTACGATTCTGGTTTCTGTACTAATTTGGTCACGTGTAAGTTTGTTTTGCTGAAATTTCATCGTGTTTCTTGTATACCTGACTTAACTTGAATTTTTAGTTGCAAATGTGTCAGGTTTTGGTCATAGATTCGTCCAGTCATAGTGGAGCACAGTAGGTATGGGGCATTCCTTGTACTCTTGTAGGTCACTGTGGCGATTTCCTTCATAGTGCCCCTTGGGACCATCTGATTCCAGATTTTACTTATCTCCATAATATTACCTCTTCGATAATACTGCTAATAATTCTGCTCTTTTAATATCTGCCCAAATGTATCGCCACAGTCGCCAATGAATCCTAATGAATAATCCATACCCTAACCAGACCTCACTTGTAGCCAGCCAATGTATCTGTGGATGATAATCACATGATTTTCGAAAGCTTCAGATGATAACACTATCGTTCATGAGTTATAACGTTTATATTTCAACCTCTTTGAGCCATAGCACAGGTTTTGGTAATGGTGTGGTGAGGGTTAGAGTTTGGATTAGGGTTCATAGTCGACTGTGATATGCAGCAAATCCATCGCTGATTATGGAAATTCACGTATTCATTGCGGACAGTGGCGACAGTGAATGTAGTTGATCATCGTCGAAATTTGTGATAGTCAATCACCATTACCTACTATGGGTGTTTGGCGAATTGGCGATCTTCAAGGGCACTAGGAGATCATGATTTATATTGTAGACAGTGAGTGTCGCCAATGAATGTCAATCAATGTTTATTGTCGCTATTGATGACAATGGCGATACAAATTGCCGATTGGCGATATTTCCAATAATATCTGACACTTTGCCTACCATTCGTTGCATATATATCGCCTCGTTTCTTGATGCCAATTGATTGTCGATTTCATGGTCCACTTCCTTCTGGATTATAATTATGTAAATATGAAGATAGCAGGATTGTTAAATATTTCTTATTAAGCCCAGTTATTTCTTATTTACTACTTATCTATTTTGTAGTACATTGCAGATATAAGATAACGATTTTGAAAATTGATTTATTCTGAATTCTAAGGCATATTTCAACTTTAAACATATATCATTACGGCATGGGCCCATGGAATACTGACGACTTCCTGGATTTCACGCAGGAAACAGCAGAGCATTGATTGACGATATTACCAATATATTATAACGTGAGTGTTATGTACTTTGTTATCTTTAATCCATTAAAATTATGCGTTATGTGCTTATGGGGATGGATGTTACAAAAATGATTAATCATGTCGATTAGATTGAAGCAATAAAAGTTCTTTTCAATCAAATCAAATATTTGTTTACAAAAAGTTTGTGAGACAACAAAAACAAATTATAAAAACGTGTAACTTCTTTTCGAAATATTCGTCGTTCATTTGTTCGTACTATAACCAGAAAATTAAAAATGCAGAGTATTTTAATAATATAATAATAGTACAATGATAAGATAATGATCATCAATAATGATCCATTGTATTATTGGAACTACATTGAGGCTATAGCACTTTGCGATGAAAACTTTAAAATGTTGAAATTATTTATCATTTTTATGTAGTGTTGGTGCTCTGTCTAAGCATTTATTGATTCCAATGTTTTGGTGGCACAGCTGTGCAATTATAGTCAAGTTGATGTGTCACCATCATTTACAAGGTATTTTTTGATGAGATTATGAGGTACTGATAAAAATGATGTGTTCAGATAATAGGCCATTTTCAGGTGACTTGAAGAATAGTACGACTCAATTGACAATGTTACCTTGATGGAATCCTACGTCAGCTTCTTTTGTTTTCTTATTCGTCCTCGCTTCTGTTCAGTCAATTCTCTGTTGACAATAAATGGTACGTGAGTTGTTTTAAATGGCATTATTGAAGGGGGTGATGGTCGATATACTTTTGTTTATTGTTAAGCTCAATAATTTTAAAATAATTTCATACAATTTCGGAAGGACAAAATTGTGCTGAGAACATCAGGGTTCTTAGATCTTGCACCATAAACTGTATTTGTAATGACTGCTACACACCGACTTAAGTTTGATACTTAATAACGTCAAAGTATTCAACTCTGTGCCACTTGCAACAAAAATTCTTTTCATTGATTATTTTCATGAATTACCGACAGATTCCCTTCTTATATCATTCCATTCATGAAAGTTTTGCTACAGCGTTCGTCATTTCCTTCCCTGATGAACCCCCAGTCGCAGGATACAGTACAAGAAACGGGAACTCAATTCTAGAATGGAATGGCTACAAGACAGCTCCTTTGCTGTCGGGGTGGTGCGCAGCTGCGATGGCCTGATAGAGGAATGTACGAAACTCAACAAAGTACAAAGTAAGTACATTATACAAGTCATCGATTTATTGATAGTCTATTTGAAGGTTTGCCGAGCAACAAATACAGTTTTATAGCCTAAAATTTATAAACATTCGTAAAAATTATTGGCAGAAATATCGGTTAAAATTGTTGGTAGAAATGTTATTTTTGGTCGCTCTTACATTTAATGATAATTTTTCGAAAATTGAAATGCTATTTTTTCCATGAAAAATTTAATTCCAAACGAGCCTTCTTTCAATGATTGTTTTATCTACTTGTAAGAATTAAGTATTTTTGACGCTGAAACTGTACAGGGTGTTTCGAGTCTCGTGTCTAAAAAGTAAATCTTTATTGCTGAGTTGATTGAGGAGCAAATGTTTGACTATTGTTTTTTAAGTCTCAAGAAGTGTCCCTCATTTGATTTTCTGATGTTTTTGGAAAATTATATTGGATTTTACATGAATTTGGGCTTTGCAGAAATCGGACTACAGAAATTGTCAAAAATTTTTGAGAGAATTACCAAAAAAGAGGTAAACCACAAAATTCCTTGAATTGATCGCATAAAAAGTTGCCATGGTGCAAATTACCATTTCTCTGCTCTTTGTAACTAAAGTCTTAGTCACTAAAAAAATGCGAAATAACTAGATTGTAAATATCAAAACTACGCAATGGATAGTGAATGAGGGCATATCTGGATATGAATGGTAGATCAAAAGATCGATTTCCTCTGATTCAATTATTATGTTCACTGTGAACACTGGCGAAGACTTTCAATACTCTCAAAACTATGTTAGATTAATTATCTTCCATTTTTCAATGACTAAATAAATAGTTGGAAACAGTTTTGATTACAATTTTCTGATTTCACAGGATCGGCTAATGTTCTTAGTCCGATGAAATGAAATTTGAAAGATCCCTAGCAGAGCAAGCTGATTCAAACTATCACTTCTCTCATAATTTGCCAACAATTTATGGCATGTGCTTGTCCAATGATTATATTTGTTTCGTGAAAAATAATGATCGACCTCATTTTTGGTTATTTTTGTAAGAAATATTGAAAATTTTCGTGGCTTGATTTTGGTCAAGCCCAAATTTATTTGAAATCCAATTTAATTTTCCAAAAACACTGGAAAATCAAATGAGGGACCCTTCTTGACACTAACAAAACGATAATCAAACATTTGCTCCTCTATAAACTCAGCAATAAAGATTTACTTTTTAGACACGAGACTCGAAACACCCTGTATTTTTGGTTGTTCTTGGAATTGATTGTGAATTTTCGAAATCACATTTAGTCATGAGGACAAAAAATGCATTTAAAATGTGAACTTCTTACCAAATATTTGTAAGTTGTATCTATTTTAGAAATATGCTACACATTTTTAAGACTCGATTGAATTGTACACTTTTGTAAAGCAAATAGCAGTTAATTCCAAAACTTTAGTTTCTACGGTTGTCACCGACTCAGCAGTGATTACTGATTATCGACCGACCTCTGCCACAGTTTTTATGAAAACAATCCATCTGGAATATCCTCCGTTATTCAAGTTTTATGTCCATCTTAAGATCTTGAATTTAAAGGAAATGTAACGCCAAATTTTAAAAACTACACAATTCAATTCAAAACACTTAATTTAACAGTAGTAGCGTAATAGAAAGTACTCGCATAGAACTGATCATAATCTGCACGTGCACAAAGACTGGTTTCCATAGCAACGATGCATCTTTTCTCCATTTTGCGTATTTCGTTTCTCTTGATATTTTCTTGGCAAGCTCAAATTAATGGTTTGCGCCCGCACAAACAACCATTATTCACGTGTCAATTTAGTTTATATTAAGGATCGGTATAATGGGTTTGAACGATTGTTTAACAACTGATGCGAAACTTTTATGCGACTGACCATGTAGGTAATACACCTAACATTTTAAAGTTGAAAATTTGATTTTTTCCCTCCCCATTGGCCTTTTTGTGAATACAAAAAGGCAAATGAGAGGGTTGGCAGAGATCGTGGTTTGGGAAGGTGAGAAATAGGATATGTGTATATGAGGTCCAGGTTTGCAATACAACTACTGTAATTTCTGAAAGTGCCCGGATTGCTCCTTTATAATATCAGTCGCGAAAATGTCCCATGTCCGTCCGTCCGTCCGGTGTCCCCCCCTCTAAAATTCTTAATTTTGAAGCCGTCGATTGTCGAAAATGTAAATATTATAGCTGAACAGGCCCATCCGTGCCACGTGTTCGAAATCTCCTAAATTATTACGATTCATTCTAAATTAAAGGGCTGATGAAGATTTCGTATGTCTTAAAATCTTAGAGCGACTGGCTATGGGTTGGTTCTGTACTTAGTTTAGTGCCAAATTACATAACTATTCGACTGTATACTGAATTCAACTAAGTTCGAGAAATACTGTGGTCGATGTGAAAGACAAATTATATTGCTTTTCGGAACAAGCGACAGCATTGAAACACGATAGACATCATGGTCAATGGATGTCCATTGGATGTCGTATGGACGTCCATTGGACATGATGGATCCAATGGATCAATTGGACAAAATTTACAACTCTTGTGACTCTTTTACTGATGTCTATTTCATAAAAACTGTTGTACCGATGTCTATTTCATAAAAACTGTTGTCCACGTTTTACTCCAGACTATCACCATTCCATTGATTTCATTCCATTTAGGGGGACCGGAGGAGTACCCTTTTAGGCACCAAGGAATTTAAAATTCTAATAAGAGCCAAATGCATATGCGTTGTGCAGATCACTCAATTACCGGAGAGCTCAAAAAGACGCATGGATTTCCTGTTCACGTGTCAACTTTCTAAATAGATTTTATTGAGCCCTATGTCAATCGAACGATCTGTACAAATCTGTGTGCAGATTTGGGGATTGAAGAATATTAGATTTGTCAGCCTCTTGCCTAAATAGGTAAATAAATGAATCATTGTCGAAATTGGTCGTAATCATACTTTAATCACCATTACCGACTGGTGTCCGGCGATAGTCAAGGGCGCTGGGAGATCATGATCTATTGTAGACAATGAGTGGCAAGTGCCACCAATGAATGTCAATAATTAATGTTGTTATTGCCGCTATTGATGATCCTTTTTAATTTGTTGACAAATGGCGCTTTGCGATATTAGCGATCTGAAACTTTTGCTTCCAATAATATCTGAAACTTTTGCTTCCATTTGTTGCCAGTCTTTTATGCATATATCATATATTTCCTAATATTGATGTGTCGATTTCTTATGGCCCACTTATTCATCTATTTTCCATATGTATATAGCAGTATTGGCCAAAATAAGGCATTAGGTTTTTAAAACATCCCAAGGAAAGTGTTATAGGCTATAAGAATTTCACCTCATTATTCATAATTTAGGGAAATTTTCAAAAAATGCCTCCGGCCAAAATAGTTTTTTATAACGCATTTTAAATGTTTCGCAATCTTAATAATTTTGAAACTATATATAAAAAATATTTAATTATCATATCAGTTGATTGAGGTCATTTTTAATCAAAATAACTACCCTTTGTCTATATGTCACAGTGGTGTTTAAAAATTTTGGATTAAAAAACTTAACCACTGATGAACGAAATAAAATATCGGCTATGAGACTATTGATTCGTTTACTAAGGCATGTCAGAAAAATCTGTTGGTTTGATTTGTTTTATATGCCGTGATGACCGCATGAAAATCATAAACTTTTGACAAACAGCGTATTTTATATATTTATTTTGATTTATTTTTATTTTTCCCCTATCAGAGTTTTAATCGGATATGTAGTCCGAATTACGATAATAACGGGTTCCGATACGTTCTTCCTCCCCTATTCAAATTATCCAGGTTTAGCAAAATACTTTTCCTTCCAAGGCAAACCGTAAATTTAAAACATAAACTTGGTCCAAAATAACTGGGTATTCAAAACATAAATTGCTGACGACTATTTTCAAAAAATACGAAAGACTCTGCGTCACGTTGGAGTTCACGGACAATTTTGTAAACTTACATTTGAAGAAATTGATTTCTGCAACGATCATTAACCATTAATTACTAATGTGACATGTTATGTTGTAGTTTGTTATCTTTAATTCAATAAAACTTGAAAACTTCAACTAGCCACCTGAAGAAATTGATATTTAAGCATTGCCTTTCGACTTGGTTACAAATTCATTAGTTCGCTACCAATGTATAGCAGACACATTCAATTTTTTCCAGCACGTGATTCACGTGGAGATTTGTAAAAATTGAATATATCAATTCTAATCTCAAATCCATTTGTTGCCAGTCTTTTTATGCATATCACCTCGTTTCCTGATGCCAATTGATGTGTCGATTTCATGGCCCACTTTCTTCTGGGTTATAATATGTAGATAGCAGTATTGGTAAATATTTCTTATTAAGCCCAATTATTCATATATTTTCCACATTGCAGATATAAATTTACCATTTTAGCAAAATAGTTTTTTCCCTAAATAAGGCATACCGTAACTTTAAAACATATCATTACAGGCATGGGCCCATAGATTGCTGACGACTCATTTCAAAAAATGAAGTTACCCTTCGTCGTGGATTTCACGCAGGAAACATCAAAGCATTGGATTAACGATATTAACCATTAATTATAACGTGAGTGTTATGTTGTAGTTTGTTATCTTTAATTCATTAAAACTATGTGCTTATGGGTTGGATATTAAGAAAATAATTAATTATATCGAGTTGATTGATTCTACTGAGAGCAATAAAACTTCTGTTCCATTGTTTGATTACAAAAAGCTTGTGAGACAACAAAAACAAATTATGAACACTTTTAAATTTTTTGAAACATTTGTCGTTCAATTGTTCGTACTGTAACCAGAAAATTAAAAAAAATATCAGAGTATATTATAATAATAGTACTATGATAAGATAATGATCATCAATACTGATTAAGGTTTTTCTTTCCTGGATGCGCTGGTGGCTGGCATCCTAGATCGAGCTTTTTCCTTGATTTTGAAATTTTATCTTTAATTTCGAAATCCAAGGAGTTTTTGGAATAAGGGGGTAGGGGGTGGTGAAATTTTGGGCCTGCAATGTTCAAGATTGGCCTGTGATGTCTCAAGTGGACCTGTTTTGTCTCGAACGGGTCTGTGTGGTCTCTTTTGGGCCTTTTTATGTCTCAAATGGGCCTGTGATCTATCAATTAATGGGCATACATTGTCACAAATTGGCCAGTGCTGTCTCAGATGGGCTTTTATTATCTCAAATGGGCCTGTGATGTCTCAAATGGGCCTGTTTTTGTTATCAAGTTTCTGCTAAAAAGTGGGCCTGTGACGGAAAAAAAGCGGGCCTGAACGACGAAAAAACTCAGCATCCTAGGGTGGGCCTGTGGCTACCTGAAAAGAAAAACCTTAATACTGATACCATGATTCTTTAGCACTTTGCGATAATAAAAAACTTTAAAATGTTGAAATTATTTCTCAGTTTTTAAGTTTTTATGCTGTGTTGGTGCACTGTCTAAGCATTTATTGATTCCAATGTTTTCGTGGTACAGCTGTGCAATTAGTCAAGTTAATGTGTCACTATGATTTATTATATAAGGTCTTTTTCTAGCTAGGTATATTTCCTTGAAATGAGCTTATGAGGTATTGAAAAAATTATACATTCAGATTATCGGCCATTCTCAGGTGACTAGTGCGACTCAGTCCGAATCAGATGGAATTTTACGTCAGCTTCTTTTGTTTTCTTCCTCGTCATCGCTTCTGTTCAGTGAATGCTCTGCTGACAATATTATATGGTACGCATTGTTTTATGACTTTATTGAAGGGGGTGAGGGGTCAAGACACTTTTTTATCAAGCTCAATAATTTTAAACCTATTTCATTCAATTTGGGGAAGGACAAAATTGTGCTTAGAGCTTCAGCGTTCTAAGATCTTGCACCATAAGCTGTATTCGTAATGACTGTTACACAATACACACCACACCGACTTAAGTTTGATACTAAGACCCCAACTAGTCGGTGCATACCGCGGTGCGTATCGCGGTACATACCGCGGTACATGTCCTGACTGGTCGGTACATACCGCGGTACGTACCGCGGTATGTGCCGATTAGTTGGAGCATGTTCCGCGGTACATACCCCGGAACATATCCTAACTAGTCCCAAATTTCTTGCGATAAAGAGGTGAAGCTTCATGCAATAAACAAAGGTCAATGATCAAGGCAATTGAAGCAAATCACTAGATATTTTACAACATCAAGAGTCAGACTTCAAAGCCACCAGAGTCAAACTCCGATCTTCCAGAATCAAGGCAAACCGAGTCAAGGTAAGAAGGTAACAGGAGTCAAGGCAACCAGTATAAGGCAACCCGAGTCGACTTCGAGGCAACCAGTGTCAAAGCAAACAATGGATCGCATAGCAGCATCAGGGAAATGATGTCTACAGATTGGATGGGTGTTGACTGTTGACCCCTGTTTAGTCCTGGTCACGTGATCTATAGGCCTGGCATGCATAGAGCGAACCAGACACCCAATCAGCCCTACCAGACAGTCTCAATCTGTCCACCCTTGCATGCTAGGCATATGGGTCACGTGACTAGGACTAAACAGGGGTCAACACCCATCTAATCTGTAGACATCATTTCCTGATGCTGCTATGCGATCCGTTTTTGCTTTGACACTGGTTGCCTTGACACTGGTTGCCTCGAAGTCGACTCGGGTTGCCTTATACTGGTTGCCTTGACTCCTGTTGCCTTGACTCTGTTTGCCTTGACTCAGAAAGGTCGGAGTTTGACTCTGGTGGCTTTGAAGTCTGACTCTTGATGTTGTAAAATATCTAGTGATTTGCTTCAATTGCCTTGATCATTGACCTTTGTTTGTTGCATGAAGCTTCACCTCTTTATCGCAAGAAATTTGGGAATAAATGCGCGCACAGAGGCGGTATGTACCGCGGTATGTACCGACTAGTTAGGATATGTACCGCGGTATGTACCGCGGTATGTACCGACTAGTTAGGATATGTACCGCGGTATGTACCGCGGTATGTACCGACTAGTTGGGGTCTAATATGAACTGTCAATATTGCCCTATGAATTGCCAACAATTCTCTATGAAATTCTAATAAATGACTGATCAATAAAACAATTGATGCTCTTTTATAATCCAAGAAACACAGCAATGATATTAATTTGTCTACATGTTTCGGTCCATCTCCGTCTTCAGGACAATTAACATCTCATATATCATTAATAAGCCTTCTGGCTTCCTACCTATAATAAAAGAAAGGTTAAAATATCTATCCAAGTTTATAAGATAAAAACCTTAAAACATGAAGAAAATTCAAACCAAGAATCCTATTATTAAATTGTGCAAGCTATTAAAAAAACCTAACGGTCGCCGAAAATCAAATGCAATTAACTCAATAGTCGTCCAAATATACAAACAACAACATTTAAAAATAACAAAATTGATAACAAATTTTCCTAGAAAATAGAGATAGGCCTAAAATTCTAATAAACCTATAATATTGCTCTATGAACTCCAACATTGCCACATGAACTCCCAACATTGCCTCATGATAACTCCCAACATAATGGTAAATGAACTGCCAGCATCCTAAAAACTCCTCAGGCCTTATATGGGTTCCCAAACATCCCTCAGGCCTTATATGGGTTCCCAAAACATCCCACGTAATATCATCCCTAAAATGGTTTATATCATTATCGGCATAATGGGTTTAAACAATTGTTTAAAAACTGATGCGAAACTTTTATGCGAAATGACCATGTAATACATCTAACATTTTAAAGTTGTAAATTTAATTTTTCTCATTGAATTGACCAAACCATGACACTGATATAATAGTTTAATTTGTAACATGATATCTATTACCCAAACTGCATACTCTAATCTCGTAGTTTGATTCAATTTTTGTCATCGCAGACGGATCGACGAAATCAGAAGTGACAGTGGAGCATCCTTTTCATTCGTTACACTAGAGAATAGAAATAGAGAAGTTATCTGCAGATCTGACGCTTACAACAAACCCCTCTCCCTGAATTTGTGATTTCAAACGCCTCCGTTTCAAACGTGAGTAAAATTTTCAAGTTTTGTTTGACAAGCCTCACCATTTTGAATGGCTTCATAACTTGTAATGAAGTAATGATATTCCAAATGCTTGTATTGACTGAGAACATTGCACAGGTAACAAAAACTCGTTTTCACGTTCTAAAGTTCTAAATGGCAGCAATTTAAAAAAAAGCAAAGACTCAGATTGAATCACGTGTAACACATATGTGTGCTCATCAGTCAATAGAACCTCGTCAATAGGGTAGTAAAATTGTTTGATTTATAACATAATATTGATTCCCCAAACTTCATACCTCATCTCCCCTAATATCGTAGTTTTCTTCAATTTTTGTCATTGCAGACGAGCTCCGGACTTCAGAAGTGACAGTGGAGCATCCTTTTCATTCGTTACACTAGAGAAGAGAGAAGCTATGGAGTGCTTGGGACCTCACCGAACCTCGCTCCCTGAATTCGTGATTTCATGAACGCCTTCATTCTAAATGTAAGTTGAATTTTCATAACTTGTAATGATGTTTCAAATGCTTGTATTGACTGAGAACATTGCACAGGTAACAACAACTCGTGTTCACATTCTAAATGGCAACAGTTTTATGAAATAGCAAAAACTCAGATTGAATCATGTGTGAGCTGTAGTAAATAAGATAGTAAATATTATGTTTTAATTAAGTACTGTAATCAAAATTTCAAAAAGTATATTGCGATCAACTTTGTAAAGTTCAAAGGGAAGAATGGATTGATGGACGCTCTCTTTCCAGCTAATTTATATTTATGCTTCAAAGTTAGTTCACCAACCTTATCGGCCTTCATTTAGCCGGCCTTTATTTAACCGGCCCTTTTTAACCGGCCCTATGGACAAAAATTTTCCAAGCAGTTGCCAAGCCAAAATTTTTGCTCAGAATAGCCACGAAAACCAACTTATACTACGTAAATTGCATCAAAAAACCCAAATAGCCAAATCCTGGTCTAATATATTATCATGATTAAGGTCATTATCTGTGTTATATAATGACGGTCAAATAAGTTTACCAGTACATAAGCCAACTAATAAAAGTTTCATCTGACCTAAATCAACTGGCCTTTAATTTAATCGGCCCCACTTTAACCGGCCCCTTGAAAAGTCGTTTTTGTTCTCAAGGGCTGGTTAAATTAGGGCCAATTAGTATATAACTACTCAAGCTCTCAAGAGCATTGGGATTCATAGTACTTGTGATTCTCAGGTAGATGAGGGCTGAGGCTCCCCTGTTTTCAGGATAGTACGGCTAATCCGATGACATGGCCCAGTTAGAGTCAAGTTGAAGATAAAATCTCATCTCCCTGAGATCTGATTTTACACTTTTAAAGCTGGCCTGCCTACTGTCCCGTATTGAGATGTAATGAGCGTCTGAAAATAACGTCAGGCATGAAGTAAAAAATCTCAAACTTGATTCGATAAAATCAGCAATGGAAAATTTTCTCTAAAGCCCAGATGTAATATCCCAATTTAATTTTTGGAACGTACAAATATAAGCATAAAACGCAGAATCGAATTTGAATCTGAAATCAATCTGGGTATTTGCTTTTCTCTAAAATTTTGCTATGTAGAATGTGGACACGAGTCATTTAAACTTATATATGCCATGCTTGCTACTTTGATCTAGAAATCATTTGAATAATGAAATTAATTATGTTATTTCCTGTTGCTCTGTCAAGCTGCAGCTGTTGAATAATTTTGATATAAGTTCCTCTCAGATGATTGTGTTGATCCTGTGGTAAGAAGAGTGATCCTGTTTTAGTCGGAGTTCGGACAGACGGCAGGTTCAGAATTTGATCCATTTCCTTTCGATGATCTAATTTGAGGATGGCGCTTTGCGATTTACTTAAGTAAAGCACACAATGGTTTAGTAATTGAAAACATTTTAGATTCAGCTGTGAATTGATCGAATTCATTGAACAACGATGCTCTGTTCCATGGGTAACAAGCAGCATTTTGTGACTCCCGTAGATTTGCCCCACTGGTCACAGAAAATATTGGAATATTTACTTGTATGGAGGGCGCCGAGCAGCTTATGTTGGACTAATTCCACAACCATGTGCATCAAATCTGGCAGTACTCCAGAGACGCAGGATCGAAACCAGGCCACACCCACTCGGTGCTTCATTGAGACTTGATCCAACCGAGCAAGCTGGACCCCAGCCTCTGTGGAACCTCCACACACTTGCCTTGTTCAATATCTCGTTGGCACTGCCTGTCCTCCATGGAGTCTCATCGCCACTTCCCGTTTGGAGCCTAAAAACCCCACAGGAACTCCTCCCCCTTATCATCGTCTGAAGCTAATCAGGGCATTCAGTCCATTCAAAACAACCGCTAGAAGTTTTGCATTTCAATGGCATACCTTCTAATCTAGTGATTATGCAGCATAATTATAGCAAAGAATCACCATTAGGCTCGATGGGCCATGGTTGGGATTATCAAGAATGATGAGACATATATGCAATGAGGAAAGGTTCTGTGTTCCTATAACTTTTTGTAAATTGTTACCTCTTGTATTTCAAACCATTGCTTAATATCTTATCAGTTCCTGGTTAATTTGAAATACCTCCATACGGGCGTGTTCTGTATTTCATTTATTTTGAATCTCCGAGCCTGTTCGAGCTTCTTGTGAGTGTATGAGACGGCTAAAAATCTTCAAATTAAAATGCTATCAGCGTCTCAAAATCATGAAGCTTTTTTTATCGATATGATATATCCTGAGCAAGTGCTGTAAGCAGTGTGTGTGCTTGTATTTGATTGCTTGTATTTGTATTTGATTACTTTGGGAATGCAGAGTGTAGTTTTCAATTTGTAAATTATCTGCAATCTGTATCAATCAGAATCGACATTTCAATGTACAAGTACAATGAGAATTTTCACTGAATACGCGGATTTTCCCAAAATCTAGTTTTCCGATCTTTCTTGTTGAGTTGCGGCGCGGCGTAACGCCGCGCACGTACTCAAAAAAGCTTAGTGAGAAATAGGGATGTCGTCTCGCGACGCCCCTGGTTAGGGGAATGTATTAAGTGTAAGTACTAAATGCAGATAGCGCCAGTTATATAAAGATTTGCTAATTTTTAAATTTATATGTTTCAAATTCAATGACAACTGCAAAGTATGGGCAAATGGAAAATGTTTTTATCTATGTATGTCCCCAATGAATTATAATGATTGATAATATGGTTTATCAAAATGTAACTTTTTCTCTCGATCGCTATGTGAACTTCACTCAAAATTTATTGTCCAGGCACATGTCATGGTTTCACGTCATTTCATTATTTTGAATGAAAAACCATTTTTGTATATCTTATTTTTTATATATTGTGATGTTTTGAAATACTTACATTACACTTGCACTTATGGAAAGTGGCCTGATGTAGTGACAGTAGGTTAGTGCATAGTTTTTAGATGTGGACTTACACATACATATTATCTCCTGTTTGAAGACTACTAATGATATTCCTAATGATGTCAGAAAGCTGCACAGAAGGTTTTTAACAGAGAGAATTAGGGAAATTTGGAATAAGTTGCCTACTTTTGTTCGAGAATCTGATTCTGTAAATGATTTTAAATGTAACTTAGAAACTTTTAAGTCCACATGTATAAGAAATGGTATTCATTCTGTAGGATATTATTGGAATGTTTCTTATGAAGTTTTATCAAGAATTGATACTCCAACATACCTTGTAAATAGATCAAAGCAAGTTGAGTACTTAAGGGAGCATCCTTTTTTAGCTAAGAAGAAATACTTCAATTTAAGATATTGATCAACTTGGGGAATTCAGGATACGTTTCTTCTATTTTGCAGGTTTTTATTCTATCAGGTTGTTCTTTTTATTCTTACTGTAATTTACGTTATAATTTATACAGATAAAATTTAAATTCGCCATTAAATTATTATGTTTATCAGTAAATGTTAATTTATTAAATTGTATTATGTATTTTTCAATGTTAATGTCTATATAATATGGGCTGGAAGATCCAGCATAATGTTTTTTGAATCATGGACACTGTTTTGTGAAATGAGTGTTGATGTCAAATCAAAATTTTTTATCTTATCTTATCTTACACAGAGCATACACAGAGCCAGATTACCCAAATTATTGAAATAACTTTTTGAGTCAAAAAGAAATATTTCTTCAAGACATCAATCTGCAAGACTTTTCTCCAACTCCGTACTTGAACACCAACATGATCCCTTTAGGTAATGCAATGCAGAGAGCAGTAAGATCTAAGTGAGTCACACCAAGATGAGTGGTGGGCAGGCATCTTCAGACCAATACCTACCTCAGCTTTCGGGGCGTTTATTTCATTTTATTTTCTTGTGGGGGTAGTAACACATTTGACAATCAGTTTGGTCGATTGGTATGTGTATCAAGTTAGGACTCATTTGATCCAGAGTAACACATATGTGTACAGATCAAAAAAGTCCAGGAGTGATTTAGATACTAAATTTTTTTTATTGAGGCAGAAAAATATTAAATAAATAGCTGAGAAAGTTTCAGCTGTTCATAACAATTGGATTATCATTACAATTTCAATGTCAGATAACAAATTTTATAATCAATAAACTTCAATAATTAACAATTGTAATAAGTTAATTTAAATCCCTGGTGCCAAGTCATCCAGCTGAATGTGTGTTTCTGACTTTTTTACTTCTGAGGGCACCGGCCATGGTTTTTGTTCCCTTTTTAATGGACTGCTTGGGTAGGTAACCAGCTGGCCAAAGGCCATATTGTAAAGAAAAAACTGAGGAATCCAATGACTTCGATGAAAACAAATATTTAAGTCCTGTTCAGCTCACTTTGGGATAGGATTCATCAAACCAGAAATGACTAAACATCATAGCTTGTAGCTGTGGGGATGAGGTCGAAAGCTGATGTACCCAATGTCTTTTCTTCAAGTATATAGATCCTCTCACTCCTCCGATGGCAATAAGGATACTTCTGAGGATATCATACCTTATCCTTGTTCTGATGTGATTGATAACGTAACTATACTTTTCTGATTTCTTGTTTGCAATCATCTCAGCAAGGCGTCTCAAGATAGCAGTTGCCTCAGGGCCTGTCCCTCCAGTTGTCAGAAACACCATTGGTGAGAATGAACCCTTCTCTGACTCAATCACTCTCTCCTCATACTTGTCTCTTTTCTCCTTCTCATCCCTTGCATATATAACTGTTTCAAGGTCAAGGTAACATTTGAAGTAGCTTGAGGGTGTGTTACCTCTATATCAAAGTATGAGCATCCAAATGTTGACCTCACAATTGCACATGCTACTTGGCACAACAGTTTTAAGGTGTGTGCCCAATTATTTGCATTGGTAATCATTTGCTTTGGAATTAGCCTCAGTTTTGGTTACAGTAAGTAATATGAGCATTAGATTTGGTAGAGCCAGGTATGGTAAATGGTGGATCCCTGGAGTGATATGAGTTTGGTAAAGGCAATTTTGTATTTTCAGTATGGGAGCCCTTAATTAGAGGTTAAAATCACACGTGTGTTATAATTGAATTGCATTGAAGATGTGTGAGGGATTAAGATGTGTGAGGGAGCTGAGCAGTGGAAAACTCTGGAATATGTGTTCCAAGAAAAATTAGTTACTGTGCCTCCCACTTAATCTGACACCACTAGTTGCCAGCCCCATTTGTGGCATAAAAATTCAAGGAATTTTGTACAAAAATTCCTAACATCTCAACAAAGGTATGGTACTCTTTTGAATTTGAATTTGAATTTGAATATAAGTTTTACAGCACATTTACAACAATATATTTTCAATAATCTATATGAAGAAGCTTCTTGACTGTGCTGAAGGAAAGCACTCAGTCAATCACTAGGACTGTTAACGAGGCCACCAACTAAAGGCATAAAAATAGAATATTAAATCATATTCATTAAAAAATTAAAAGTTGTACTCTCTTAACAGTACATACTGGAGAAATTATTTAACTTATGTACAAAAAATAAAGGTGTAGATTATTGACTTACCAAGGTCAAGCTGCTTTTTAAGACATTCCCAGGTCTAACTAAAAATAATAATTTAAATTAAAAAGTACCATTAACAACTGAAAGAATTATAATTCACTGTCAAGGTTCATGGCATAATATAAAATAACAGTGGGTAAATTAATTCAAACATATAAATAAATAAATGGCTATAGCAACAACCAGAGAGAACTTTAGTCAAGACATTGACTGGTGAATTTCAACATGTTAATTACTTAAATCAACTTCCATGATTTAGTTTATAGATATAGTCGAATGCATTATTCACAACATAGCTTGGATCACTTGTGACTGAGTCAAGGAGACAAGTTTTGTATTTTGTGCTCAATGCCTTTGGGTCACTTACACTTCTTAATTCAGGTGGTACACTATTCCATGCTTTAGCACCTAAGTAATAAAAGTTCTTGAGATTTTTTGATTTTGGGGTATAAAGATTACAGCTGGCGCCATCCCTGCTCCCTCCAGAAATAAATCTAAATTTATTGATAAAGTTGGAAGGACTAAGGCCATTCAATATTTTGAACATATATGATGATAAGTGAACCTGGCGTCTTAAATGTAAGGGGAGCCATTTCATATCCCTATAAACGTTTATGCTGCTTTCTGTTTTTTCTACACCAAGAGCTATTTTTGCTACCTTTTTATATAAAATATCTAACTCAAGAAGCTTGGATTTTGGAGCTCTGCCATAAATAGTATCAAGATAATCAAAATGTGGCAAAATTAATGAGTTAGCAAACATTTTTCTATATTTTATAGGCAGTAAACTACTTCCTCTATACATGGCACCAATTCTTTTTTGGATCTTTTTCTTTACATAATCAATATGCTTATCAAATTTAAGCTGACTATCGACCATTAGGCCTAGGTATTTGAAACACTTACATTCTTTTATTGCATAGCCATCACTGAGTTGTATTTTAACTGAAAAGTTAGCCTTATCAAATACTAGAATCTTTGTTTTATCTATGTTTAGAGATAATTTATTTACACTGAGCCACTTGATAATAGTGAGCATTTCAATCTTTATGCTTAGGTAGGTTTGACGACATATGTTGTCAAATAATAAAGCCCCATCATCTGCAAATAAATATGGGTGAGATAAATTGCATGCATTCACCATATCATTAATATAGATACTAAATAGAAGAGGCCCAAGTAAACTACCTTGTGGAACCCCAAATTTTATTGGAAGGAAAATGCTTTTATTGCCCATGAATTTTGTTGCCTGTGACCGGTTTGATAAGTAATTTTCAAGCCACAGTATTACAGTTCCATCTACCCCATAAAATTTGAGCTTATCTATAAGTATTTTATGATCAACTGTATCAAATGCTTTTTCTTATATCAAGGAAGATTAATGCTGGGGTGTTTCCTAGTGACTTGTTGTCAAATATTTTGTCAAACATGTCAAGTGTAAGGTAGGTTGTTGAGTAGTTCTTCCTAAATCCATATTGATGAGCAGTCAAAAGCTTGTTACTTTCAAAGTAATCAGATAGCTGTCCATTAGCACAGTACTCGATACATCTATTATTATAATCGAGAGAGGTAGTTATAAGTAGGAGCCTCCGCTCTCCCAGAAAATCTGACAAACTAGGAGTTGACAAACCGCGATTTTTTGCAGGGTGGTAGAACAAAGGCTTTTAATTTATATTATAGAAGTTGGAAAAGGGGTCGCGAAAAACAAGAACGAGTTATAGATTTGATTCACCAGTTGCGCGCGTTGCTATGGATACATGGGCTAGCGCGCGCAAAACTGCACGTGCATTTAAACGAAGAATCTGCCATTTCGCTATTTTGTATTTTGGAAACGTTTCCACTGTTGAAATTCATAATTTACGCTCCCAATGGACTTTTCGAGTCCGGTAAAAAGTTTTTGACAGAAGACTTACTCTTATCACTGTTGTTGGAGCTTAGGAGAAATGATATTGATAAGAGTTGTTTTATCATCGCTAATTGTGAAAATTAGCGATAATTCGTTCAAAAAAGAAATTCGATGGTTTGCTGCGAGAATTCGACGGAATGAGTAATTCATATTTACTGAAGCAATTCCAACTAGCTCACATTTAACCACTGCTATGGCCACAAATTAGTGAATTTCATTATGAAACTAGTTTCACCACATCCAGAAGGCATTGAGCTGTCGACCAAGCATAAATTTGATGCTTCCAAAGCCTTCTGGTGAGAACCAGGGGCTAAAAGTGGTGAAAAAGGCCAAAATTGGCAATTTTAGGGGGACAAGTACTCCAATTAACCACAAAGAGTGGCAAATATTGAGAAAAGTATAAATTTCTGAGATTTGAAACCAAGTCCAGCAGAGAGATGAGATGTAGTATGACTTAATCCAATGGGGCTTGAAAATTTACCTCATGTTGGCTCGGCGGTGGTGAAGGTTAAGCGGGTTTCCCTTGCCCTTGGGCGCGCTGTTAGTTATTTCACCACCACGGCTGAAAAAAAGGAGGAAGAGTTCTGAGACTTGGTGGTTAGGTGGAGCCCCATTGCGAAATAGTTTTGGTGAAGGTCCTACATTTCTACCTCAAAAAATGTCGGTGGTGGTTAACGATAAGTGGCTTTCCCCATGGCCATGTAAGGCGCCGCGGGTTTTAACCACATAACTCAGCAACGCAAAGACCAATTCCCTGGAGCCAACATATTGTGTTAGAACTCCATTGCGAAAATCATATGCAATGGGTTTCAAATGGTTAAAATCAAATTTAACCACCAATTGGGCCCCAAACATTTTTTTCGACTTGTCGTCCACTGAAATCATTTAACCGCAATAACAACTACAACATAGACCAGACTATCAAAATTTTTGTTGTATATGGTCTGCCAATAATGCCAGAAATTCCCAACACCAATAAATTTTCTGTATCTGATGTAGTCTTGGTGGTGGTTAACAATAACCTTTATTTTTTAGGCTAGTTGGACAACTGGTTTTTGAAGTTTTAACCACATAACTCCACAACGCAAAGTTAAAATTGGCTCAAATTCAGTTTGATAGTTTATCTTAATGGTATGTTTCTTTCTGAATTGAATTAACCAACCAATTTAACCACTTTATGGCCCAAAAACAGCATTTTTGCTGTTTGGTAGTTTATCTTAATGGTATGTTTTTTTGGAAATTGGAATCAAAATTCAGATATTCTGCACAGCATTTCTTTACGGTTTAATGCTTACTCTGAGCTTTATAACTTTTGGTGTGATTAGAATTTTTGATGCGGTAAAATACTTTAGTTGATTTGAGGCCCAACGGGCTTCTGGATAATGTCCTTTTAACCACCCTTTCAGCACCCAAAAATGTTCAGAATGATATAAATTTGATTGCATATACTCTTTAACACCTTAGAGAACATTCTCCTCTCAAATTCAGGACAAAAAGGTGCCAATTTAGTGGTTAAAATCCCCAAATTTAGGTTAAAAATGCCTTTTTTGATCTATTTTACCACCAAAAATCAACAAAGTGCATATTTTTCATATTATATATGCAGTTGCTATCATCAAAATATGTGTATGACAGTTTCCAATTCCTACAGGCCATTATTAACCACTATTTTGATGATTACAGATTATAAGCTATTTTACCAATGTTTATTTTAACCACATTTATGGCAACAATTTAGCCAAAATTTCAATGAAAAACTAAAATGAAGGCTTATACCAGCTTCTGAGACCATTTTCAGCCAAAAACGAATTTCAGAAAGTGGTTAAATGTGACTTTTTCTACTTTAACCACCAAAAAAACCACATTTGGAATGAATTTTAACCATTTACTTTACAACACTATCTGCTCTAATCATTTGAGAGTCATAATAACCTTACTTTGAGGTCAATTGCAGGATTTTTAACCATTTTTCAGCAACATTAAGACAACCCACCAATTTTAGCCCTATTTGGCTTGTCCCCCAAACTGTACCCTTAATCCAACTAGAAACAAAGTTCCTGACTAGGGTAATTATATACTTATATGCTGGCATGGTGTTGCCCTGTGGTCAGCATTGAAAGGGTCGGGTGTCCTGTGACCCAGAAGGCCTAAGTCCCAACGGGCCTTCTAGTTTAGATATAATTGGTAATATAGATATTGGCCTATAATCACTAGGATCATTGTAATCTCCACTTTTAAAGATTGGTGAGACTACTGCTAATTTACAGGACTCTGGAAATTGTCCTGTAGATAAGCTCAGATTTACAATAAGTGTTATACTATGGATAATTATGGGTAGTATGGACTTAATCACTCTAAGAGGTAATTTATCAGTGATAGCCTTGTTTGATGATAGTGATAGAACATATGTTTTGATTGTGTCACTGGAAACTTCTGTAAAAGAGTTGAGAGATGAGTTAGTAGCATCAATAAGAAAGTCTCTGTAGCTTATGTTTTTGTAAATAGGTACAGTTGCATTTAATTTAGAGCCCACCTCACAAAAGTGTTTATTCATGACCTCAGCAGAGATAATATCATTGTCCACTTTTGGCTGAGTGTTACTTTTTGTGGGCATGTTAGTGGCAAGTTTCAAAGATTTCCAAATGCCCTTCAGATCATTTCTAGCACTTTTTGACTTAAGATCATTGACAAGATTTTCACGTTTATTATTTTTGGTAATTTTGTTAGTTAGATTACGTTGTTTCCTATACTCATCCCATGCTAGGTGTGCATTCATGCAGTGATTACAAACATTACAGGATCCACAATTAGATTCATTAACCTTTTTCAGTTTAGCTTTAAATTTCCTATGTAACTTTTTCTTGAACTTAATAGCATCCAGACTTTCCTGAGATGGTTTATATATAAAACATTCATGCTTTTTAATAGTTTTGAGAGGAAAGAAGTGGTCATGAAATTTATTAAGATGTGTGTCTAAGATAGAAAGAGCATTATTAACTTGGTTACATTCAAAGAGAGGTTTTAAATTTACATTTGCTAAATATGTCTGAAAAGCTTTTATGTTAGAATTACTATAGTCATGGATTGATAATTTTTCAAACTTAGGTGGTAATTCTACTTTAAATTGAAGTTCACACTTGATAGAGAAGTGGTCACCAAGCTTTTCAGGAAGGACTGATGAGGAGTCAAAGTCACCATAACAATTTGTAATTATAACGTCAATGGTACTGTATGTAAACTTATCACCCCTTTTTGCTACTCTTGTGTAGTTTTGGATTGTTTGAACCATATTAAAAGCTTTAAGAGTGGAGTCTAATTTCTTATAGTCTAAATCATTTATTTTATTCTGGTCTACATTAATATCTCCAATCCAAATAACTTTTTTACCCTTAAGCTTAGACATGCATTCAGTGAAATAATCTAAGAAGTCATCTAATTTACAAAAGCCACTAGAACGATAAAAACCACAAATGTAAAATTGACTACTTTTTATCTTTATCCATATAGATTCTATAGTTGCTGCATTTGTATCTAATTTTGATACATCATCATATGCAACTTTATTACTTATTAATAAACCACATCCACCTCTTGAGCTTGTACCTCTATCATTACGTAAAAAGGTATAATTATGGGGGATATTTAGTGTGCTAGTTGCTATAGTGTTGTTTAGATTTGTTTCATTCAAACACAATATATCCATATTATATTTCTTAAGCATATCTGCAATTTGAGTTGATTTTGATATACCTATAAGACCTCCCTGGATGTTGCAATGCCCCATGGTTAAATTATGCATATTTGTCATGTTAATCAATCAAAATTAATGAGCAGGTAAACTTAAATAAAAAATGGCCAGTATACTAGACTGCTACAATTAACAAAAAGCAAAAATGCCAGTATACTAGACTGCTACCAGTTAACAAAAACTAAAAGCACCAAGCAAGTAGACTTATGGTTCAAAATATTTGAATAGGATATCAGCATAATTATTAATTATGAGCAAAATATTTCAAATACTTAGCCAGCCTCACAACACCGGAATATGTTAAATGAACATTGTCTGATCCATTGTTACTGAAGAACTGAGTTTTACGGTTACCATTTTTATGACTAAACAATGCACGATGTGATTCAGTACCAATCATGGTCACTCTTGGTGTTTTATTACTTAGATCATAAATGAATGAATTAAGATGGTTAATCACAACATTTCTACATGCACTCACACGAGGCAGAAGGTTGATAACATTAACCATTGCTGTTTTTGCCCAACCTAGGATGAACCTTATAAGGTTGTAGATTTCCCTCTTAGCATCAGTCATCAATTTATCAGTAGCCTGATGATTGTTGATGAATTTTGAATGGTTTGATGGGTTGACCTGAAGAATTTTATCCACATTGTTCGAACCACAAAGCATATAAACTTTATGAACATGTTCAGGATTAAGACCAAGGAATTTGGGGTCCTGTTGGAGCTTTTTCATGATTGTCTGAGCAGTTGCTCCTGGGTAAAAGAACACAACAGCTTTTTGATATTGTGAGGACATCTTTGATTCATCAATTTTCCTGAACATGCTAGAACTAATGTAAACTGTGAGTTTGTTTGAGGGAGAAGTGACTATAGGAGGATTACCTGATGCCTCAGGAATTAGTACACGTAGATTGGATGTACTTTGGATTGGTACACTGGATGTGGGTGTACATGGAGCTTGTGTCTGAGGTAAGGGTGGTGGACTCAAAAGTCTGAGGGTTATACTGATTCTAGGTAGATCTGTAGAACCAGGTGATACACAATGTTCATAAACTGATTGGGAGTTTTTGGTCATAATGTAGATGTCTCCATGTCCAATTGAAAGATCTGTTGTTACACTACTTGTTGATTTGGATACTGGCCTAAACTTGATAGTCCTCTGTTCACCAAAGGAGAGAGTCACTATCTGTGAATGTTCTACAATTTCTGGCTCATTATCAGAGTGATAAGAAAGGCAATCAGATCCGTTGTGATACTTGGTGATAAGTACGCTGTTATACTGAAACTCAGGAAGAAGAGTATGTAAATCACACAATATTTTACCAAGACAGGTTGAGTCAGGGGGTAGGGGTTGGGCAACATGAACTGTGTCACTGTATTTGTATGGGTATTGACCATAGTAGCATGTAGAACGATTACCATGTGCACGGGTGAATGGTGTTTCAGAGTCTATATCCTGATAATCATACTGGGAGAGAGGATGACCTGGTAATAAGTGGTAAGGTTCTTCTGTGGTTGGCATCTGTCGGGCAACACTTTCTGCTTCACAGTAGATGTTGAACAAAACTTCAGAGTCATGAGTCCCATTGAGTGATATATCACTGGTTTGAGAAGCACTACTACTGAAATTATCAACAGGCAAGTCATTAGTACTAGTACTTACAGAATGAGGAATTTTTGGAACTGAACAGTCCTTGGATTGGTCTGTGTTAACTGTTAGTACTGATTGAATGACAGTGCACTGGTTCAGTCTGGGGGAAGTCTTCAGTACTGGTACTAGCTGATTGATAAGATTTTGTAACAACAAAATTGCCAGATGATGTATTGGTACTGGTTGACTGAACAAAAACTGAGTCGGTCTGGGAAAAGTTATCTACTACATGTCCATGGAAGAGCTTATTCAATAAGTCATCAATTTTCTCAGTAAGAATTGTGACTTCATTTTTTAGCTGAGTACACTGGGCTTTAAGTTTATCACAGTTAGAACATTCCAGCTCCATGATTCAATTGAACAATAAACAAGATGTTTGCCAGAAATGAAAACAAATTTACCCCTCTTTACAGAAGATAAGATGTCCACTTGCTTGGGTTGGCTCTCTGTGTTACATCTGGTAGCTTGTCATGACATATCCATTACATTGGCTTTGACTGGAACTTATCTGAAACACTTGAGGATACAAATACTCCCCGCCAGTTAATACCAGCCTGGGTTATGAACCCGTATGTGGAGCAAAGTAACCCTAGATATGGAACCTTCCTTGCTCAGTTAGTTAATTTAATATGTGTTGTGTGTTACTCACCTAATATATGATATCATTTGTAAGCTGATCAAAATCAATTATGTACAGGATGGATCCATGGTGAAATTACACTTTATTGGTATTGCCTGACACATTTTCTAAATGGGTTCTTGTTTGAAAGTTCATTTATTGACTAAAGAAACTAGGACAATTAAAGCTCAAGATGGAACTACTATGCAGGTCAGTATATTAATTTCTAATAAGGATATAATATGATTCAAATATGAACTGAAGTTTTTTTGAAATCAATGTTTGCTTTTCTAAATATGGGCAGTTTGAACCGCAGCTTGTGTGTGTGGCATAGGTTTTTGCAGCAAATAGACATATAGATAACATATCTGTATGCCACACAAACTTATGCCTTGCAGACAAAAGGCACACACTGCAGTTTGAACTGTCACTGCTATGCTTAGCAGAATATTCCATCTTAATACGGATTCAAGTTTCATCTAAATAAATGTTCCCTTTGCCAAATCTTCAGTTTAATGGCATTTATAAGAAGTATTTAGCTCTTTGCTTGGTAAGAGTGCCAAATCTCTAATCAGGGCCCACCAGTATCTACCACGGCTGATTAGAGCGGGGTAGGTGCTGATCAGTGCTGGGTAGGTGCTGATCAGCATTAGTCAGCAATTTTCAGTGCTCATGATTGTCAGCTTTTTGAGAATTTTTCAAAAACTTAATATGTATTATAATCCCTCAGGAGATACTTGAAATTGTGGTTGGCAGGCTGAGAGCTATCAATCAGCAGTACTTTGCCCTCCAAATAACTGATACCCTGCCTGATGGCTCCAAAGCAGCTCACTGGATTCCTACCAACTATACTCTTCCAGATGCCAACCAAAGATAGCAACCAGTTTGGTTATTTTAAGTTGCAGCTCCTTACCACTGCTTTTCAACATTATAATATTCTTTTTATTGTAATGGTACCCATCGTTGATACAAAACTAAGAGTTAATTAAACTTGCAGGACTTTTATGATTGTTATTATTGAGACTAATGATTTCTTCAATGTACACATTTATTTATACCAAAATTATCTTGTTATTGTGTGAATATTTCCAGGCAAGTTAGTTATTACAAACCAAAACGTGACGAAAGTTGAATGCACTTGTCTATTTTTGACTCATTTTATTTAGCAGTTTATTTCTTTCCCTGTTAGAATTCATCAAACAACATGTATACTATATTAATATTAGACATGTCAACACAAAATATATGGAATGTGTTCAACTTGATAATATTTCAATATAGGAGGGAGTAAGTAATAACTATCTGCTGTTTGCATTCAGATACCCCCCTGCGGACAAAGACCGGCCCTGGCAGTGGAATCTAAAGATACGGTTCCTACCCAATAACATCCAAAACCTGGCTGAATCTGATAATGTTACCTTCACCTACTTTTACGATCAGGTCAATACAATTTTAGGAGCTGGCTGTTTTTAGGTCTCTCACATCAAAAAAAAGCCACAATTACCTAATAACCGTTTACTTCTAAGTTTACCAGTACTTCTCTCTAGATCTAGAACGTGCATGACTTAACTTTCCACTTGATTATCTGTAAAATGACCACTGGAAGTAGACCCCACATCCCATGTATCCGTGTGTCACACAATGGACCCCTGCCTCCAGGTGCGTTTGGAGTACTACGAGTGTCTGGCAGAGCAGATGGAGCTAGAAACTGCAGTGCAGCTGGGATGCCTGCAAATGAGGAGACAATACAAGAACCTGAGCCACGAGGCACTAAACAAGAAGTCAAACATAAACATGTTGGAGAATGTGAGTAATATACCCCTTGGGTTTCTTGAAGGGTATGGTCGTGCATATATGACCTCCAGATTCCTGGGGTTTGAGGCACTTCGGCGGCTTTAGTAAGCCTACCGTCTCTTATCTATCTATCTATGTACCCCTTGGGTGTCATGATCCCAAATCTAAGGTGTTTTGACGTCATTATCATGGCTTAGAATGGTGAAGTGATCCCTTGGAACCGCTTCGCTATCTTAATGCCATAGTTTGAAGTCTAAACTGCTGTATGAAATTCAGAACATAATTGAGATACAGATAGCGAGGCTGGTGAGCTGCGGGCTCCTTAATACATTCATACAGCCTCCATTACCTTGGGTTATCTGTTACCTGCACCAAAACATTAAGTCACGTCTAAATCCCACATTTCGGCTTCCCTGAGCTTGAGAAGTGTAACTTCCTGCGATACCGCTACAAGAGTTTATTACTATCTGGTAGATGCCCCATGTGATCTAAAACACTAGCTGACATACAGTTACCAGCTTACTCAAATGGAAGTTTTATTAGCTATAAAACTGATAAATTGGGTACAAATGTAAACAGTATGATCACATGACCTCTTTTCTGCAGGAGATTGGCTTCGATAAGTTCATTCCTCGGTGTGTCTTGGACAAAGCTAGGTCCAGAGAAATCAAGAAGCTAGTCCAGAACAATCTCAAACAAGTAAGTAACTTTTGTTTTACTCTGTTAATCGTACGGAAGCAGGAATTATTATCAGCTCTATTCATACTTCCATAGAATATTTAAGTATCAATTATCATTTCATTGTTGCAGTATATATACATTGAAACACGGTTTGGTTTATCATCAAGGTAATGAATACTTACTGCAAATTATGTTTTCGAGGAAGGGAATAAACCAAATGTGCTTATTAATCATGCGTGTTTTTCAGTTTTCCCAGCTAACAGAGAACCAATGTGTTTACAAGTTCTTTGAGATACTGTCAAAGATAAAGCAGATTGGAAGCACTACCTTCCACGTCAAGATGGGAGAGGATGAGGTAACCGGCGCGGGGACCATATTGGGGGTTCAACTCCTATATTATTGAGGGGATCATATTTTTGTTCTGTTCAATTGTTGATGATTAGTCGTTTACCTGAGAAATCAAAAGGCAATGTCAAATGGGTTACCTTAGGAGGTGTATTTATATAGAGTAAAATTTTGGTGTTTACAAATTTGATAGGTTGTAATTTGGGGATCTTTCTCAAGTCATTACTCTAGTTAACATATGATAATTACGTCATTTTGAACTGTCATGGTGGGTAAAAATATGGGGATTTTCCCGAAAAATCCCCAAATTACAACCTTTATAAATACACCGCCTAAGGTGGTGATAATCATTAAATCATTCATTCAAGAAACACCTTCATCAATTCAAATTTCAACCAATGCACTAAGTCCTTCAATGGCAATGTTTGTATACTTAAATACCTTTTTGTTGGCTATGTTATGTCCAGTCTTGACAGAAATCATGTATTTTGGGTTTGGTGAGTGTCAGCAACGCATCAGCGCAGTATTTTTGAAGCGTTTACTTCTGGTTTTCGCGTTGATTGGAGTGAAACGTCTGTTTCAAACTAACCCCGACTCGATATGTTACCTTCATTAATACGTCATATTCTGCATCTCATTATTTCCATTTCCATTTCCATGCCTCCCTGACCATGCCGGATATACCCTCAATTCCACCTGGAGTAGTGACATCACCCGACCTGTCAGCAAGGTTTTCCAAACAATTCAACCTGTCAGTTTATAGTATGCGATGTACGCATTACGGCGTGCCATTGATAGACTGCTCATTGTTACAGCTGTAAATTTGGAATAAAGTTTCCATGATGAAATGATGTAATGTGCCCACAGCTCACTGGTGATAAGTGTTTTGAATTAAAATGGACTTGGTAATAGCTCATCGATACGTAATATATTGTAAATTGACATAATATACAAGGTCTAAAATGATAGCTGTCTCGTGAACTTTGTACTTTCGTGTGGTTGTAAGGTAGTTTGGTTTCCGGGTTCCACAAGGATACAAAACCATCCTAGTTTTGGCCATGTGTACTGTACACAAATCATAGGTCACCAGCTACCGATGGCTTTATAATCTGCCGAGCGCCCTGGAATATCATTCTGTTAGAAAACTCAAGATAGCGGGAAATTTGAGTATAAACAGCGTTAAGCAGTTCAGAAATGTGTCAGTATTCCGTCTTGTTCAGGAGGGAAATGTGTCAGTATTCCGTCTATTTTAGGAGTAGATAAAATATTCCTAGATTCTGCGCGTATCCCGAACGTCAAACAGTGTTGAAGGTAGAGCTCGGTAGGTCGCTCTAGTAGACTGCTTATATGTCTTATATATTATATGTTGCTGTAAACAGTATAATTGCGGTTATTAAGAGTTCGAGCCAGCTGCTATTGTACCTGTATCTCGACTTGTCTAAATGCTGAACACTGGACACGTACACCATGTGCGTGGGGTATCAATGTCCGTGCGTGTGTGCGTATGTATGTATGACAGTGTGGCTCTGTGACAGTGGGTGACAGTGCCTTTCTACGGATGTATCAGTAAGGACTGGTGTGTGACAGTGTGTGACAGTGTGGTTGTGTGTTACATCTGATTGTGGAAGTGTGAACTGTGTTCCAATCGGTAATATCTCATGACTATTCGGCAGTGGACGAGCCAGCCGCCAAGTGCATTCCACACTGTCTGGTTTGAGAAAATACACTACCAATGTACACGGTGTAAACATTTTGCTGCACATGTGCATTGTACAGAGTCTGTGCACCGTACAATGGTCTCAGTACACTAAACCCTTTTATTTCTGTGATACAAGTCCCTGTGCACAGAATCTTATGAATCGTCAATTCGTCACATTATCATAGTACGCATTGTTAATGCTCTAAACAATGCTATACAGTTAGGGCTACAGTAAAAAATGTAAACAATAACGTATGTGTACACATAGTACACACTGTGTGTACACTATAACGCGTACACCAAGTGTACACTGTGTGTGCAGGAGATACACAATGCGCTGTATTCTGGAACTGAGTACTTCCTACACTGGTTAGCATGCTCTGCACACCTGGGAAATTTAGTTGGTACATAAAACTTCGGCTCTTGTTGTTGTGAAACCCACGGTGGGGCTAGCGTTTGCCGAAATGATAATGAAATAATTTCAAATCAAATATCGAATCAATTACATCACGAAATGATAAATCCGCCTTCTTGTTCACCTCGGAAATACCAATACATCTTTAATTTTGCGGAAAAAAGTCACGTTTTGTGTGCTGCTGTTATATCAAATGTGTTGTTAGGTTGTGATATTGCCTCATACTATCGAAATCCAGCTCAAAGAAGTCTATCAAAGTATCAATCTATCAATGTATATTTCATGATCTCAATATCTGACCGGTTACCAAGCCAGAATCCTGAGCGTATGTGGGACTTTGTTTAGGACAGCCCGTTCGGGTCGTTTCAGTGCCTCAACAGCTTGAGTCTCTCCGGAGACATAAAATGACGAAACCAGTTACCACCCATTAAATTCACTATGTGTGTAATGTGTGTGTTTATGTGTGAATGTGTGAATACAGTGTGGCTGTGTGACCAAGAGAAGGGAATGAGTGTGTTAATTAACTTAACCCAGCCCTCTGAGAGCTCTGGACTGTTCAATGACCTCCTCTCCTTACACACACGTGTGTGTATTTCATGTATAGTGTGTATAGCGTGTATACGGTCTCGTGTGTACTGTGTACTGGACAATGAACTTCATGAGTACATGAAATCAGCAGTGCGTACAATGTACCCACTATTTAGTACCATACATTGTGAGTATATATCCTATCAGTGTGTAGGTACAGTCCTAGCATCCAAACACCCTGAGTACCAGCGGTACACACCCCTCTACACCTGTGTTATAGGGAATACTCTAATAAATCTCATGAGATGCGTTAGCGTGGCGCCACGGCGTCTGGACCCAATGCCGTGAAATCTAATGAGAACTCACTGCTGCCCTCTAAACACTCCACTAAATGATAAACAGGGATTGTAGAATGTTTTCTACATACACCAAACATATGATCTGTATCTCTGATATTATAACCAATGCCTCCCTGGCTCCCTCCCATACACAACTCTGGCTAGATCTTCCCATGTACACCCACAGCAAAACAGAGCTGATCTGCGTCAGTAACACACCATTCTAAACCATGATAATGACGTCACTCTCAACCACCCTTATCCCTCACAGCGTACACATGATGGTGGTTTGGCGATGGTTGATCTCTGCATTTCCCAGCCATTATACATGTATTATGCGAGCTCGCTGCATTGCTCTGATGGTTAATTATATCTGGAAGGTAGTCAGTCTGGCCCTACCAAATAATAATGTGTGTGACCATTCATTAATGGACTCTCTCTTCCATCCCTTACTTCATTAATCATTACTATAACACACACGTGATGATCCGGTATCAGTGTTTGTGTGTATGTACAGTTACTATTTTGATATAGCACGATATCAAATGAGTATTCGTGAGTATGTATTTTACTAGTTAAGCGCGATAAATCAGTGATTTAAGATTTATTACTTATCAATAATATTTCTCAAACAATAATAACTCCTGTTAATGTGTATTCTAGGCGCTAGTAGGTACATCTTGTTAAACACCCTGTAAGTGTTTCAATAGAGCGAGTGTTACGATACATAACATAATACGGATATAACACTTCTTTTAATAACCAATCCCATGCAGTGATCGGTTTAATAGAACGTAGGACAAAAAGAAAGAAAAGCGGACATTTTAAGTTATGTTTTTATACTTTTTTAGTATGTTATATCGGACAAAACGGCCGATCTGCCTGTGATAATATTATTTTACTTGTCAATAGAAATAAATGTGCGTATATTCTGAACCGGTGTGTATAATAGGTAATCATAAGATAAAACCTAAATTTAGGTGTACACGATTTTAAGGCTCAGTTCATGTTTCAAATCAGGGTCAAGTTCTGACTATATATAACAAGGTTATCTCATCCCCTGGTGTGTACCTTCTCACGTCCAGTATTTCTGTCCCCACCGGGCATCTCAAATTTCCTGATAAGTTCCACCTTTATCGTACTACTATAACAACGTTTTAAAATGACGTTACACTCCTATCAAGTGTATTCTGTATACCTACTCACTCTCTCGGAAAACATTACATCACTCTTCCTAACAACATCCTCTCAAAATACTGCACCCCCGGTCACGCTTAGAGAAATCAGCCTTGAGGGGTAACTTCATTATCAGGATAAGAATATACTTGCAGCTGATGACATCAGAAATACCCGTTATTTGGGAGTGACGAATAGTGACGAAATTTAAAACGCGAAATAGTGAAGACACTCAGAAAGTGACGAAGTTCAAATTGTGACGACACTCAGCATATTACTATATTTACTTGAAAACACGGGTTGTCACTGTTAAAATTATTTTCATATGCACTAGTACGCGTTATATAATAGCGTCATGATATTTAGAACACGGTGTATTATGTTAGGTATACAATGTGTGTTATTATGGAGTTAATGCTAATGCTACTTGAAGCGGAACGAAGGAAAAAGGTGGCGTAGTATTATTAATCATACAGAGAGGGAAGAATTATATTATGACGTAGGGGCCGTGTTTTTGAAAGGGTTTGAGGCGGACATTTAAAGTGGTAGGAAATGGAAGTGGAAACATCGAGAGTCCAAGACGGGGTATAGTAAGTTGAATCAATTGGACGACTTTGAGCTCTTCTTTTCGAAGAAGGTGCATTTTCAAACTTAGATATTTTCTTAGAGCTTTATTACAGTGATATAGCAATATCCTGGTATCCTGGGTATTATTTAGCTTAACAGGGTTCAGTAAACATTGAATGTAACACGTATAGAGTGCTTTCAACGACTATCAAGAATCTGATGGTACCACTACTTCGCTTGCACACATTTTACAAGAGCTCTGAATTGGCGCACAAGGGGGTTATTTTTAGCGACGAAATAAGAAAATAGCTGCTATTTTTAAGTGATATACTAGTCACGTACTATAGTTCTGAGCACTTGGCTGTCTGAGAGTGACATCATTATCATGTGTTAGAACACAGTGAATTGATGACGTCACACCAACTAGAACTTCTATTCTCGCAGTTAAAGCGATGAGATCTGGTGATGAAAAGCAAACGATCTTATGACCTAGATACTTGAAATACCGCACATTTCTTAGAGATGGCAGCTCTATATTGTGTTCTTCGTGGAGAGAGGGTTGTCAACAAAACCACATTTATAGGATAGAAGTGTATAGTTTGTCAGGTTTCTCATGATAGAGAAAGATATTGTTTAAGATCGGTTTCCTTAATACTTTGGATTCCTGCAACACATAACTTGGATGCATATAACATTGTACCATGATACAGTTAAACCCAATTTTACGGAACATTCATGATTTGAATATGACTACGATTCTTGCCTAATATAGTCGTCTACCAAAGTCTGCCTGTAAAGAGTTGCACTAAAGCACTTAGGAATCTCAGCCATTAAAACCCGTCTCATATTTGAGATAATCCGAACACATACATAATATGGCGGCTGCTCATATTCCAATCAGTCTGATTGGAAAACTGTCACATACGATATGTAGCTATTCAAAATAGCCTTTTTCTGCTCACTCATACAAGTTTAAATTCAAACTAGTTAATAGTTATTCCTATTTGAGTATTTCCTATAACCGATCAAAATAAGTACTCAGGTACTTGATAATCACATGAGCTATAAGCGGTTTATGGTTATTGAACAATTGGCTGAAGTCAAGAGCCAGTCAGCTGATGAATGATGAGGGTGCTGATTATTGATTCCATACTCATAGCTTATTTCAAATGAAATTATCTGACTTCAAATAATGCTGCAAAATTGAATGTTAAGACACTTTTTTGACACCGACCTAGAAAATATTATGCTGTATAACTATAATTTATTTGTAATTTAAAATCGACTACTAAGCAATCAGCAGTTGTCGCAAACTTGCATAAATTAGCTTGTTGTTCATTGTAATGAATTAAACAGCATTATCATAAAGTCATAATATAATTTGAACATTAGCTGTTATAATTAACATTGATCTGTTGTCCGTCCTGCCATATTGAGAACCATTGGGACTCGTGTTTCATTCTGACGAAGCCCTGAAATTATAATGATTGTCGTGATTATTGAATATATTGAATAATATTTATTTAATTTAAATGTGAATATATATTAGATTTTAAGCATAATGAATTGCTCTATTTGATTCTAAGAAAATATAAAATACGCTAAAATCACAATCCCAATGATCTGTGGTTACTATGATCCTAAGCACTAAATCGTGTTTATCATGATCTCAAACTGGAGCTACCAATGTTACATTATTGGCCACCCAAACTTTGGTCGGTATTGAATGGATCAAGTAATAAAACTTCATGTTTTGTTGATCTGGGGCATGAGCAACGAAACTATACCAAATTTCTACTCTTGTTACCACTGTAGACCATACGGTAAGTTTATTTAGTGTTTACATATACCACGTGACCAGATGAAATAAACATGGGACCTCGTGATTCGTACAATATAGTATCTTTCTCTGGGAGATAGGAAAACATTCCAAATCATTCTTACTTCATACAACATTGCTGAGAATTTAGGCAAGAAATCATATCTTTAGTACAAATGAATGACTATTGGTTTATCAACAGATTATCCAGGGCTTATCTGAAAAGCTTAAAATTTCAGCCAGTGTAGAAATTGTTCAGAAGATCACAAGACTATGCCATATGTCTTTTTATATCTTTCTTCTCATTAATTTGTACTCAACGCCAAGTTTCGGCTGTCAACCACTCACTACATAAATTGCTATATGATATCAACACAAAAATGTAGTGTTAGTGGATACTGGAGATCAAAAGAACTGCGTCAAATTAGAGGATAAACCGGCATAAAAGAGAAAAGCGAGGAGTTTCTTAATTCTTTAATTCTTTGTGATGCCATTGTATTGGAATTTGAAGTCTGAGTCTCATGACAGATATCAAGAACCTCAAATATATCTGCTTTATCAAAGAAGATAAAAATAATTTCCATAGAGGCCATAAAAGCTCATGTTCACTGTACACAATCAAGTCTGAGTTCTAAGTCTAGATTTCTTCAAATTACAGTTCTGCTGCCGAACTGGCCAGTATGAATGTATACAGGTCCGTGTAAAATACCTGAAAGTGTTATGTATATATTAGCAAGACCTCTCTACTTGGATTCCGTGAAGGAAGTGTGGAATGCTGTGTCCGTTTAGACTTTCTGGAAAGTCTATCTGCACAGTGCACAATATACAGAGACTAGAATTCAGCTGCCGTGCGTGGGTTTTCCAATGAAAGGTTTCACTCAAAATGTAATATTAACATTATATATCTACTATCTAGTCTTCGGTATTCCTGAAACTAGGTAAGTATTTTGAAAAACGCAAAAATGCCTTAAATTTGTCGGAAATGTTACGGTGAGTTATCACTTATCTGTAGACACACATTGATTTCTGTTTTTCTTGTGAACGGTGAGTCACAAAATTTAGATACCTTCTTGCTCTTCTTAATAATGAATTTTGGCAATTTTACTTCAATGATATTTGGTTTCAAGTTTACAAACTTCAGACGATGGCTCGTGCGCATTAACTCAATCATACAAAATTTGAAATGTTATTTCATATCAGGACTTTCATTTTCGGGACAAAAATATACTTTAAGATACAATTTATGCTTAACAAAAAAACTTAGGAAAGCAGGCATACATAGGTATTAGGTAGTAGGTACTCTAAAAAACAGGAAAACCAAAAAACCTACCCAAGGATTGAGACAAACTCCTCCTCAGATTTTAGGTACTGTATCATGTGTATGATTTGTCGCTCTGCTGAACACTGAACAGGTGTGTACTAGAGCACTACACTGCACACACCTGTCTCAAGTTACACTTCAAGTACACTGCATGATGTACACATCACTTCACGGGTTGGTGGGACAGAAATAGAACATGTTTGATTTGATGATGTCACCTTGTTATGGTTTTACAAAACGTACAGTGGTGCTGTTTCCCATGGTATATGGTTCATCGATTATATCATTGATACAAACTGTGCTTATAGGCACAATCACTTACTTTTTATAGAAACGGTCTAAAGTATTATATAAGCCAATTTGGCGAAATTTTGGGAAAATAAGGAATTGATTGTCCTGTTAATGGAGATTTAACCGAAAACTTTTTGATCCAAAACTGATTGAATAACACTCTGCTGAAATCGAGAATAAGATCATTTATTAGCAAAAACTTAAATGGATGAGTAGTGAGTGAATTAATGGACACTGGTGAGTGCTGAGTGTGGAGGTGAGGTGTCAACGAAGTCATCGTATCACGTTACACTCCCTACACACATGTGCCCCCTTATGATAGTGCACACTGCACACACCGTGTATGTGTGGAAGTGTGTTTGTGTGTGGAGGTGTTTGAATGTATGTGCTCGGTACTTCAGTACTGAGTACCTAGGACTGCGTGTAACAGTGTAAAGTTGGGTGATGATTTCACTTCATCACAGCTGCTGATTTCCAATGTTAAATAACAGTCTGTTCAGATCACTGAATTAACCTGAGATACGCTGAGCTTTTGTATCATATTATTATGGTTTTACTGAATGAAGATATATGGGAGGAGAATAGGAAGATTTATTTCTCATTGTTGTCCTTTGACTGTCCTTTGACCGCTCTCAATTATTTCAATAGGGCGATCAGCACATTGATTGACATTTTTGCTTTGAGTTATGTATGTTTACTCCTGTAATTGTAGATGTATATTATTACTATTACCATAGGTTTACAAACAAACAAAAAACGTGTGGAATTCAAGGAAAGCATGACCTCGACAGTCTTAAGATATCGTCGATTCTCCCCCAGACCTTTTTACGTTGTAAACAATAAAATCTATTCACTATATATACAGTGATGCAGGCTTTTTGAAAAAACTGGTGCAATTTTGAAGCAAAGTCAGATCTGTTTTATGGTGTTGGCATTAACTACTTACCACCTTGTTATGCCATGACTTGTTTCGAGCTTTTGTATATCATACGTTTCCTGACTCATGAATTTTACACTACACGTTATATTCAGAAAATCTGGCCGCAGCTAGAAGTTTTAACCCAGTCTTCAAAATATGTGTCGACTATCGCATGGTAATTGTTAAAGTGCAAACATTGGCTGTTACTTGCCCGGTTTATAATTCATAGCCAATGCAGTGACCTGTCAGGGAAATGGTGTTGAAATTAGCGATAAGTTCTATAATTTAAAAACAGGTTCTGTTCATGGTTGGCATTATTATTAACATATATGTTAGTACTGAATGTGTTCCAAACTCCGAAGAAAAACGGCAACTTCATACTTTCATAATATTCTAACGTTTACCCTGACTCACAAATCGAAGCACACATTTACATACTTACACTCATACGAACCCGCTGACAAACGTACGTACACACTTCCGTACAAACGGACATATAACCACTCTCAGCCCTCAGACACAATATATAAGTTGCAGTGTCATATCATGGAACACATGCAGCCCTACAGTTATATCTGATAAGAGGACCACGAACTTTGTTGTGTGTTTGTGACTGGTCGGTTGGGGTACATGATAATGCGTACAATGTACACAATGTACATGTACACAATGGTGATGTCCGACAGTGCCATGTGCGCTTAGAGATAATAGTACGAAAACTGAAAAGAATCACAGATTCCATCCATTATTTTCACTCTTTCTCATCACATGATCAGTCTCAAACTGACACACACGCACATATGATCGTGTATACACTATAGACTGTCAGATACACACAGATATGTGTATTCCAACTATTTCAGGAATCTCAGAGCATTGAAATACACGTCGGACCACTTCACGGGATATCTTACAAGCTCCGCGATACTGTGGTAAGATACTTTCTTATCTTAGCAAGGCAAGGTACCTTTCATCTTAATGTAATGCCAGAGATTATAGTATTGTGAGATACCTATCTATCTTAGAACTTTAATGCTGTGGTAAGATACTTTAAATCATCCTGTGTCCTGTGTAAAGCACTGTGGCAATTTTGTATTGACTAGTGTTTGGCCCTACCTTTATCTATAAATAACAATTTAAGTTAACCTTCGCAAACTTTGAAACATGATTGAAATCCGTATACTTTGATTACAAATAAGCTTAATAAGCCTCAGAAAGGCCTTTTTAACCGCTCCGTCAAAAACTTGAATCGCTTAACATTCCCATCGATACGCTTCTTAGAACTTAACATCATGTGAGATTCATTGAAAATCACGTTAATTGCCGTGTAATTAACACTAATCTCGTATATAGGACTTCTGTAGAAGGTCTATGTGACACTATTGGTAAGTCTTCCGATATTATCTTGCTTCTCGTTCTAACGTATTAAGGTGAATGACAGATATCATCATGTGTCAGACACTCAGACACGGGTCTGGGACAGTAGACATTGCGGCACTGACATTGTCTGTGTCTGTGTGTGTGTGAAGTGTGGGGTTTAGACTCTGTCTGGAACAGACCGAACAGGACCCACCGAAATTTGACTTGCTCGGCTTATGATAGTTGCAGTGTATTGCTCAATTTGTCACTGCAACCATATAGTAACAGTACCTAAGAAAGTGAAGATACTGAAGCGTGGTTGTGCTGCATGGTATGACTTCTGGTCGTATTACACACACTGCTACTCAGACTCGTCAATAAGACCTAGTCTAGAAGTCTAGACATTCGACGGCTGGTGCCTGATAAGAATTAAGAAGGTATAATGTTCCAGGTTTATTTGCTACAAATCTCCCATATATCACATAAGATAAGATACATCTGCCATGTTATCATGATGTGCCTGGTACCGGCTGGTACATGAGAAGCTACGATCTTGTGATGTCTCTGTAAATGGCAGTCATTAAAAACTTTTTAAACTTTTCAGTAGTCCTAACCCTCTCATTAAATTGCGACATATGCTCCTCCATGTATCGAACTACGACAAAATTCCCATAATATGAGACTGCTGTTTCGTACATATGATTTGGTACACTGGCAATGATGCTACGAATACTTGACACCAATCTATGCCAGACTATGTACCTCTGGAATGCATACAGCACAGTATGTTTCCTTGACACCACCGCAAAAGAAATATACTTCTATTGAAACTTGCTGACTGAAACTGGAATTAAAACGTTTCATATCTAATGTAAATAATCCTCTCTGAGCCTCTATAATGATTTTCAGGTGCGGATAGATTTCGAGTGTATTCAAGCCATTACAGTGGAGCCCACGTGTACATATCAGACCAGAGTTATCCTCATCTACACCATTATTGGGGTGGCTCAAGAAGAGGTAATGTTACCTGTCAAACTTTTAAATTCGATATCTTATTATTATTGGGGAAGGCTCAAGGCCCAATATAGGGCAAGTTCCTCTCAAACTTTTAAATTCTGTATCTAATTAGTCACAAGAGCTAATATCGAACTCTCATTACAGCTAATTAGCCTCAGTTTATAATGGTAATTTGGCTATGATCGATGTGATCCCCTTTCAAATGAACCTATAATTGCTTCGGAACTAATTATCGTGTCATTATCTAATGTATCAGCATTTTACAATAATTAATCAGAGATAATGCTGCAAGGTCATAGAACTTCAAATCTGAAAGGGTCTTCAACAAACGGGGTTTTCGCAGAACCCCTCGCGCGAAAATGCGCGCGCTGTTATTTATTTTGGTTTGGTAAGTCTGACCGACGTGCGTAGCCAATGACCAAAGGTCGCCTTGATTTTAGATCAGCTCAGGTCGACTATTCACTATAGTTAAGGCCGACACTGGTCAGTGGCCAATCTACGCAATAATTAGACTCTCTGTTTATCGGATAGAAGATAAACCGATTACCACATAAATGCTGTTTTTAGATGACCGATGCTACATGGATTTGTATGTACTACAATGAATAGAGCATAACATCATGATGAAATGGTGATTTCAAACAGATGTACATTGAGACTAATGTCATTCTATAGCTCATGACATATGGCACTTCGAACAGCACTCGTATTTGCTTAGCAACCAACCAGTCTTTGTTAATGAAAAGATCACGTAATTAAAAGGGCGGGGAATATTAACTGCCATTTCAGTTAATCGCTCATTTTATCATGCTAATTTTGCGATCCAGATGAATGAATGATAAGTTTGAGAACTGCACACTCCTGTTAAGGTCTTGAGCCTCTAACACAGTTTTTATTAAAACCCTTTCCTAACTGCTTGGATTAAATGATCCACCCAAATCTAAGTGGTTTGGGTGGATGATGTCATACTCTAATTATGAGACTGGATGGTTTGTCCTTGTCAAATGACCAACACTAAAATGTGGGCATAGTTTAATGTTGATATTTAAGGGTTTATTGTTGAAATTGACATAATTGTTAAAGCTGAACTGGTGAATGGGAGAGTGATTTGTCTGAAATGGAACACTGCAAACATTTAAAACGGTCAAATAGCACTTTCATGGTTTCTGCCATGTACTATTTGATTGAATAATAGCCATACAGGATGTTTCAAGACTCGTGTCGTGTCTCTTTCCTTAGTCTGAAAATTGTGGCTATTCAAAATCTGGACAAGAGTCCTGAAACACCCTGTATAAGAACTAAGATGTGACGTCAACATCAGAATATGCACTTGCTCATATCACTGCGTCATCAGTCGTTTCCCTATGTTATCATCTACCTGCGCGGAAATCATGAATTGCACCTGTAACTAGGGTACAGGATGCAGGATGTACCCTAGATCTGAGCAGTGAAGGGTTATCTTAGCCCAAGTATTGTGCCATTATTAAGAACCCCTTGCTTGAAGTCTCTAGAAGTCTCTGAGTACTTGAAGTCTCTAGAAGTACTGTTAACAAAAGGAACATGATCTGCCCCTTCTTACCACTAATGACACCCCAAGTGCCACCCTAAGTTTCTACTTGTACACAATGACCTGAATACAGTGGTATGGGTCACTTACAAGTTACATCCACTGCGCTCAATTAAACTCCATCTCTTCTAGGCTCTATTAGAGTTTTGAAAGCTTTATATTTCCTGTCTCGAATCTCGATAGATAAATGTTTCTTCAAGTGTTTCCTGTTATTACACACTTTCCAACAGAAACAGACTCTAAGAGTTTTCAGCTCTAAGAGTTTTGAGCGCTTCATATTTCCTCACGATAGCAGGGCTGAGGGTACCTCTTTCCATCTTTCCTAGGCTCTGAGAGGGCTGAGGGTACCTGTTTTGAGCTCCTTATTTAATTTCCTCTCTCAATATAACAGGGCACCTGTTGCTTCCTGTTGAAGAACTCGATGTTTACACGCTTTCCAACACAAACAGGAAGTTATTGAGAGGTTTAATTACTTAATTATGTTAAGTGAGAAATTATTTGTCTTTGTAGGTACGATCACGTCATCACTTTCTCTTTCTTCAGTTTCATTGTTGCAGACTTAGAGTATCAGTTACCACTCTAATTGATGATCTTCGCATCTGTAAATTGTATGTATAGAGGGTTCCTGGGTTCCTGTACCTTTGTAGAATGTAGTTTGTACCTACACGCCAATTATAAAACACTTTAGATAGCATGGGAGCTGTTGCTTTGCTATATCATGGTTTGAAAGGCAAAATACGCGCGTAAAACCGAAGGAAATGTATTAAATATGTACTCGGCTTTGCTCCAGCAACTAGCAACTCGCACTGTTTCGGACACGGTTTAACTGCACTCCAACATTATAACTTTTATATGGTTTAGCAATCTCATAACATAGTTAGCATTCAACATTAAACAATTCCTCTATTACCGAGGAATACTAGTTTACCCATAATGCCTGGAGATTTGACCAATCAGCTCGCGGGATTTGTATCATGCTGCTCGCTGATTGGTTGAGAGTCCAGGTTGCCACGGGTAAAGTAATATTCACTGATTGAGTCAGGATGGTTTAACGATTCTTTGCAAGTTTATATGGTTTAACGATTCTTTGCAAGTTTATATGGTTTAACGAGCGCCAGACTGACGCTTCCGCTGTCATTATGTAATTAAAAGCAACACCTTGCTTGTAATTACATTCATGAGATCATGTGACTTTAATTGACGGGTCGCTCAGACGCACCATTTGGTGGAAGAGATTTTCCTACCATTTTTCGTTAATCTTCAGTAATCTATAGTGAACAGTTGTTGAAATTGTGTGTACTGTGTAAGAGTTGCAAAATTATGAGATTTTGTGCGCATGTAAAAGATGTGTTTTTATTGTTTCACCTCAACTCGTATCCTTACGTTTGCTTGTTATTACAGTTTCCTGCACGATTATCATCAACGACCGATTATCTGGGAACTGCCATCACGATTCAAGTGCATGTTGACGATACCCAATAGAACGTACCTTTTAATTTTTCCGCCAAAATTGCATATTCTCAAAATCATTTGGGGCATGACCAAGATTCCAACGATCGTGATTGAGTCCATTTATACTTCAGTTCCATGAAAGTGTTAATAGTGTACTGTGACACTCTAATTTTGTCTGTGCTCTATTTGTCTGTGTACATCTCCATGACTAGCAGTCTGTATGGTGTCCATTTGTATGCATCTTTGGTAATTGGAATGTCTGTTTGTGTCTGTGCAGGAAAGTAATCGTTGGGTCAAGTGAACTTATGTATGTGTACGTCTGTTTCAAGCCTACTGTCAGACTGTCTGTGTGTCTGTATCAGTCTGTATCTATGTCTGTGTGTCTGTAACTATGGCTATGTGTCTGTATAAACTGTGTATAGACTGTGTAAATACTGTGTCTGTATCTCTGCATGCCCATTAGCGTGTCTGTATCTGCGTATGTTTGTATGTGTGTACCACGCTGAAGAGAGAAGTATGGTTCTTCCCAGTAGACTGTTCATGAAGTAGTAAATATAGATATATATAATTTACTGAGAGTTGAGAGCACTAATAGCAGCAGTAGTACTCCATGTCGAGGAGCTGTGTGTGTGTATGTGTGTGTGTGTGTGTGTGTGTGTGTGTGTGTGTGTGTGTTTGTGTTTGCGTTTGTGTGCGTGTGATATAGGTATATACCCCTACCTTTACATTACTTCAGCACACACTCGCTGTGTTATCGTTATTATTAACAATCTCTCCCATACATCTCACTAATAGCTGGATGTTGTGTGCCTCCTCTTTCCTTCTCCTCCTCCTCCTCGCTTGTACCAGCCTTGTCAACTTGTGTGTGATATGTGTCGTACGCACCTGGATTTGACGTGTTTACGTTGTCAATTCCGCGTTTAATCAACCAGATAGTGATGTCACTTTCGCCGTGTCATTGGTAATTGCCTCTTGACTTGGGGGGAAGGGACTGATAATTGTCTGTATGTCAAATATTTAGTCTAAGATATATCTGAAGGTTCACAGTATTTTATTATTTTTCTGAACTTTGCGGAGAAATAGAATATAATCCTACCGAGCTGATTCGTGCACTCAAATTAGTTATATCGTGTAAATTAATGTTACGAGATTAACGATTTCAGTTGTCTCAATTAGGACATTTCCGTTTGATCTAATTCTGAGCATTATCTAATGCCATAATCATCAAATCCACTTTTCTGTTCGTCTTCAGATAACTTTCTGATACGTTCAGATACTAAAATTCGTGAATCATGGTGGTACGACCGAACTTTGTTTGACGATAATATTGTTATTTATTAGCGATTTATAGGATTACATGCAATACTTACTTTATTATTAGCAAAATAATAATGTAATAATAAATATAATAATGTAATGATGATATATAACGTGTTGATAGCATGATAAACTAATAAAAGTAAAATCTGGAAACTGTAATTTATATAACAAGTAAAAGGTTATTGATTGAGGTGTTATATCGTTGAGTGAAGACCATGACGACCTTCCTCTGAAGTCCATTACAAACGCAGTGCTGATTATGTGCAAAGGCCTGATACCGCCAACTTCTGCCCTGAACACAGCCTTGTATTATACGGGTACACTGTGTCAGAAGACCATGATTTGCAATAGAGGATGATATCATTATCAGGGCGTTACAAGGGGTTACGATGACGAATCTCCATGATCGTTAAACCGCCTCTATCATATTTTCCCGCCCTCGAGTTCTAACACAACTATTGGTGTCAAAGCAGCAGCTGTATACCAATGTAAAATGTTGTGTGATCCGCTGCATAGCAAACGACTGGTTATCATTTATCAATAACTCCGCTGCATAATGGCAAATTTAGGAAACGGTCGGTTAACCGAACCGAAACCGAAATACCGGTTAACCGGGGGTTTTCAGTCAACCGAAGCCGGATTTCTAGCAACTGTATTAAAATGTTGTGTGATCCGCTGCTGCATAATGTCAAAGTAACATCTTGTGAGACCATGTGTTACTGGTTGAGAGGAACTCACAACAACATTACAAGTATACATATATTTATATGTTTACGCGCATGATAATCAGTGGAACAAGTTTTATATTTGTATCTATGTCTCTCTCTCCCTGTATGTTTATTTATAGTGTGATATTTTCTCTCTTGCCGGACTTTTTAGTGACATTTTCATGCCTTCTTACAGGAAATAACGCTTACAATGTGCCTGCATGTCATTAAGCTGCACAAGAAATTAAGCCTTTTTCTGCTTTTTTGAGACCTCAGTACGCTGAATTACATGTAGTGTTATTTCCTGTTATAAGGTATTTTTATTTCCCCTCTATTCTATTTTTAGGGATTTAATTGCGGTTATTTGACTTAAGTATATTTATATTTCTCGCATATCGCTGAGTACTGAGTGTTTGTTTGATGTTTCACTGCCACATGATGAAATCTAGATAGATATACCGCATCGCACGTTGCTACTGGAGGCACACTTCCATGTGTCTAGTGATGACTGATGACGGAATACGAGACGTTTCCTGATACTGATATCACACCAGATTTGAGTTAGATTGCGTTTTCTGAGTTTCCAACATGCCATTTTATCCTATTTTAGACCTTAGTTTTAGTGCTGATGAAATAGAGGTTCATGATTGCATCTCATTTGTTGACAAGATACGCACCATGCATTCAGGGTCTTTTCCTGTTCATATTTTGATCATTTGTTATTGGTTTTTATTTACACGCTGTCAGAAGCTTTCAAATAGCTTGAGCAATTATCGTCTACAGCCGAGTGTGAAATGATGTGAACATAGTTTTGTTTTTTGCTTGTAAAATGGATGTTATCTTCGTCTGGATTTGTACGCCTATTATCTACAGCGTGTGTACAGTGTACACTGCTGCGTGTACACTGCATTTGTATGTGTAGACTGTGCAGTGTACACACACAGTACACACACACACGTACACTTGTAGTGTCACATCCCAATAGAGTGTTGACGTTCCGACAGCAGGTTTAGCTGTGTGTCCTGGAGGTTACCCTGTCTAATTGCTTGATCTAGTTTACTATTTCACAGTCTCCTTCTTTCCTCCTACCCCTCTCTTATCCTCCTCTAATATATACACGACTTGTTAACTCTCTCGCTGTCTGATACTCTTATTATCATAGGAGCTGTGTGTTAGTGTAAATTGTAATGTACATTTCCTTTCCTTCTTGTAAATTGTAATGTACATTTCCTTTCCTTCTTGTAAATTGTAATGTACATTTCCTCCTTCTTCTTTGTACATGTTGTAATACCTAGTTGTATACATTTCCTCTTTTTGTGAGTTGTGTATATAAACGCATCACCTAATTAGATAATTAGGACGCCGCAAGCCCGGCACGTACTCTAAATACGCTCATGTAACTCCTTTAATAGCAGTAATGAGGAGTGCTATTTACGAAGCTGTACATTCGTGTGTGTGTACATTCGTGTGTACATTCGTGTGTACATTTGTGTGTGTACATTCGTGTGTGTGTGTACATGACACTTTTCCAGACAGTTTGTGTGTAGCACTTTGAAAATATAAACCCTGATATACCTAATCGTATTTTACACGACTGAGTGTGTGTGTCATTTGAAATAACATGATATAATCACATTTTACGATATTAAATCATTTTACTCTTTCTCTTCTTCCAATGCCTAGTGTTGAGGAAAGGCCCCAGAATATGGGGGCCGTGCGTTTTGTCACCGTTTATGTGTTGTATCTTGGTCGTATGTTCGCGGTTCATCAAGATATAGAACTCTCTGTTAACCGTATGTAAATTGTGGGCTGTAGGTTTCAGAACTCAGTGAATCAGTCGAATAATTGCCGTATTTAAGCTGCATCTTGGTTGTATCTCACTGCAAATTTGCCGTGGTTCAATCGAGTATATATAAACACACCTTTACTTTTCTCGTTAAAGAGATTGTTTAATTCTTGTAACAGTCCATGCCTTTGCTACGTATAACTTATAAGAATTCTTTAGAATTCAAACCAAATTTGGAATACGTGGCACCACACCGTCCCTCTGATGGGCTCCATGACTCAAGACTATTTTAAAGAACTGAATATTCTGATGTTTCGTGATTGCGACGTACTGGGACTGCAAAGTTAATTAAGTCTCTAAATATTGAGGGAGAAGTTCAATTAATATACACACGTAAGCATTTCACACAAAAACTGCGGCGACAGAATATAGAATTTGTGTTTTTTGCATCAGTCGCAATTTTCAGTTGAATGTGGCCCCTGCTGAGTATTCAAAATTCACGCGGTTCGCGAAGACTCGATGGTCATTAAGGCCCCATTTTATGCCTCACCGATTGCTATTTGCTCTTCTAACGCCCCATTCCACCCCTTATCGATTGCTCTTCTAACGCCCCATCTCACACTTTAGTGCTTAATCTTCTAACGCCATATTTCACCCCTCAGCGATTGTCCTTCTAGCGCCCCATTTCACCCTTCTTCTTACTCCCCATTTCACCCCTCTTCTAACGCCCCATTTCACCCCTTCTAACGCCCCATTTCAATACTCAGTGATTGCTCTTCTAACGCCCCATTTCACCCCCAGTGATTGCTCTTCTAACGCCCCATTTCACCCCTTAGTAATTTCTCTTTCATTAACGCCCGATTGCTACTCTAACGCCCCATTTCACGCCTCTTCTAACGCCCCATTTTACCCCTCTTCTAACGCCCAACGCCCCATTTCACCCCTTCTAACGCCCCATCTCACCCCTTAGCGATTGTCCTACTAACGCCCCATTTCACCCCTTAGCGATTGTCCTTCTAACGCCCCATTCCACCCCTTCTAACGCCCCATCTCCCCCCTTAGCGATTGGACCTGTTCGCGCCGAGTGTCTATGCTGCTCTGGAACTAGCGTCTCTGGTGGACGGATACTGTATAATCAACACCAGCAACGAAAACACCAGAATAACACCCGATTCAGAAGGTTTGTTCACACTGTAGGTAGAGTTTCTAATTCTAAACTCTAAAGGCTTGTTTCTACTTCTTATCTCGCTATTTCTTATCACTTTTTTCTCTTAAACGGTTTTGTTTTCAACGGTTTTGTTTTCAACGTCCCTAAAGTCTCTCTGTCAAAGCTGGCATATGAATCCACTATTGGCATTTGGGCTGCCGCTGATCTGATAAATTACCGGCATTTATTTCTTTATTATACGATATATCCAGTGATAAATGTTCAGCTTTTGGTGTGATAATAGCTTATGATCCAAGTAGACAGTTGTGACTTCATTTTCCTTTGTTGTTTGACTTCTAAATCCAATTTCCTACATTTCTCCCTGGCTAAAGAGTCAATTGATTGACCCTTTCTTTGACAGATTTTACAGCAGATCTACTCGATCACTGATCAGCTATATTGTTCGATGATGCCATTCTTTTCTCCTTATATCACCTTGAAACAGCTGTCTTTTTGTTTGTTTTCCAGTACCTGTTTGTCTGTTTCTTCCTGTTTGTCTGTTTCTAACCATCATCTAACAAGTCTTTCCTCTTCAGGAGCTCCCAGATCACTGAGAACGAGGGGAATACACCCACGGACTCTGTCTATGTACAGTACCAACAGGTTAGTTACATCTCTCTCTCGTTGTTATGGTTACCACTGGTTTCTCTGACAACCATGCTACGGTTGTCATGGTTACCAGTTTGCAACCACTTTGTAGATGTCCAATTTCCCCGTTCGCACTGCGTTTCCCATTCATTCTTCTGACCTGTTTTTGCTGTGTTATAGCCAATGTGATGTTGTAGTTAAGAAATTAGAGTGCAGAGTGCATATTCTGATAGTTATTATTACAACTCATCACTAAAACGAAGTGCCGCTTTCCAAGTGGCAGTGTTGTGACTTGCCGATCTTCGTTACAATGCTATTGTTCATTTTGTGAGAAATTTTATCTGACAGTTTTCCGGAGTCATTGTAACACTTTTCATATGATTCGCACGACAAGGAGTCTCTTTAATTTCATTTTGTGACGAAAGATAACTAACAGTTAAAATCTTCAGAACAAGGCCATATAGACATATATGAACAAATTACTTAGACTCAGTGAATGATTGACAAAGGTACTTAAATCCAAGCAATGGGGGCCCACTGTGTGATATGACCTTTGGCTTTAATTTGCTATACGATCTATGACTTGAGTGATCAAATAAAATGCATAAAGTGATAGGGGAAATGGGCATGTCTAAAGAACGCGCGTCATTTTATTCCCACGACCTACTAGCAGTTAGTTGTATTTGTTTTGCAGATACTTAGTGAATTCCCCTTGTAGATATAATGAAGTAATGATATATACTAGTAGTACGAAGTGAATTGTACAATTAAATATCCTAGCTTTGTCGTACTATATGGTATATATTTGTTAAAAAGCCAGTAGTCCTATCCCATGCAGACTCACTGGCATTAGCCCAGGGCCTATGCGAATCCGGATTATAATACCCCCAGACCATGCCATGGCGCCATGCTTCAAGCACCGTAAAAACACAGGAATTATAACGTGTTTTTCTAGGAAATCTCCAAGAAAACGTAGGAAATCTTCACGAAAACGGTATATTGTTCAGGTTCTAATTCTCCTGTATAAGATCCCTCAGAATGTAAGGTTTCAGTGTCATTAAACCATCATTGTCCTTCTCACAAAAGATAAGAGAGGTCGGTATGATCAACCCAGGACAATACACCCATGACAGATATTACGGTTTACCTATCAGGATATATGCTGTTTATATTGTGAATAATATGTAATGTCACACGATAAATAATTTAATGCTGTACGAACCTGGAGTAAATTGTTCTATTTTTGACCGGCGTAAGGCGTGAAAACTCTTTTTGTTGTTGATTTTGTGAGGTTTATTGAATTCTGGTCGTTTCTAGAGCTCTTTGGAAGGAAAGGTTGTACAATAATTTTATGCACAAAACAAGTTAAACCAAATGTATATTGCCGATTACATCACGCCATATGAAGTATGAAACACTTAACACATGCTATTAGACATTTGAAATAAATACTGTCGGGCGTCATCTGCCACGATATCCGATTAAGTTCCAAGCTTCCTGCACTGCTTCCCTCGGCCCTCCTTATCAGTCTACTTCACTCAAAGTAGTGATTGTCCTTACTTGGGTCCTCCAATTTCTAGACAATACTCTACAATCATTTGTAGACCTACCAATAGTGTTGTAAAATTTAAAACTCCATCGGACTCTATTGCCATAAGAGCTTCCATTTCTCATGATCACATATTGTCCCTCACATTGATAGTATTTCTTAATAAATTCTCCAAGTTGAGCGATAAGGTGAAAAACACGTGGAATTACTGCACCCCGTACGAGTTACGATGTCCCGAGGATGTAATATTCGTAGTAATTCCATTCGGGATGTCAGATATACTGGTGTTTACAGTTCGCACCAATATATCGATATATATCACCAACTCGAATAGTCTCTAAAATGTTCGTATGGGACTCGAATTCTCGAATAACAGTGGTGTGAATTAGCTTGTCCAATATGATCAGTAGTCAGTAGTCACTAGTGAGTGTGTTTATGTGTGTGAATAGTGAATAACGAACACTCAGATGTGTTACATGGTGGTAGTAAGGGTGCACCTATCCCAGAAGTAATCCCTCACTAGTTCGTGCTGCATAACTACAGCTTGACGTTCCGTATAAAAGAGTCATCTTACTATATATAATGCGTGTTGTTAATATATATATATATATATATATATGTGGTTGGCAGGCGTTAGCAATTTCAGGTACGCAACGAAATTATGTTTTTAGTCGTGTTGCAAAAACTTAGTAATAAATCAGAAAAATAATGAGAAATTTTTTCGGCCACCCTGAGGGGCGTGGGGGGCCACGCCCTTTTTCGCAAAAAATTAAACTTTCGAATTTTTTCAAAATTCTTTCGCCATTGAGTTGCTTATGATGAATAAAAATTTTGAGAATTTTGTCCGAATTATCGGGTCACCCTGAGGGGGCGTGGGAGGCCACGCCCTTTTTTTCGCAAAATTAAACTTTCGAATTTTTTCAAAATTCCTTCTCCATTGAGTTGCTTATGACGAATAGAAATTTTGAGAATTTTGTCCGAATTATTCCGGTCACCCTGAGGGGCGTGGGGCCACGCCCTTTTTTTCGCAAAATTAAACTTTCGAATTTTTTCAAAATTCCTTCGCCATCAAGTTGCTTATGATGAATAAAAGTTTTGAGAATTTTGTCCGAATTATTGGGTCGCCCTAAGGGGCGTGGGAGGCCACGCCCTTTTTTCACAAAAAATAGATTTTCCAATGTTTTCAAAATTCCTTCGCTATGGAGTTGCTTATGATGAGTAAAGGTTTTGAGAATATTGTCGGCAATATTGGGTTACCGTTGGGGGCGTGGGAAGCTTTCTTTCGCAGAAATTAAAGTTTCGAATTTCTCCTCCAAACTCGCACGGTCAAATCACTGTCAAAGGGACATGTGGCTGATAGCTCATGCGGCTGCCATCATTCGCCGTCCGTAGGACGGGAACCGACTAGTAATAATAATAATAACATACATTATGTAATGTTGTAAACAAGTGTTTTGCTTTTAACACGTCTTATGAGCTGCGAGAGCTGGATATATATTAGTGTCGCCATTTACAAGTACAACTCGTACGGGTGAAGTGGACTTCCTGCTTGGAAATGAGAGAGTTACATCATGCTGCAGTCTTCTCATTCGATATGAGGGATGGAGCAGTAATCAGTCGGTATCTATGTCATGAGATAGAGGAGTATTTGTGTGTCAATTGAGCATTGAAATGGTCTAGAATTGTTGTTTTAGGAACAAGTTGTTTTGGCGATTCGCGTGGGGTATTCCAGCGTTTTGTCCACGTTATATTCACACTTACTATGTGCACTGCAAAATAGACTGAATATTTAACTGCAAAATAGACTGGATATTTCACGAAGCGCACTAACATCAATTTTCTCGTTCAAATGTGACGAGACAATCTCAAGACAAATTTTCGGAGATCTTGAGCGATTGTACGAATATTCAGCGGATATATTTTATATCTCGCCCTTATCGTTACAAGTGATTGCGAGAAGCGCGCTTATCTTCGGGCAGATGAGCACTTTGCAAAGTCTCCAAGTCAGCGATGTTGCAAAGTGTCCATGTGCCTATTTTGCTCCATATCCCACCTGTATCTTCACGGCCCACTTTACACAGGTACAGTTTCAATGGTCCCGGCTCTGACTTACAGAGGAGGAGTTGTTTCGAAATGTCCGGCTACGAGCCCGCTGACATGATGCCAACCTTCGTGGAGGAGGAGCCAGACTACGCTCAAGCAGGTATATATACCCACAGCGCCGCCAGGGGGGGCAATCAGAGGGCAGGAGAAGTGTGATACTGCGTGTTGATTGGTTGAGACATGGCAATTGGCATGCTGTGGGTAAATTTATAATATGTCGTCATCATGGTAAGTTGAATTCTGTCGATAAACTATTCTTATACGCATCGACTATCAAACCAGTCATCTAAAAATTCTAACAGACATGGTCTCCATCTTTAGTTGGATCTGACGCATTTCCCAGGATTTGAAACACAATTGATAATTTTCGGTTTCTATACTCTATTTTATAGACAATTGTCAAAACGTTTTCCTTCTGCCTATTGCCATCCTGTCCGATCAAGTTTAATTCCGGTGTCTTTTCTTATTATATACCCAGGTAGAATGTTGGTCACTAACTTAACGGTACTTGAAGTCTTAAATAACTTCATGAATCGTCTAACTTAAATATTTAAATCGTCTAACTGAGTCCAAGCTGGTGCTATGTACTCACGTCTCAACACGAATACCCAGTACGCTAGCAGTACTACACACTAGCAGTGTTTTCCCGCGCATTTACCACTGCAAGTATAGGATTAACCACTGTACCTTGTATAGAGAGTATCCACTTACCCCAGTGCTAACCCCAGTACATCGCACCCCGTGGCTCCCTCTGGTTTTGGCAATGTTATCACCACTTGATTCAGGGAGTAGTATGGTACATTACCAGGGGGTTTCGTCCTGCTACAGGCCCTGAACCCAGCATCACCCCACTTTATCATCACTAACACCCCGTCTTAAACCCTGATAATGACATCATTACCACTCGCCTGGTATTTCCTGGGCAGCATGTTCCATCACAGGGGTGTTGACACGGCAGAAACTATATCAGTGTCTCTTACTGCCCACTTTCAAAGCATGTCCAGAGCGTCGACCAGAGGGAGAGAAACCCACTTTGCATATATTGTACTCTTTTTAAATAATAATATGGTTGCCCTGCATATCTTTGGTTTTCTTGCAGAATAGTATTCGAGTCGACGTAGTGATATATTGTTAAAATATACGTGTATATAAAGTGTTGCTTTGGACATGAGATCAGTTAATAATGGGCGCAACGATTTGCTACGAATTGGAATACTTATGGTTTTAAGAGGTTTTCCTTCTAAATTTTCCCCTCCACTCATTTAATTTATAATTGTGACTTATTTAAATTTCTTTTCACCTGAGGTTTTTTCGAATATAAACGTAAAAACCTCTTTCTGGCACACCGCTCAAATGTCATTAAGAGCCCTCTCCTGAGTGGTTCCGACATGAACCGACATATTAAAAAATAGCCAGTCTTCCAAATACCCCCAGCCCTTCCCCCCTGCTCCCTACAACATCAACCCTCCTCCAGAGAACGACGACTGGTTCCTGTCCCCTGACGAGGTAGAAATACACGACTCTATCGGAGAGGGGCAGTTCGGCACGGTCTACTCGGGCATGCTCCGACTTCCTGACACTCAGGAACAGACTCGGGTAGCAGTGAAACACTCAAGGAGGAGTCCTCAGCCAGCGATAGAGACAAGTTCCTGGCTGAGGCGTTCAGGATGAAGGCCTTCAACCACCCCCACATCATTACCCTGCTGGGTGTGGTGCAGATAGACAGGAAGCCCCCGTGGATTGTCATGGAACTGGCAGCGCACGGCGAACTCAGAGGTGCGTGAGATGGCCGTGTTTTGTTATTTTATGATTTCTGAAGTTAAAACTCTGAAATTTGAAAATTTAAGTATACTGTATTGATTTCTTTCTTTCTTCTTTCTGTCAAGGGATGTGGGTTGGCCGATTTGCTGCCACTCATAATCGTATGCAGCACTATTTACTGCTCTTAAACAACCTTCACAAACATCTTACTTGCTATTCATCTCGAAGTAACACACTGGTTTTACAATCGTTTACTCATTGTATAGCACTCTCTTCACCCTATTAAGCAACACTTATACACTTGCTTTCCATAATTTGGCATTTTACTTGCAAATAGATACTATTACCTCTTCCACACCTTTAAACGACTCACTTTAAACCATACACCTTCTTCTTTCTGTACACACTGCGCCTCTTCCTCAGGGTACTTACACAAGTGCAGTGCCTCACTGCCTCACTACTTACACTGCGCTCTTCCTCAGGGTATGCAGTGCCTCACTGCCTCACTACTTACACTGCGCCTCTTCCTCAGGGTACTTACACAAGTGCAGTGCCTCACTGCCTCACTACTTACACTGCGCCTCTTCCTCAGGGTACTTACACAAGTGCAGTGCCTCACTGCCTCACTACTTACACTGCGCCTCTTCCTCAGGGTACTTACACAAGTGCAGCCTCACTGCCTCACTACTGCGCCTCTTCCTCAGGGTACTGCCGCAGTGCCTCACTGCCTCACTTACACTGCGCCTCTTCCTCACAAGTGCAGTGCCACTACACAAGTGCAGTGCCTCACTGCCTCACTACTTACACTGCGCCTCTTCCTCAGGGTACTTACACAAGTGCAGTGCCTCACTGCCTCACTACACTGCACCTCTTCCTCAGGGTTTACACAAGTGCAGTGCCTCACTGCCTCACTATACTTACACAAGTGCTTGCCTCACTGCCCCACTGCACCTCTTCCTCAGGTACTTCCACAAGTGCATGCCTCACTGCCTCACCCTTTACTTACACTGTGCCTCCTCACTGCCTCACTACGATTACTGCGCCTCTTCCTCAGGGTACTTACACAAGTGCAGTGCCTCACTGCCTCACTGCACCACTTCTTCCTCAGGGTATACTACACACAAGTGCCTCACTGCCTCACTACTTACACTGCGCCTCTTCCTCAGGGTACTTACACAAGTGCAGTGCCTCACTGCCTCACTACTTACACTGCGCCTCTTCCTCAGGGTACTTACACAAGCAGCCTCACCTCACTACACTGCGCCTCTTCCTCAGGGTACTTACTTACTCAGGGTACCCACAAGTGCAGTGCCTCACTACACTGCGCCTCTTCCTCAGGGTACTTACACAAGTGCAGTGCCTCACTGCCTCACTACTTACACTGCGCCTCTTCCTCAGGGTACTTACACAAGTGCAGTGCCTCACTGCTTACACTGCGCCTCTTCCTCAGGGTACTTACACAAGTGCAGTGCCTCACTGCCTCACTGCATACACTGCGCCTCTTCCTCAGGGTACTTACACAAGTGCAGTGCCTCACTGCCTCACTACTTACACTGCGCCTCTTCCTCAGGGTACTTACACAAGTGCAGTGCCTCACTGCCTCACTACTTACACTGCACCTCTTCCTCAGGGTACTTACACAAGTGCGGTGCCTCACTGCCGGTATCCACTTTGCTCATGTTTGCGGATCAGGTGTGCAGTGCTCTCCAGTACCTCGCTGTCGAGTGTAAGGTCGTGCACCGAGACGTCGCTGCCAGGAACGTCCTCGTCTTCTCCGATGTGGTCGTCAAACTCGCCGACTTCGGGCTCTCCCGACAGATCGAGAACGAGGGGTACTACAAAGGTAATATTGGGGTCCCTTTAATTGTTCTGGCTAAATTCGAATTAGGAACCCTGAAAAGATCCGTTCATTGTTGGCGACGTAATCAGCGCCCATGATTCAATCGCGCTTGTTCCACAGTGCCCAATCAACATGTGAGTTATTTTGTCTTCAAACCACAGTACAGAAGTGCTGTAATCTGATCAATCAAGTCATACTTATATCCACTGATAATAGTCCGAGACAGGATTACACGAGTTCATTTCCAGAGATTGTACTCCTTTTCTCATTGAATATCGGCCCTTGTATTCGTATCGAGTTCCTATGGTTACTGGTATGAAATCATCACTCAGAGTCATTGGCACACACGCGCTATTGTCTTTGAATATATCTTAGGACTCGTACAATCATCTGAGATCTGTGGAGTCAATATCTGAGGAGTGAGGAGTGTATGAGGGGCCAATATCTCTTTTAGTGTGTTGATGCTAATGAAAATGATAACATGAATGATGAGACATCTCGACGTTATAATTAATGAACTAATATTTTCATCCGTTAACGATATAAAATATCACTCCTTCCGACACTGACCCATGGTTTGTGTTTCAGCCTCCAAAGGCCGGTTACCCATCAAGTGGATGGCTCCAGAGAGTATAAACTTCAGACGGTTCACCAGTGCGAGTGACGTGTGGATGTTTGGGGTCTGTGTTTGGGAACTCTTCATGCTGGGCGTCAAACCCTTCAGAGGTATGTACAATGTATTCTGTGTATATTGTATTTTAATGAACATATTGTTTTCAGTTGAATTTTATGTTTTGCGCAGCCAGAGATAACTACCTGAATTTCGGTCTGTCCATTGTTTGGGAATCGTCTTTGTGATACGTTTCCTGCTATCACATTAAATTTCTGAATGTATTTGTTTAATTGTACACTGATATCCCCCCTCGTGTACCCCCTCCTCGTACATTTCCCCAGGGTATAAAGAACTCTGAAGTGATCAGCATGATAGAGTCCGGTCACCGTCTGGAACTACCTGCTAAGATGCCAGGCCACCTCTACCAACTCATCTACAAGTGCTGGAGTTACGAGCCCAACGAACGACCCTCCTTTCCCCAACTCGTAGCCAGCATCAGGGCCCTCATAGACAGCTACAACGAGGGGGGCGGCTCCGCCACGGCCCTTCTGCCCCCCACCAAACCCCCACGACCCCCACACTTCGGCACCAGTTCCAGCAGGAACAGTTTCCGGTCCTCAGTAGCCCCAAACCTGGGGCAGAGCACGCTGGACGACATGCGACAGGAGGAACTACAGAAGAACTTGGAGGAGCAGCGGATGCAGGGAGATGGGATGTGGTTGAAGAAACCAGCGGGAGAGGAGAGGTTCTCCTACATTCCGGTCCCCTCCAGCTCACCACTGCCTAAGAAAAACCTGCCTCCTATTAACATAGATAGGCGGAGTGATGAAGTGTACAAAGCTCTCACTGCGCTGGTTCAGAAGATAATGGACATCAATCAGATCCTCGAGAAGGTATGTAGCTCCTTTACAATGCGGTGTAAAATGCTCATGGTGAGTTGTACCATGGACAAGGTTCATAGGGGATCGAAGGTGCTCATCATTCATCGTTTTAATTGTAATAACTGGGAAAAATACTTTTCAATCTTATCTAATGTTCTTCATTGAATGCAACATTTCCCATTCTGCAAGTTGCGATGTCAATTCTTGGTCTATTTCCGATTTCGCACCACCCCTGTGCCCTCCGTGACCAATGATCATTACCATATTTACAGTATTCGTTTTTATTGAAATTACATGAAGCGATATCATTTGAAAACCCTCCCTCCGCTATCTGAACAATCCTGATTTTGCAGGTTCAGACGGATGATTTTCAGAGTCTAATTGCCCAAGTTAGGAACAGTCTGCGGACCTTCCTCCAAGCTTCGGATCGGGAGTGTCAACGACTCACTGAAAAAACAGAAGGATCGACCGGTCACAGGTACAGTGAGAGCCACGTTACTGAGTGATCTGAAGGATCTCCTGTCTATTTCATGATTTGTTCGTACCTTCGTGCTTCCTGATACAGCGATTCTTGTTATCGCCAGAGCTATTTTTTAGCTCTTCCAACACTATCTAATGTAATAATTGCATTCACTTTCCAGTTTCAGTTTCAATTTCACCCAAAGATTGTTTCACATGTGTGTCTGGTTGATTGTAATTACTCTTATTTCCCAGGTGGACATGGCTCAGAAGACCTTAATAGCTGACATGAGAGAAGTTATCGAGTCAGCCACACAGCTAAACAGCTGTCCTCAACCTCAGTGGACAAACGGGGTTTAGACAGGTATGTCGTGTGTCGTCGTTGCTTCCCAGGGTACTACACAAGTGCAGTGCCTCACTGCCTCACTACTTACACTGCGCCTCTTCCTCAGGGTACTTACACAAGTGCAGTGCCTCACTGCCTCACTACTTACACTGCACCTCTTCCTCAGGGTACTTACACAAGTGTGGTGCCTCACTGCCGGTCTCCACGCTGCTCATGTTTGCGGACCAGGTCTGCAGTGCTCTCCAGTATCTCGCTGTCGAGTGTAAGGTCGTGCACCGAGACGTCGCTGCCAGGAACGTCCTCGTTTTCTCCGATGTGGTCGTCAAACTCGCCGACTTCGGTCTCTCCCGACAGATCGAAAACGAGGGGTACTACAAAGGTAATATTGGGGTCCCTTTAATTGTTCTGTTTATCATTGGCGACGTATTAGCTAACCCATGATAGGATATCGAATTCGTTTCACTTTCAGCAGAGGTCAATCAGCGCGCGAGTTGAGATTCAACTCGCGCGCTGATTGGTCAGTGCCGAAGGGACATGTGAGTATTTTTGTCTTCAAACCACAGTACAGAAGTGCTGTAATCTGATCAATCCAAGCTCATACTCCATCGATGATAGTCTGTATCATGATTAAATGAGTTCATGTTCGAAGATTGTACTCCTTTTCTCATTCAATATTGGCCCTTGTATTCGTATCGAGTTCCTATGGTTACTGGGATGAAATCATCACTCAGTGTCATTGGGCATTGGCACACGCGAGCTATTCTCTTTGAATAGATCTTGTAAGATCATCCGAGATCTGTGGAGTCAATATCTCTTTTAGTGTGTTGATGATACTAATGCAACAAACAACATGGATGACGAGACATCATGACGTTTTAATAAATGAACTGGTATTTTCATCCATTAACGATATGAAATATCAATGATTCCCACTCTGACCCCTGACTAACATTTCAGCCTCCAAAGGCCGGTTGCCCATCAAGTGGATGGCTCCGGAGAGTATAAACTTCAGGAGGTTCACGAGTGCGAGTGACGTGTGGATGTTTGGGGTCTGTGTGTGGGAACTCTTCATGCTGGGCGTCAAACCCTTCAGAGGTATGTACAATGCATTCTGTGTATATTGTATTTAATGAACATATTGTTTTTCAGTTGAATGCACAATGCTCCACCGCAGCCAGAGATAACTACCTGAATTTCGGTCTGTCCATTGTTTGGGAATCGTCTTTGTGATACGTTTCCTGCTATCACATTAAATGAATTCTGAATGTATTTGTTTACATTGTACACTGATATCTCCCCCCCCCCCTCGTGTACACTCTAAACTTCTCCTCATGTACATGCCCCTCTCAGGTATAAAGAACTCGGAAGTGATCAGCATGATAGAGTCGGGTCACCGTCTGGAACTACCTGCTAAGATGCCAGGCCACCTCTACCAACTCATCTACAAGTGCTGGAGTTACGAGCCCAACGAACGACCCTCCTTTCCCCAACTCGTAGCCAGCATCAGGGCCCTCATAGACAGCTACAACGAGGGGGGCGGCTCCGCCACGGCTCTCCTTCCCCCCACCAAACCCCCACGACCCCCGCACTTCGGCACCAGTTCCAGTCGGAATAGCTTCCGGTCCTCAGTCGCCCCAAACCTGGGGCAGAGCACTCTGGACGACATGCGACAGGAGGAACTACAGAAGAACTTGGAGGAGCAGCGGATGCAGGGAGATGGGATGTGGTTGAAGAAACCAGCGGGAGAGGAGAGGTTCTCCTACATTCCTGTGCCGTCCAGTTCACCACTGCCTAAGAAAAACCTGCCTCCTATTAACATAGATAGGCGGAGTGATGAAGTGTACAAAGCTCTCACTGCGCTGGTTCAGAAGATAATGGACATCAATCAGATCCTCGAGAAGGTATGTAGCTCCTTTACAATGCGGTGTAAAATGCTCATGGTGAGTTGTACCATGGACAAGGTTCATAGGGGATCGAAGGTGCTCATCATTCATCGTTTTAATTGTAATAACTGGGAAAATACTTTCAATCTTATCTAATGTTCTTCATTGAATGCAACATTTCCCATTTTGCAAGTTGCGATGTCAATTCTTGGTCTATTTCCGATTTCGCACCACCCCTGTGCCCTCCGTGACCAATGATCATTACCATATTTACAGTATTCGTTTTTATTGAAATTACATGAAGCGATATCATTTGAAAACCCCTCCCTCCGCTATCTGAACAATCCCTGATTTTGCAGGTTCGAGCCGATGATTTCCAGAGTCTAATTGCCCAAGTTGGGAACAGTCTGCGGACCTTCCTCCAAGCTTCGGATAGGGAGTGTCAGCGACTCACTGAAAACGAAGCGATCGACCGGTCACAGGTACAGTGAGAGCTGCACGTTACTGAGTGATCTGAGAAGGATCTCCTGTCTATTTCATGATTTGTTCGTACCTTCGTGCTTCCTGATACAGCGATTCTTGTTATCATAAGAGCTATTTTTAGCTCTTCCAACACTATCTAATGTATCTAAATTGCATTCACTTTCCAGTTTCAGTTTCAATTTCACCCGGGTGTTTCACATGCAATGTGTGTCTGGTTGATTGTAATTACCTCTTATTTCCCAGGTGGACATGGCTCAGAAGACCTTAATAGCTGATATGAAGGAAGTAATAGAGTCCATGCACGAAGCTAAACAGCTGTCCTCAACCTCAGTGGACAGACAGTTTAGACAGGTATGTCATTAATTGTCTGTCGTTGACAGACCCTCGTGAGAATTCTGCGCCGCGCCGTGCGCTTCGCGGCTTGCGTCAGACAACATCCGACAATTCATTTTCAGCATTAAGTGAGTAAACTGCATAGTTTACCGTGTCCAGTTTATACTCTGTGCATTGTATACAACATGGATTATACACTGTTCTATAATACATCACACAATAATACACTCCCGTGGTACAAGTTGCCACAAAACAGCATCTATTCTTGCATACAAACCCCACACCATTCCACACAACCCCATTTAATTCCTCCTACTCTCAGAAACTCCTGCTCAAAGTTACGACCCTGGCTAAGGATGGCAAGTCTCTACTGGAGACAGTAGACTACTGCCGGGCCCAGAGTGCGCTCTACTCCGCCTCCTCCGGCGAGCGGAGTCCCTCCCTCGCCGACTCCTTCCCCCTTTCCGAGACCGAGCCCTTCGATACCGCCCCTCCCCAGTCGCCAAAGTTCCCGCCAAGCTCGTCAAATATTCACATTGAGTCCAGCAAAGACCCTCCTCCCTTCCAACTGCGATCAAACTCCGACACCTTTAGTTTCAAGGTAAGGCGTGTTTCCGGGGCTGAGCTCTTTATCAATAGCGCACGAAATTAATTTCACTGGTCAATAATTATCTATCAAATTCAACTTTTTATCGGCAAGTTCTTGTCTCGTGAACGAAGACGCTGATACAACTTGTTAATAGCTGATCAGTTTTTCGAGGACATCCCCATGTGCCATTTTGCATGATCTGTTTTTTTCCCGAGAATTGTTGAATTGCACTATTCACAATGTACTTTACCCAATGTACCCTAATAATCCATGTATTCTAACAGCAGGGTGTTCACGGAACGACGCTGTCTGGGGACCGCTGTGCTTATTCAGTAGACTTGTCTCGCATCAGGTGCGTAGTTTCATCAGTGAAAATTGATTAAATATTCTGTTTTCTGTACTACTGTCATTTAACATTTTGGCTTTTGCGGAATGATGTAAGTTTTGAATCAGAAATTTACTTGAAGATTGAAGCTGTTGTTTTTCAGAACTGAAGACTTCGCTGATTGCAAGGACTCGATGTTACGGAGGCAATCAGCGCCCCCAGCCAAAGGAGCTTCCTCTTGATAGCAACCTCCAAACCCTCCTCACATTAAGCTGCTACTGGGCGTGCCTCAACCCCTCACTCTGTAATACTGGGCGTGCCTCAACCCCTCACTCTGCTACTGGGCGTGCCTCAACCCCTCACTCTGTTACTGGGCGTGCCTCAACCCCTCACTCTGCTACTGGGCGTGCCTCAACCCCTCACTCTGTTACTGGGCGTGCCTCAACCCCTCACTCTGCTACTGGGCGTGCCTCAACCCCTCACTCTGCTACTGGGCGTGCCTCAACCCCTCACTCTGTAATACTGGGCGTGCCTCAACCCCTCACTCTGTTACTGGGCGTGCCTCAACCCCTCACTCTGCTACTGGGCGTGCCTCAACCCCTCACTCTGTTACTGGGCGTGCCTCAACCCCTCACTCTGTAATACTGGGCGTGCCTCAACCCCTAACCCTGTAATACTTGTCTGTAATACTGGGCGTGCATCTGCCCCAATCCCCCTGGTAAATTTCTCCTGGTAAGATTCTCAATGCCCGCCATCTGATTATTTTGGGACTTCCTAAAACACTTGCGGCTGAAGGTCCTAATTGATAGCCTTTGCAAACAAGGTGTTAAAAATCGAAAAACATATTCCAGCTTCAGATGTCGCAATTATTAAGTTGTTTGTAGAAACTCAGTGTTTGCCAAGTTTCTCACTCCCATTGATGCTGAGTCATTTGGAAAACCCTCATCTGACGTTATGAACAAGCTTTACTCTTCATCTAGAAAATGACCCGTGGGAATCGACCAATTGTGACGCAAATGCTAAGCCTGGGTTCCACACTCTACAGTGCTGTAGAGTAGTTACAAACATTTTTTGGCTGATTTTCTTCTGATCACTTTGGCATCAGGAAATACTATGTCAAGAATTTGTTTTATTTTAATTCCTAAACAATTTTGATTTTGTTGTAATTATAATGAAGTAGTGACACAAAAACAAACTGTTTTACGTGAACATTAATAATTTAATTTCGTTGTAATCCTGTCTTTATTAAAAATTTCCGGCTGGTACAGTTCATAATATATTCGATGTAATTGTAACCAAACTGTTTCCCGTGAAGTTGAACGCATCTTTCTGATTGCATTATTTGTTTTGTAGATCATGAACACTGTACCGGTCGAAGTATGATAGGGAGATTTGATTTTTGCATTTTGCGGCATGCTTGTTGCACCCAGTTTGATGTTCCTTGCAAGTATTTGTTGTATTTACCTATGCCAATTTGTTAAGTATGATTTTGTTTTGCAAATTTATTTAAACTTATTTTTATTTTCATAACATGTGAAAAATTTGACTTTTCATAATGACATTCTGAATCACAGTCATAAAACACTAAAACAGCTTGAACTGAGGAACAATTTGGTACAGTGATGACATACATTTCTTGAACTTACGAAGCGCTGCTTCATAAGTTATATTATGCACCTTCCAGGCATGTTTTTGCTATGTATTCAAAAACCCTATAGGTACCGTGCGCAATAAGTTATTACGCACTGAAGTGCCAAAATCAAGATTTATTACGCACTGTAGGGCATAATAATTTATTATGGTGCAGCGGAACAGTGCGTAATAATTTATTTCGAACAGTCGACCCAGTTGTAGCTTCATATCATAGATTAAAACATTTCCTTGTGTTTGAAATTATCCCCTTTTTTACGAGTAATTACGGTGCATAATTCAGTTTAATAACTCGTAAAAATTGCAAACCTCTGCAATAAAAACCTCGGCCTCGGTTCTTAATGCGATATAACACACTCGGGCCTTCGGCCCTCGTGTGTTATATCCCGGTTAGTACTAAACCCTTCACAATACACGTATACCCCTGTTTGTGTACGTGTACGCGCCGCGCGCTTCTGAGGAAGCGCGACGATAACACTCATAACATGGGTATACGTCGCGTAGCAAGTGTGTGAACGCGCCCGCGCCGCGCGCTTCCCTTTTCAGACGCTGACGTTGTCTGACCCCTTCGCCTATATACGTGTTTAGCAACTGCACGCGCGTTCCTAAGCCCGCATAGGTGTGCGTACGCGCGCCGCGCAACGCAGACAGGGATATACGTGTTTAGCAAGCACGCGCGGCGCGCCGTCGTTTCTCACTTCCTCCTCAGTGCAGAACTGGCCGCGAGTGTTCCGAGTGTTGTGCGCTAGGGATAAATGAAATTGAAATCCATTTTCTAAACCCGCATTGTGAAACATTTCTATCCCTGTTTGCGTTCATACACGCGACGCTTCCGTAGGGAAGCGCGGTGCGTACACACCTATGCGGGCTTATTCCTAAGCCCGCATAGGTGTGTGTACGCGCCGCGCGAGCCACTCAGGGATATACGTGTTTAGCAAGCGGGCTTATTTGTCCTACGTTGTAGGACCAATTATATTTTGCGCGCGCGCAGCGCGTGTGTTCAGAGAACTTATAGGGCTTATAGGAATTGACCATTTGGCACTTGGTAAAATCTATTTGTACATTTTTGGCTATCATATTGGATTCTGACATGGAGTGTTTTTATAATTTAATGAATTTTTGAATTCAGATATATTTTAGCATAAACGTAGCAACACTACTAATCACAATCAAATTTGAGCAGGTTATGCCACACTTTATGAAGTTCCTGAAGAAGATATATTTTTGAAACTGACAGTTGAATAGTGGTGCAAAGTGTATGGGTTTGATTTCATATTTGGGAATTTTTGTGTTTCACTGAAATGATCAATCACTTCAAACACATATACTTCAGATGTGTATTAAATACACATCTGAAGTATATGTGTTTGAAGTGATTGATCATTTCAGTATTAAATTTCAGTATTAAATTTCAATACTGCATAATATTTTCCTTACCAATTTTATCATAACTCTTCTTCCCTTTTTAAGGCGCATGTATAGTGCATCGGTCGATCGAATGGAATTGGTCGATCGATCAACTTAATTGATCGACTGATGTGTTTCACGCAGAAAATCTTTGAGCTAGTAATTAATTAATTTTAGTAGGGAAACAACTATACTATCGCTAATTAAAACACGATCTATGTAATTTGGGACCAGTAAAACACATCAGTCGTTCAAATGATTTTGATCGATCGACCAATTCCATTCGATCGACCGATGTTCTATACATGCGCCAAACCTTGAATCATATAATATTGTTTGATATAATATTTATGTTTTATTATTTGATTATGTTATTGCGATCCATCATGAATGTTTGGTGCTTTCTCAAGCTATGTAATATTTGACTGACCTCAGATACTTCCCCCTTTGGTGCTTTATCAAAATATGATTTATAATATTTGATCTTCCGAGATTATAGGCTGCTAGGGCAATCAGCTAGCCATGGGCAATATTTTTTTGAATGCCTCTAAATGGAATTGTTCAATGATGATAAATGTTCTACCCATTCCCAAACTGTTATATTTATTCGTATTCATCTGAAAGTAATGTCAGTCTTGATAAAAGATACCACACTATTCAATCAGTACATACTTTGAAACTAAAATTATGAGTTGTTGAGTATTGTTGGAGTTGCAAATCTCCCCTATTTCGTAGGAGACATGTAGTCTCTTGAGGAGTGGTGTTTGTCTGATTGTGTTTGTCTGGTTGTGCTGCTCTTTAAAAACCTAATAACTTGATCTTATTGTTCATAGGATGGATGATATAGAAGCTGCAACTCAACCAGATGATGACCTTACTTTGCCAAGATCTGCTGTGAACAAGATGATAAAGGAACTTTTACCCCATGTAAGAGTTGCTAATAATTCAAGAGAACTGATCTTAAATTGCTGCACTGAATTCATTCTGTTACTATCGTCTCAGTCAAATGAAATATGTGAAAAGCGCCAGAAGAAAACTATCCTTCCTGAACATGTAATGGAAGCATTGCAAGAACTTGGATTTGGTGAGTATATAGAAGAAGTGAAAGATGTTTTATCAACATTCAAAACTCATTTGTCATCAAGGAACAGAGGAAATAAAAAACTTGATACCAAAGGGTTATCAGAGGAAGAGCTTATAAAACAACAACAAGCTTTATTTGCAGAAGCAAGGCAACAACAGTATGATTATGAGCTTGCTCAACACAATGCTGCTGTTGAAGCAGCTGCAGCACAGTCAATTGCATTTATACGTTCTCAGACATCTGTAAATCAGAATAGTGGGGATGATGATGACTATGACTGAAGTAAAATACATTCAAAATCCCATCACAATTTTATTGGAGATAAATGCTGTCCATATATTATCAGTGTTAGAATCATGTGGAATTAAGGTGATACACTTTATTTTCATGATGAAATTTGAATAAATCAAACAAATAGCTGCTAAATTTGGAGTTAAGATTTTGTTGCTGCTATATTCTTGAATCTTGACAAAACCAATTAGAATGGAACTATAATATTATCATTGTGTATGTGCTTGAAAATTTAGGCTATATAATATGTTGGAATTAGTTGGTTCAGGAAAGTGGGCTCTACAAAATTCTTTGTTCCCTTCCAATCATTTATTAAAGAAGGATGATATTTGTTGAAATGCTCTCATCTCAATTCTGCAAAATATAACAGCTAATTATAAATTGAATTAGAATTTTGTATCATTATTTTGATGGTTTATTGGTTTATGCTATGGTTAATATTGAATTATTACTGAATTATCGTTTGCCCGCGAAGATTCGCGGAAACAATCAACCTGCGGTTCGTTTTGTATCCAGCAGCCAACAGCAACTTGCTTCATGACGTCATCTTGGAATGTGTAAAGTGATTTGATCACCTAGGTATCACTTTAACATGCTACCGCTTACCGAGGATTACAGATATTCGCGGAAATGCACCATACAACATACTTTGTAATTTGAGATCACCTATATATACACACAGCATATATTAACATTAGTAAACGCATGATATTTATTATGCTAATAACTAATTAACGGAAAGTTCAATTCAAATTTATAATAGATATGAATAATCCTCTTAATTGGGTGAAGATTTTCCCGAAAAAACCGATCAAAAATATTAAATGCACTTCTTACAAACGCATTACACAATATACACAGACGCACGAACACTTTGAAATTATTAATATAGATTATCAAATTGTCTATTTTTAAGAAAATGTTTAACAATGCAGCAAACTCAGGCACTATGCCGTCACAGCCACTGAATTTTATGTTACAGAATTAGCAGCTAGACTGTAAAAGTATAATTTTATCAATGAATAATTTACACCACTTGCTGATATGTCCAGCATCCATCATTCATTTCTAAGTTATGATTGGTAATTGCAACTTTTCCAGTATTTTGTGTATATAACCTTTTACTATGATTTTATCAGTTTGAATGGAATGGAAGGGACAAAGGAGCGTCAACTTCACAACCTCTTGAAACGTGATGATACCCTTATTGGAATTATTGTTGCTGAGAAAGAGTCTGCCATTCCAGTTTTAACATCATACAATCCTTCAAATTCAGAGTTGAATGATCGTCACAGGCCCCTTATTGCATCCACTATAACTCTTATGAGGAATTCAAACAAATTGGGTAAATATATTGATCACTTTTGCCAAATATACTGGTTCGTTTTGTGTATAGGCTCTCCAAAACCGAGACGGTTGTCGTAGTAACCCCCTGCTGATTTGGTGACGTCAGTCCATTTCTTTCGGTTGGAACTAACGTAACTAAACCTCACGCATTCCGAAACAACGTTATTCTAACTTGGAATTATTAGAATTGACCAATTTCCTAATTTCTACAAATCGTCCACGTGAACTCACGTGCTGAAATGTAGCACCCAGATCTAATTCTTCGTGCATTAGTCGTATTTGAACCCATTTCAACGTTATCAAGTCGAAAATCGCGTGTAAATATCAATTTATTTAAATCACCTAATTTCTACAAAACGTCCACGTGAACTCACGTGATTCACTATTTCATCGTATATTTCCCACATTTAGTAACTGCGAGACATGAAGAAACCATTATTAGTTCGTCATCGTAACACAGAATAAGGCTAAAGTACAATTTTTCATCATTAACGTAATTTCAACCATTTTGCGGCTCAATTTTTAGAGGCTTAGCATGACAACATATTTCGACCGATCACCTTGAAACTCGTTTTATAGCTAAATCTCGAGGTCTAAAAGCAAAATATCGAAGTAAAACATATTCCGATGAAAACTCTCTCAGTTAGAGATGTTCAAAGTAGCGCAAAATAGCATTTTATCGCAAAATACGCTATTTTAGTGGTTTTACGCGATTTTGATGACGTCATCACAGCACCCAAATAGGCTCAAACCATCTTCCCATATAGCCTATAAGAAATTCCGCCTTAGTACAACATACTTTGGCCGATCTCATCTCAAGATAAGTCGTAGTTCTTGACATCTCACTCATTAAAGTTTTGTCCTAAAATTTCGACATCGATTTTTCACCGCACCTTAGAAAATCGCGTATATATCGATGAAAAATCGAGATAGCCCAATGATCAGTTTGATTTTCTGAAAGCTCTTTAAATTTCCAACCAACGATTTTTCAAAATTTTGAGCTATCTCCATTCCTTCTTGGTGAAAATGCGCTCAAAAACGACCTATTTTCGCTAAAAAGCAGTAAAATTTCGCTAAGTTGATGACGTCATAATGACGTCATAATGACGTCACCAGAACTTCTCTTATAGCCTATTACATTTTCCTATCTTATATCTACAAAACCTGACCTCGATCATGTCTCTACCATTTGTGGAACTTGAGATCTCATCGATTTAAATTGGGTCCCAAATTATCATCATCTTATTATAATATGATATTATTATTAGTAGTAGTACTGTGACACCGAATTCTCTCATATATAGCCCTGGCCAGTTACGTTACTGTAGCGCCCGATCTAAGTATACGCGTATCTATAAGAACGGTTGTTCTAGACCTAAAATTTTACGACGAATCGTTCTAGATAGGTCCTGACTCTCTATTTCTTTTTCTTTTTCTGATATGCAGGGGGTTACCGCCCTGGCCAGGGCGGGAATCTATTCAATTCATTCATATCAAATGATAATTTATGATTAAATAAAGATATATATTATGTTGTCCTTCTCTTATCAGGCCTTGGGGACACTAAAAGGGTATGCACCACATATGATGACAAGAATGTTGTCAACATATTTTATCGACAGTGGATAATCATTATCATTGGACAGAAAGAAAGCTCCCTTGGTTTGTTTTTGTAAATAACACCTGAATTTCCTTTCTAGTTTGTCAATGATTAAAATTATCATCAAACTGGTTTCTCAATATTTACCTGCAGTCAGTGAACCTTTTGAATTTGTTGTGTAAAAAAGGGACATAATTTTCAACTTGATCAGAAGGATGACAAGTAGAATGGTTAGCAGCATTTTCTCAAATTTTGAAAACAATGAACAAGACGTTGTATTGGCTACTACTAAACATTATTATATCTAAATTATATTTACAGGAGGTATGCTGTCTCTCGAAGAAGATATCTACCAGTGTATCGAGGACCTTCCTGTCATACCAGTTGACTAGAATTCATCAAAAATCGATAGGTTTATTACTAAATGATGAGTATGTGACCCTTACCTAACAAAGCACTGTGCAGTTTGCCTTCAGGGAGTTTCAAAATGTTTTTAACAGATTTCTAATATTACTCTTGTCTAGTTATGTAAGTTTAATGCGTTATCATCATCCTGCAATAGGTGTTACACATTGTTGGCTGAATTTAAATTTAATTGATGCAGAACAAATAAAAATATATCAATGGAAGTATTTATTGTTAATGATTACCTTTATAATATCTTACTGTGGGCAAATACTTCGTTGTCATGATATATTTTTGAGGATTTTGTTTCGGTTTAACCTTTGACAGAATTTGCAATGTATTGTAATTTGATGGGTATTATACACAATAATAATTTTAATGATTTGTTTATGTGTTTATAGATTTTAACAGATGATTCTGTATTGTTGAATTTGTACCTTTGATATAGTTGTTCTTGCCTCTTCTCCGATTCACATTCCTCATGCTGTAACATTTACAAAATTTAGATAATATTCCTAGAAACAAAGTTCAGAAATGCATGCTTCTGTTTAATAAAACTCCGATCTAAGAAGGGCCATTTTCACCTCTATCTAATCAGCAGGAAGTCATGGCATCTCGAGTTGTTGCATCCATCGTCCCAGGGTTGAGGACAGTGCAGAGGTCTCTGGTACGGAAGTTCCACAATGCTCCTCCTAAGAACCCCCACGGAGAGAACCCCTGGCCGTACGACCAGCAGAAAATCTTCTTCCTAACTGGGGTATCTGCCTTCGCCATTGCTCTCTTCACCGCCCAGAAGATAGAGCTATTCAAGCCTAAGTTCGGTGAGATTGACTGGGAGAAGATCCGAGCGGAGCGGAATGCTGCTGTGGACGAGGCTGCTGCACCTGAAGATGACGAGGACGATGATGATGACGAAGACGATGACGAATAAGTCATACATCGCACACATCTTTTAGTGTGTTCTAGAGGACTCGAACTCATATTGTGTAACATAGTGCTAATACGTCAAGTAATTTATTCTAATTGTGTCATGTGGAGTTGTATTTATACATTTGAAATAGTATTATTAGCCTAGTTGCTAAAATTGCTAACAGAATATTTAGTTTTTCATGGTAGATTGAAACTTGAATTTGGATGAATCATAGCTCGTGAAGTCCTGATCAATCCGAATAAACTAACACCGACTAACATTTAACGTCTAGGTTCATTCATTATTAGCTTGTGTAAATAATTGATAATTATATTTTGCGTGCTGAAACTAGATAATGCCTACTTTAATTATCACTCTTATTTTAAGAAATCCGATGAGCTATGAGTCTATTTATTATGTATCCGACTTCCTGTGCAATATTTTGATAAAATTGTATCCCACACCATTTGTGATTTTCCTGTCGAATTTCCTCTACCAGGTATCTATTGAACATATAAATCCAAGTATCTGTATTTATTAAGAGCAAAATAACAGTGCAATGCTCTGCGACCTGGCGCTTTATTCCACGGTCCACCAGCCAAACCCCTGCTCACAAGATAATGATTAGAATTAGAATCACTTAAATATTAAATCAGAATGATATTATGATCGTGTCATTCATCTTGGCTAAGTTATTTTGATAGCTTAACCAAAATGACACCTGCAAGAATGATTGGCTTCATAGCTGCTGTGAAATATCAGCGCTAGAGTTAATACAGTTTTAATCATAGAATTCTTTCGCCAAAGGTGACATTCTGTATCAGTTGGATGATATTACAAGACTATTCATAACTGGCACGTATTCTCAAGTATTTGATCCCCACCCTTTGTATGGACCTCAGTTTTTTGTCTGTTATGTGCCAGTTTATCTTGATTTTGATCATCAGTAAAGTCAACCCCAAGGAAATCTTCTATGCTCATAGATATCCGTATTTTGTACAGTATCCGTGCTACTTAATTGCATTAGTGGTATTTATAATCACAAATAAATATTTCCAAGGCTTCAGCTTACATTCCCACGAATTTAAGTCAAGCCTAAATCCGGAAATGCCAAAAATGACAATCTATTTGCCTTTTGAAGAGGAACAAGAATTGCGCCTGCCGGCACATTTCTTGTCCATTGTTCCCGTATGCAGGCGCTTAATTTCCCTCCCCCAGCTAGGAGGTATATGATCACGATCGACGAAAATGCGTAACGCGAACGAGTGATTGTATCACTGAGAGTGTGCCAGTGTGAGTGTTTGGTTCAGAGCTCAGTAGTTCATGGGAAAGCCGCTTAAGGGGGCCGGGGGGGGAGGGGGGGTCCGAGGTCGATTTTCGTTTTTTCATTGTTTCTGATAGAGCTGAACGCCAGCTACCAGTAGGTTTTACCCCATGAAAAAATATTGTTCCTAGCCAAAGTTATGAATTTTTCAAATCGCGAGTTCACCTGTAATTACAGTGCGCACGCAAACTTACGACGCGATTTGCCGAAAATAAACTTTAAAATCTATCTCCTCATACAGTTTTTTGAGGAAAACCCTTGAAACCTAGGACATAAAACAAAACTTGAATCAGAGCCGATTTTGATTTAGCCTCAGAAGTGAAAATATGGCCTCTCAAAGTTGGCTCCTGTCCCAAAAATAGTCAAAAATGACGATTTTCAAATTTCAAAAAGCCATATTTTCACTTCTGAGGCCTAAATCAAAATCGGCTCGATTCAAAGTTTTGTTTAATGCCCTAGAAAATAACTACCAAGTTTTCAAGGGTTTTCCTCAAAACTGTAGGAGGAGATAGATTTTAAAGTTTATTTCGGCAAATCGCGTCGTAAGTTTGCGTGCGCACTGTAATTACAGGCAAACTCGCGATTTGAAAAAAAATAGGAACAATATTTTTCAGGGGTAAAAACCTACTGGTAGCTGGCGTTCAGCTCTATCAGAAACAACAAAAAACCGAAAATCAACCTCAGACCCCCCCGGCCCCCTTAATTTTCTCGGAGCTACAAGCTGGAGTGCGCGGCGCAAACGCTGGACCCTCTGCTGAAACAGAATAGTTAGAGGGAAAATATTTCTGTGGAAAACTTTTCAATATTTATCATGATCTTTGCTTCGATTCTAAATTAACATTTCTTGGACGCTCTACATAATTATTTCAACTGAAATCGTTATTCGTGTGGCTTGTTTGACTTAAACAGCGCCGCGCACGAACTTACACCAACAATCTCACACCTGCGCAAGCGTTTGCGCGCGCGCGTTGTTCGCGCGCAAATGTAAGAGTTGCTAGGAGACTCGACTGCATGACGAATTTACACCAGTTTTATGACGAATTTACGCCACTTTTATGACGAATTTACGCCACTTTTATGACGAATTTACGCCACTTCCATTTTCCGGGCACTTTCCAGAAATTACAGTAGTTGTATTGCAAACCTCGACCTGATATACACATATCGTATTTCTCACCTTCCCAAACCACGATCTCTGCCAACCCTCTCATTTGCCTTTTTGTATTCACAAAAAGGTCAATGGGGAAGGAAAAAGTTCATGATTTAAGGAATAAATGATGATTCTGTTCTTCAACAGCTTTACCAGCACGTTTTATAGATGGTGCCATATATAGGAAAAACGTCGGTTTATTCTCACCATGCCATAGCAGATAGATCATGCGCCGATCACTGGAGACCCTTGCTGAGCAGCATGTTCGAAACTAAACATTGAAGTTGAGCGGTTCTGCATATTCATACTTATATACTGCACCAGGTGTTCTAAACACAGAATTGGTATTTAGATACATGGTTCACATGTGCTGTAAACGTGTTCATTTTAGCGGCCCTGTTATTAATTCTATATTTAACCACCATCATATCAACCTTACAAGGTTACAGATTATAGAGCAACCTAGTTTACTGTGGCTACTTTAGTACAAATGATTGGTTTTATTACCGACGTATTCAAGTATACATTATTATTTTTCTTCCGGTTTCTTCTAGCTACCTTAGGAGGTCTATTTATGTGGGTTGAAATTGCGGTGTTTGAAATTTTGGTAGGTTGAAAATATGGGGATTTTTTTCAAAAATCCCCAAATTTCACCCACCAAATAAAATTGGGTGATTTTTCTAACTTTTTGCTGACAAATGAAAGATTTTTTGCGGAAAACAATGGAAAAATAGATTGATTCTAATATTACGAATCGAATTCTTGATCGTCTTCCTGAGCCTCTGCTTCATTAATTACTGTTCTAAATTTTTGAATTTCAATTGTTTTAACCATTTGACTTTGACTAAATTATCTGTAACTATCTGAAAACTCATCTCTGATACGAAATTGTACTGTTTTAGTACAGATAGTTCAAGAAATTTCGAAAGCGGGTTGAATTAAATCGGGGAGTAAAATTGTGGCGGGCAAAATTTTGGTAGGTTGAAAATATGGGGATTTTTTCCAAAAATCCCCAAATTACAACCTTTATAAATAGACCTCCTAAGGTACTATAGATCCTTATTTGTGCTTCAGCACTCAGGTCTGTATGAAAACTGTATCATGTATAGTTTTGTTTGATAATTCGTGGTGGGCTGAACGATAATGAATAAAAATTATCATTTTCTGGGTCATATTTTCACTCATTCTGAACTATACATTATAGAAGCGTTTAGTACGTAGATCTATCATAGTTATGTCCTGTTCTAACGTACCAATGACCCTTTGCTGACCCCCACTCATCCCCCGCTGACCCCCTACTGACCCACTACTGACCCCCTGCTGAGTGCTGACCCCTGCTGACACCCTACTGACCCCCATATAACCCTCTGATGACCCCCTACTAACCCTCGGCTAACCCATCTGTCCACCTGACTAGGTGCACATGAAGCGTGTGGTGGGCTGATGTCCCAGACTCCTGTTTCCTCGCAACAACAGAGTGTCATTGCCAACCTCACCCCCTTTGTCATCAATGGACAGACCGTGTACATTGCCCAAGTGAGCAATGACCCTCCCTTCCAACAAGCGTCCCAGGCTGCTTCCCAGCCATCAGCTCGCCAACAAGCCCCCTCCTCCCAGCAACGCCCTAACATGTCCATGCTGGGGTCCACCACTTCCATAACCAGTGCTCGGGTGCCTTTCTCAGGGGCCATGCACCAGGTCACTGCGCCCAGTGTGACCGGACACAACACAACACTCAGCGGACTCAACACGACTCTCACAGGACTCAACACGACCCGCACAGGACTCAACACGACCCTCACCGGACACAACAGTGCGTTGTTATCTGGACAGAACCACCCCGTATCTAACTGCATAGTGGGAATCACCACCAATACTTCGAGTGTCATGGGCCTGACCACCATCCCCTCCCCTTCTTCAGCTGCAGTCACCTCCACTCCTATTGTAGTGGGCGGAGTCCAGGCTTCCAGTCAACTTCAGATCAAGAACTCTCTGACAATGAACTCTGCTGCTCTGAAAGCAGCGAGCAGCAACCTCAATGATCTTGTTATTAACGCTAATCTGAACAGCGCGGGAGTTTCCCTCGATAACATGCCTCCTAAGCTGTTCAAACAGGACATGACTCAGACTGTCCTGGGATCCGACCACAACACCTACTCCAACTACATTCACAAGGTAATACAATCATGGCTTAAAACTCATTATATGGCATTAGTCATTCAGCCCTACAGTGAATAGCATAATGCAATCAATATTATATAGCTGGGTAATATGTTCACTGTCTCACTGTGTAGATTGTACATTGTACATTGTACAATGTGTATTTTATAATCTACATTATGCAGTGGGTTACCTCTGCAGCATTTAGCGGTTTTATGTTATACTTTGTTATGTATATGACTTATTAACTACCTCTAAGTGCACATTGCACAAGGGTAGGGACAAGTGCCTTAAATATGGTATAATGACGCAGTTTATTTGAAGCTGGATGTTTCTAGCTCCGACGCTCTATACACTGTATACAGTGTACAGTGTATACTGTACAGTGTATACAATGTACATTGTATACACTGTATATTGTATACATCGTGCATCGTATACACTGTACACTGTATACACTGTACAGTGTATACAATGTACAGCTCACTGCACTGTATACAGTGTACACTGTACAGGGCATGCCCGTTACAGTGTATGCAATGTACATTGTATACGCTGTTCAGCGTATACAAATGTACACTGTACAGCTCAGTGCACTGCATACATTGTAAAGTGTAAACTGTAAACAGGGCACTATATACAGTGAACAGTGTATACAGTATACATTGCAATCTGTACATTGTACACTCTAATCGAGCACTGACGAATGTGCTATCTGTGCTCAGTACCTCATCCTCCCCAGATATCTAAAGGCGATGGAATGAGGAAGCTGCTCCTCCCATGGCTAGTGGAGCACCTTGACAAACGCTCCTTTGAAGGAGTGCGGTGGATAGACCGTAACATGGGCGTGTTCATGTTGCCATGGATACACGGCAAGAAGAAGGAGTATGCTGAGGATGTGGACGGAGAAGTCTTCAAGCAGTGGGCAATTAACACAGGTACTTCCGCGCTACTTTTCCAGAAAACTAAAATGCATGCGTTAAAGTGTTATCCTTTATTCCTCAAGATTTATGATTTTTGTAATAAACGTATTTTGTTACCGACGTCATAATTGTTGTTAATGAATGCCTTCGTTTACATGGGAGATTGAAAAATTAATTAAGCCCATCTTCGAAATCAAATCACGAAGTTAAATATTAAATGTTAAACTTTATTTTGTAATCAAACATCAAAATCATTAAAATAATCACAATAGGTAAATGAAAGATCACTGTGCAGAATTCATCGAGTTCAAAATCTATCGCTCCTTGTAAACTGACATAGCAGTGTACTGAAGAAGTCTTAATATTTAACGGGCGACGGACTCTTTTCTCTTTGAATACGAATCAGTAATTCAACTCAATGTTTACGAATCTTATTCAACAGGAAAGCAATTACTACCGATTAATAAAGTTAATGTTCTCTATTTTTCCGCATCACTGCTCGGTGGTAACAGTCCTGTCATCTTCTGTTTGTGAGCTGTCCGGTTGTTCTCCAGTTTCTTGTAAAACTTCCACTCCAGATCTCACTCCAGTTTTTACTCCTTCAACTGAGTTGAACCCAAACTTGCAACTGATCTTCTTCACTTTTTCCTCTGGCAAATTCCCGAGACTTGGAGGTCATGAGAAGGAATACGATCGGGTCAAAACACGTTTGAACGAGCGATGGTAGGGCATTCATGGCAAAATAAATGGCAAACACTTCGTATATGGTCCTATTACTGAGGTTCCACAACTGAAGTGTTGACGTGGTATAAAAGTTGAGGATCATCAGACCTAAGGTAGCATTATTGAAGTAAGTGAGTAGGAGCATCTTCAGTAGGCTAATTTGTCTTTTCCTCACGCCGCATCCCCTTGTCACCATAAGGTAAACGATTGCAGTTTCAGCCAGACAAAACGACACCACACCGGCAGCTATAGGTTGCCCGTAGTACAGCATCAACCCCTGGACTCTGCTGACTCCCACGAACTTTGATACAGCCAAACCCAGGGGTGGTATGAACCATTTCTTTGATATCCTGTCGCTCCCAAACAGTAGTATAAAGTGAAGTACGGTTGTGTAGATCCCTGCTGTCACCAGGAAAATGTAGACAAGGGTCGGGCTAATCCGTTGGAAGGGGAATATTATCTGAATAGACCTCACACAGCCCAGAAGAGAGAGGGCATATTGCGAGTACTGAACTAGAACCCAGCAAAACCATGAGGAAATCCTGTGAAATAATGAGACCTGACCGGACTCTATTCCACAGAAACCAGTGTAGTGAAACTTTCCTGTTGGGTCCAGGAACAGGGATAAGTAATGTGCCGAACAGATGAGTCCAGTGAGGAAATCTGCAGCTGCAATCACTCGGAAAAGTAACTTTGCAACGGAGAATGGTGGTTGTCGGTTGTAGAGGAAGACCACGGGGTTAGTGACAGTTGATATGATACACAGCATGATTGTCAAAACAGAGTATAGGTTTGCATATGGAGAATCGTAAGGGTGAGGATCAAAGAGGTTGGTAGAGTTAGTTCCGTTGTAGTAACATGGTGATGGCGTTGTTGATGTCATGTTAACAGTTCAAAGTGGTGAGTTGGAGAGGTTAAAGTTCCTATTCCTGCACTGTGGGTCATGGGGCGGTGTCTAAAGGGAAACTTGCCGGACTAACAAACACACACACACATAGAAATGTGATTTAACGAAATAAGCTACTATTGAAATGTTTTATTAATCAGGTGCTACGGTGGTTCTAGCATCTGCCTTGCATAATTGCCACTTTAATTACTTTAGCTGTGCATAATTTACTTATAGTGGTAATCTTAACGATCTCAGAGCCTTGATTATCATTTCTAATTAGCTCACAGTTGGTGCTATTCCTTTTACTTTACTTCTTGAATCTCAATATTGATATTATATATCTGGATCATTGGTTTGGTTGCAGCTGTACAGCCATTACAGTATAGAAGGTCCGAGTTTGTTATTGCCTTCAAGTTACATTACCCCAACTCCTTTGGCATGGACAGAAGTGCCACATAGAACTAAGTGCAACTCTGCTGAATTCCATCTGAGTTTCACGATCCAAAAGACCCAGTGCTAATTTCAAGGTCCCAACGCAATGGGGTATATTCATGGCTTTTTGCATATTCCAATTTTCCACGAAATCGATTTTTCCTGAAAAAGTTTTTGAATTAAGCTCAATTTACCTTCATACTAACTAAAGAATGCATCAATTGCTATTGAAAAATATATTTATACCAAATAAAAATATGGTAGGTAAAATTATGTTTTTGATGTGCTGTCCTCCGCAGGACGTTTCCGGCCGAACGAGCCACCGCAGTACAAAACATGGAAAGCAACGCTGAGAAACGCACTCCACAAGCACCCACAGATTCAGGAGATGAAGGAAACGGGCAAGTCAGGGCTGTACAGAGCTTACAAAATATCAGGTACATCATAAAATGTACATTGTACACTGTACATTGTACGACTTAGGGCTGTACAGAGCTTACAAAATATCAGGTACATCAGTAATAATCCGTATTTGGTGGTTAAATCCCTAGAACAATACGCGAGAATGCTATGTTGTTATTTGAATTTGATAGTTGAGTCAAATGAAAGTGGTGTTATTTCTTTAGTTCGTTGATGACCGGATGAAGTTTCTCGGGTTTTCTTCTCAGTTCTCATTCCATTACTTAAAAATTCTCAATGTTCAACTTACAACTCATTACAATATGTTATACTATCCGGTTTAAATGTTATATACCTACCTTTTGGTAATATCATACCATTTCAATATTTCATCGCATACCATTTCGTTTCAGTTTCTCTCGAATTCTGTTTTTGAAAAGGTTGCCACCCCGCAAAAGAAATCAGATTCTGGTTCCAGTATGAAGACATCGCCCGACGCTTACATCATGGTATGAGTAGCAAGTTAATCAATCTGATGAAATGAATGTAATGTGAAATGGTATACTATTTGTGTGTACTGTGTGAGTGTGTGTACTGTGTGTACTGTCGGTGTGTCTTTGATACGAATATGCCGCCTTACTAATGTATTGAAATTTTGCCAAATAATGGCTCATCAAAAAGGAACTGAAGACAAAACCGAATATTTATATTTTTTTCATGAGTAAGTGATAACATTTTATGCTGTACATTGTACTAAACTACCTAACACCTACAGTCAAATTTGAGTTTGGTTACGATGAATAAGGAAACATGTACCAACTAAAAGTGCGCACTACTAAGTTGAATATCACCAGCTCCCTCCTGAGGAATTAATAATTTTCTCACTGTAACATTCCCATCAAACACTGTAAAATTCCCGTTGAACTATAAATTTGCCACCAAACGCCCATCCAACTCCTTGTTCCCATCCCAGGGCCCGCCTCCGTCGCACTGTGGTAGTGATCCCAAGACTCCGACGAACAGCCTGGTGTCAGCAGCTACCATGCTCAACTCCCCTCCTCTCACTCCCCTTACTCCCCTAACTCCCACTATTAGTGATAGTGGGAGTGTCAAGGGAAAGAGCCCTCAGGAGATCAAAGCTAATGACGTAAGAGTGGGAATACGGGTTGAGGGATTCCTCTCTAGATGTAGATTTGAATAACGGATTACGTTATCTAAATATTATATTAGCAAGTTGATTCATTCTATCTGAACATAACTAAACGAAAGGAATTTCTCTCTGAACGGCAACTAGAACCACCCATCACTCAGATCACTGCCCCTAACCACACCCTATCATTTCAGGGTGGGGTATTCTCGCCTCTCTCCAACACCTTCAGTCCGAGTCTATCAATAGACACGGAGTACCCTAGTGAGCTGGAGATGAGCCCAGCGTCAAGTGTTGTCACCACAGTCGATGTTGTCAGCAACTACAATGACAACAGCAACAACAACAACAACTCTTCCTCGTCTGCACACCACATACGGAGTGCTAGTGGAACTGTACTGTCTGATATAGAGGAGCTTCTCAAACAAGCGGGCGTGAGTTGGGTAGTGATCATTTTATTTATAGACTTGGTCATCAATGGGAATTCTATTGGAATTTCACATGGAAAATACTGTACGTGATTAGTTTTTATGACTTAGTTTCGAATAAGTACATCATGTACTTATTTGATACATGTACTGTACATGTATCTTCCAAAAGTTCATCAAGTGCATAGGTATGTACATAGGTATGTACATTGCACGATAGTATAAATTCGTTGCTTTTCAGTGCTGCCAATGATTGAGTTAACTTACTGCAGGTATCCTCTCAGAGCGCTGAACCTGATACTGATATGCAGATTGAAGATGACAACTTCGATACGTTCAGCGATATTCTTATGAACGGGGTATGCCTTTTGATCATAATTACTTTACTAAAGTCTACTAGTAAGATATTTTGGATTTGATAGGTAAGTGCGAGTTTTTTAACCGCAAATAGTACGATTTAGACGCTACTTATGACGTATGATACGCAGGTAATCAGTATCATTGAACTCCATATATTATATCACTAATCTTTCTCATTTCAGGAATTTCTAACTAATCCTGCGAAAAGTCCTGCATTGGAAGGCAGACAGAAGCCTCCCGTTACTAAGACAACCACACAGTACCAACAGTCAATGGAGCAACAGCAAAGGACACAGCAACAAAACCTACCGCAACACTCGCAGTTCCAGCGACCAGCTGTCCCGAATAATCGGAAGTCCCTTCCAAAAGACGCTCACTCTCAGTCGCTCATCCAGCAAAGCGGACAATTAGCCCAAACCTCGCCTGCGGCTCATCAAGTTAGTCAACAAAAACAGGGTACCCAACAGATGCTACATCACCACAACGCACCAAAAGGACAGATGTCGTTACAGCAGAAACAAGTACTACACGAGCAACAGCAACTCCAGCAGCAACAGCAACATCTGAAGCAACCTGGACAGCAACCTCTACACCACAGCAACCCGGCTCAGAAGAGTCCGCCAATGTCGCTACAGCAACAATTCCTGATGCAGGAGCGACGGAAACAGCAACAATACCGCACTGAAAAACAGAGCCCAGACCCTGTCGGGGTACCACACCCTAACCTCAACCAAGAACAGAACCAAAAGCTGGCAGAGTTGAAGAAACAGCGGGAAACCCTTAGGAAGCCTCTGTCTAAGGATGCTGTGGCTGTGTCTCAACAGTCGAAGGTGGACGAGTTGCCGATACAGGAGTTACTGGGTTCTGTGTCGGAACCCAGGCGACTTGGCAAACGGCCAAGATTGGAATCTGGCGCTGATCTTTCTACTGAGGTAAGAGCATTGTGCGAAAAGATTAATTTTCATTAACATCTTCCAAATTCCACCAGCACAAATTCTGCTGAATATTTTCAGTTAAATCAGAGATCACATGAAGTGTCTCTTCTATAGTTTATCGTTTGACGTTAACAAAATATGGTGCATACATTCGAACCGATAATTTGGCTGATATTAAATATCCTTAAACGCAAAATTTCCCGAAATTAGCTTCTGTACCATAAATAAAATTTGGTTTTCGTAACGCGCAACGACATTTAGATGACAAATTTGAAGCTTTCTGCCGAGTTCTCGCGCGTCTTTTGAATCACGCGCGCGCACATCTAGCCACGCTCCGTCGTAATCGGACCATTGTAGTTTTGTTCTTCATCATGCATTCGCGGATGTACGTACGTAGTGTCGTAGTAGAGCTATACATATGCAATTTTATAAATGTACACTGGTTGGCCAGACTTGAGATACAAGGCATACCACGAAGGCACGAAGTTTAGGAAGTATGAATGTAACGTGAAAGCAAGTAAACTGCAACCTCTCGCGAATGCATTTAATAGAGAACAGAGCTGCTCTGTCCCGATTTTATTTGTAAACGGCTTTTCGTCGCCCGGCCTGCGCTGTTGTTTTGAAATTCTCTCCATCGAAATCTCTGGTATTGTATTTAATGATTAATTCTTCCCAGGGACTTACGACTGTGGTAGATTACTTAGCGAAACTCAAAGAAATTGGACTTCCAAAGAAGCAAAGTGAGTTGTTTCTTGATGCTTCACTGCCTGAAATTTCAAAATATCCTAAAAACTGAGTGTAAGGGGCATTTAGCGGTACATTCATGACTTTTAATCATCTTACCCCCCAAATTACACCGCTTCTTTCCGCAGGTCCAAACAGCATGGCTATCACTATCTACTACAAGACTGTGGGGGTTGCAGCGTACGGTATTAGCAACCCCGTGGGGGCCAGACTGTACTACTGCTCGAACCAACGTGTACAGGTATGTGTGCATTGTACAAGGGTGTGTAGTGTACACTGTACAGGTATGTTCGTACTTTACAGGGGTGTGTAATGTACATTGTACAAGAACAAAATATTACTGGAATGACAGAGTGCCAACTGAGAAGTCGGGGAATGTATTTGAGTTTGGTGAAATGTATGGAATAGGAATTCCATGTTTGATGTTTCAATGTACATTTATCATCTTGTTTTGTCATTTTGTGTACTAGTTCAATGCATGTTAAATGGTCCATGAGTAGTTCTGTATATCATCTAGTTCTTCAGTGAAAACATTTGTAAACGAAACACTGCCAACTATCTAATAAACAAATATGTTTACAAGATGTGAGTTATTGTGCTATACTCAAAACACATTTCCAGTGTGTATTAGGAAATCACACACAATAAATCCCCAGTATGTATGTATTTACTAAGTTCCCCACCTCAGGTCACAGACGAGAAGACTACGAACGAGCTGTACGGTCCGCAGGACGCCACGCAGATCTGCATGCCATGGTGCCGGGACAACACACCCACCCAGACCCTGCTAGGGACCCTGACCCGCGGGGTCATCCTCCAGGAGGACCAGGGGGACATCTACGCTACCAGGCTGTGCCAGTGCGCAGTGTTCTTTGGGGACAAGAGAGGCGTCCTCACCAAGCTCGAACGGTGCGTGGGTTTGTTTTTATAGGAGGGTGAAACTTCCCCCTATAGGTGGATGTTGAAACAAGCAAATCAAGAGGCATTGTACCATAGAGCATTGATATTGGCAGGCACTTTTCATTGTGATATACTGCATTAATCAATCTCCATTTTTCAGGGGTCAGAAAGTCAAGATATTCGACTTCAAGACGCGCTTCCTCTCCCTCTACTTCCAACATCTCCAATGTCAGAACGGTGGTAACAACCAAGGGGAAACAGTCCTGGACCCCTTCCCAGACCCAGACGTGATGCTGAGTTTCGGACAGCGTTGGGATGACCGGAGACCCATCGAAAATACCCTTATCTGGGCCAAAGTATGGGTTAAAATCGTACCTATTATGTTTTGAAATTCATTCTAAACTGATTGTGTTTCCAGTTTAATAATTTTTAGTGATTCTTTGCGCTATCGATACTTCTCGAATGATCCATTAATTTGAACTCATGTTTTTAACAGTTCCTTCGTGGATTTCTCTGATCTTTGATTTCTCTCCCTCCTTAACATCCACCCCTCCCAGGTGATACACATGCAGTCGAGACAACTGACCCTGGACTTCACCCAGCTCTTCCCCCCTCCTCCTCCCATCGCAAATGAGGACTGCATCCAGTTCTCCGAATCAGACCCCTACGACAGACTGGCTGATGCGTTTAGTCTCGCCCTCTGAGACTCCTCCTGAGACATCGCACACGTGCTGCTCACTCTTTCTTGAACGTGCAGGTGGAACCTTCAGGAAGTTATCACTATTTCAAGTTCTTAGGACAATTCACGTGGTGGTTTCAGGAAATTATCTTCATACTTTGTATTGTGATTTAAAGAAGTTGGGGTGGATGGACACCCGGAATTTATAATGTTAAAGAAAATGCCATGAAGTTATAATCATGTGGCACCAGTAGCTTATTCTATATCTTCGAGCGCTTTCAAGTTTTACTCAAATGGCCGTGACCGGTTGGAAAAGTGTCAGACTTACAAACACTATGTCTTCATGAGACTCCTAGATGATTGATGATTGACATCGGTTCAGATGGTTAAGATTTCTTGACTGATCACTGTTGATCATATCCCGTCCTTGAGAAAATTAGGACTATTTCAAGGTTATATTTGATGTTTTATAGTTTTACAGATGAAGTTGATTATTATATTATCAAGGTTTGCCCTTTTTATGTAAATATCGTGTAACATAGGGTTATTTTATCATACTATGCAAAGGGGTCGATAGTATCAAAAGGATCAATTGTTCCTAATCACCCGAATTCAGAAGTGAAAACTATTTCTGATGGTATCCAGGACATCGGGCAGTACTGTCTCGAAAAGCTGTGTTCTCATTCTCAATTTTAGTCTCAGAATCAATATTGCAAACTGCCAATATCCTTCATAGTTCATTACAAGATACATTTGCTGTCGCATTTTAGGAGCATGAATTTCTGAGCATACACTGCGATACTGTCGTTCCCTTCTCTATTATTTGAACAAGTACAAACTATGGATCTCAGTATTCAGGAGATATAATTGGGGCATCTTATTCTCATGTTTAGTTTTCCAGGCACAAGTATCTGGATGAATTTGTTCCAAAACCTGACTTATGTTAGGGACGTTAAATATTCTTAGCAAGTTTGAGAATATTAGTTATATTAGTTAGAGGTCAATTAAGAAAATAATGACACTAATGTTGAAAGCAACGTTTCAACATGATCACCATACCATGCGTGAGCATGATAATAATATGTTGATCTTTGTTCTCAAACTGACTAAACTTCTAGACTAGTGAAAATGATACTATATCTGATTCTGCAAAGCAGGAATGATGTTAACATTGCATGTTTGATTTCTTTTACCGATTTCTTCAAAAGTTTGGTTGGTCTTGGTCCTTGGAGTATATCAAGTCCATTATGAAATGATATAAAATACTTTTAATCACCTGATTAGTTTGATGTATTTTAATCAAATTATTTTTTTGAAAGATTAGATTCAATTATCACATGACCTTTTGTTAATATTTTGACATCTTTGAACTTTATTTTTCATTTGATTTCGAAGTAGAAAATTTCAGAAGACTATCAAATAATTATTATCAAACTATGGTGTCTTGAATTATGATATTTTTTATTTACAATTACTTTTAGCTGGCATGTTATTGATTTATAAATTAGTTAATTCATCGAAATATTTATGACCAAATCAATATTGTATTTATTGTAGTTCCAATCATTTGAGAAAGAAAAAGTTGTCATTTATTTTGTAACACAATGCAAGTAAGGAAATCATAACAGTTACAAACAGCAACCACTCGAAGTCGAAGTTCACAATGAATCGAATGCATCGACAATTGCGATTCATTGTCTACAATGGTGAGAGACATTGTCGACTGTGGATATTCAGTGTCGACAATGAAATCGTCATAGTCGACAACGAATTCATTATCGACGATGGCGATTCATTGTCGATAGCAACGACAATGAATTCAGAGTTAACAATGGCCATGCATCCATTTTCGTCAGTGGCGATACCGATTGACATAGTCGATAGATGATCGTCAATTACTTCATTCTGGACAATTAATTTATCGTCGACAATTGCGACAAGGTATCCATTGTCGACATTGTATCTATTATCGCCAATTAATCTTTTGTCCGACGGCGACAATGGATTCATTGGATTCGGCATGAATCACCATCGTCGATTAAATGACTTCAGTGTCTATAGTAAATCCTTTGTCGACAATGGCGATTCATTTTCAATAAAGGCAATAAACTTTTGACAATGACAATGTCGACAATTAATATCCTTTATTGCTGATAATGGCATTATGGTAACCATAAATTAAATGACGACAGATATATTCTGGATATTCAATGTCAACATTGTCGAAAATGTATCAGTATTGCCTTTGTTGAAAATCAATCTTCATTGTCGACAAGGGGTATACTCATATTGTCGACAATGGATGAATTGGTGACAATGAATTCGTTTTCGAATTTTGACGCGATGGCAAGCCGATTCAATTTCATTGTCGACAACTCGACAACTTTTCGCCTTTGTCGACAATGAATTCATTGTCACCATTGTTGACTATGAAGTATGAATTCATTGTCGCCCTTGTCGGACAAGGGCGACAATGAATTCATACTTCATAGTCAACAATGGTGACAGACAATGAATTTACTGTCGACAAAGGCGATTCATTGTCGACGAAGGCGATATTCATATTGAATGCATTGTTGACAAATACAATGAACCGCCATTGAATTGTCATTGATCGCATTGTCGACAATGGATGCATTGTGATTGTCACTTTTGTCAATAATTGAAGACTGAAGTTTGTCAATGCAAATGGTGATGGACTGATGGTGAATGTGATGGAGACCGAAATTTATGAAACACTGGAATAAAAATTTATTGGTCAGATTGTCAAATTCAGATCATTCAGACTCAGTGTCATGTCATTTTCAGTGCCACATATCTTATTCTTCTTTGTTGAACTTTGTGAGGGAAGTATCAGCTGGAGTCCCTATCTGAGTCTCAGACATCCTCGCCTATGGTATGGCAGGATCCCTTTCTGCTGCCCTTCCCCACACAACAGCAGGCACTGATCCACTGGGCTATCTGCCCTCTGACACTGCGTGTTGTTAGGAGGTAAGCCACCGGAGAGAGTCCTACTGACACCACCAGGACACTCCACAACAAGTCCACGAGGAGCACCACCTCGCCCGGCTGACACCCGTAGAACAGGTCGGGGTAGAGGGCCTGGGGCACCCAGGACAGAGTGGAGAGCGTGTTGAGTGCCAGGATGATGAGGATGGACCAGGGAACAGTACTCCTCTCCTTCTTCTCCTCCTTGCTGCTTGCTACAGTAGAGTTGAGGGGTGCATCCTCTGCTACAGTGCTGGTTCCACCAAGAGATGTGGCTCTGACACTGACAGCAGTGGAGGATGTCCGGGGGTACTTGGACTCACTCTCTGCTCTGAAGACCCTGTGTCGGATTATAATACGGTGGATGAGGCAGTAGAGGAGGATGACGGCAAGGAGAGGCAGGGCGAAGCCGAGGGTGATGTAGAGGGCGTAGAAAGCAGTGCAAAGGGTTCCTTCTCTGCTGTATCGGCACTGGATCACACCGGCTTGGTTGTGGAGGGTGTAGCTACACAGTCCACAGTTAGGAAGGAGGGAGATGAGGGCAGCTGTTAGGATCAAGCCGGTGAAACCTGTAGAGAAAGTGGTTTTTTAGAAAGAATTTAAAGCTGTAAGTCGAGGGTTAGGACTTATAGGAAGCAATCGAACAAGCAACTCTGAATATTGGTATCAAAGGCACACCGGATAGGTTTGACTTGGATGATATGGCAAATTCCATATGGTCCCCTTCAACTCCTCCCAAGTCCCCCACCCACCTGCAATCTGTCTTGGCATGGTCACCACCTCCCTCCACTCTAGTGGGTACCTCAGAAACAGGAACCTCACAACTGTGATGCCCAGCACTGCGTACCCCGGGAGTATCATAGCCACACTCTCCAATGGCTGGGTGATGGAGCACGAGGCCAGAGTCTGGCTGAAGAGACTAGATGAGAGGAGGGAGAGGACGAGGCAGATGGCGAGGAAGACTTGGCAGGCGGCGTAGAAGAGAACGGAGAGGTAGATCTTAAGGAGGGGTCGGAGGAGGGTGAGGGTGCAGTAGATCAGGAGGGAGGAGGAGAGGATGAGGAGAAGGAAGCTGGGGATGTAGACCACCTGGGCCAGGACTCCAGAGTCGTACGTGATCCGACCCTTGGGGAGACACGAGGTGCCGTTATCCTCGCGGTCAAGGAACGGGTTGATTATTTGACCCACTTCCTCGCTGTAACTCGGCGAAAGAGTGGCTTCTGTGAACCTCCCGAATATCAGGTCTAGAGGATCCATGGGGGTCGATAGTGGATCAGCAGTTGTCATTTTATCAAAATCCATACACGTACTTCTGGAAACAGTGGTCGTGTTTGAGGAGGTAATGTTTGAGATTTATTAATTACGTTGCACTTATTCAAAGTAATACGTAGTCCCGGAAGATAAATTCGACTTCTAAATTAGTTCTACCAGTACCAATATGATTATGATTGTCCACAAAAACAAAAGTAAATTCAACCTAACAAATATTTTTGTCTAGTAATTGAGTAAAATATTTTCATTTGATGGATCACTGAGCAAACGCCCAACCACGACTCACAACTCAGAAACTCAATATCAATCAAAATTGGTGCTGTAGGTGCCACTGATTTAATAAGAGGAGGTCTGTGAATACAATGCCTCTATATATAGCGACTTCCACCACATTTTTCGGGACGATTTACGCTATAAACCCCAGAATGAACGTCGAAATAAAACCGGTTCATTATAAAAAACAATAAAAAGTTAATCAAATTTGAGAAATCTGGACTATGAAATAAAAAGGAAGCTGGCCACAAAAATGCCAACCTGAAGTCCTGAACCTTGAGTCCAATGTTCAATTTTACCGTACCAACGGATGGTAAACTTATAGTAAAGCTAAAAGAGGTCCCAAGAGTTGAGTTCAAGTTGGCCAAAAATTAGTTTTGACCATTGGATCCATTAAAGTTAAACTTAAAGTGGGGAACAGACATTAATGTGTCCTGAGGGCTGAGATGAAATGTTATGTCCAACGATAACAATGGATACTAATATTAATACCGTACAAACTACAACGAGGTTCAGGTACAACGATTTGAAATTGAAGTAGAACTTGAAATAGAATGATGCAGAGAATATTTTCTTTTGGGCATAAAATACAAATTTTGCCGGCATTGTTAAAAATGAGAAAGATCAGAAATCTGTTATTTGATACTAGAAAAACAGCAGTAGTAGGTAATAAAAGAATCCTAACAAGTAGAAACTTAGGTTCAGTGGCAGTTCAGTGTAACTGTCATACAAACCATCCAAACTGACACATGAGAATATGAAATACTCGTTACTGAGTCACGCAGGGGCAGTAGTGCTTTTATCCTGGCCGACCATATACCTGAGTACCTGATCTTATCTTATCTTGTACATTACATCATTATCAAAGATATGACGATATCAATATGTCGTCACTTGTCAAATAATACCTAGATCCTAATCAGGTGATCATTTGATTTATGATTTGGTGGGAAAAAGTTGTTTGTTAATCTACTCACCTTCAGAGTCCCAAATCTGCTCTAAAGCTCTAAATGCTCGCGTGCTTTTATCAAAAAGGTACAAGGTGGTATCAGCAGAGTACACCATACTGATACAGATATTGATAACTTTACATAAACTAAAGCGAGTCCAATGCATAATGTCTCTGTCATGGAGTATCATAGTCAACGCAGGTTTTGACTGGGACAATCCTAGGCAAGATAGAGCCATACAGAATCGGAATTGCTGCCATTATCGCCAAATGCCAACGGATCCTCAGTCGCCAATGGATCCTGGAACCACCAATGATCAATGTTGCCATTTGATCCACTGTCGACAATATGGATCCGTTTGAACTTTAATCCATTTTCAACAATGGATCCATTATTACCATTGTAGACAATGGATCATACATAATTACAACTTTTGCTAACAAGAAACGTTCGATTTATTAGAATCCAATCAACGATCACTGTATTGTCTGAAATCTGGATCCAATTATCGTTTATAATTAAGTAATTATTGATTGGTTCCCATTTTCGATCAAGCAATCACGGCCATAGACAATAATTGGAATACAACAAACTCTCCTTTTGAATCCAAAAAAACAGAATTTGAACTAGATTTAAAGATTTTCTGAATTTGATTGGAAATGGAAATTGGAATCTATGATACAATGGTTATTGGTCTGAATGCAAACAGCAACCTTTGCATTTGATTGAAACGAAGATTCCTATCTAGCTGGATCCCACTACTGACTACAGTCTGGATTGGAATTGGGAATCTTTCGTGAACAAATAATGCAACTACAACTACAAGTACCCCAGAGTGTAGGTGCCTTTAATGACGACGCGCGCGCACAAATTTGTCAAATTCAATAACCAAACGTAAAAGCGTTACCATGGTTACGACAAATTTGCACGTGCACATGCGCAATTCAAGTATACAGGCATTCTTAACCGCACTGTTTGTGGATTTTAGTTTTATTTGTCTTCGTTTAGACACTCCCATCTTCGTTTTTATATCTACTGCCGAACATTTGGACGAATTCCAGACGCAATACTGAAAAAGGTCAGTGTTTAGTGATTAGGTTTAAATTCAATCTTAAGCTCAGGATTACCACTTGATCTTTGGGATTGGTTCAGATTGTTGTTTCGAGAATCGGGTAGGTTATTTGGGGGCAGAATCCTGCTTATATGGGGGAAATATTTCCAAGAAATCTTAGCGAGTTCTAACATTAATAATTCTCGCTGTTAATGTTCATGAAATTAAATCAAGATAAATTATTTAAATAAATTATTTAAAGCATTAGCCATAGCTGATACCTATTATTAGCCTATGTTTATTATTTAATATTGTATTTAATTTTGGCATAATGTATTCATAGACAGAAACTGCTCATTTGATGGTTTTCCTTGCCTTCAAGTTTAAAACTTGGTAAAAGGCCATGATGTAGGTACGCCTGGAGTGTATTTTCAACGTCGTACAAAATGTTCTTGAGAACTACTAATTTAGGTGCAATTTGCAACCATGTACCTTCATCCATACTTCCTAAATCATTAATGATACATATGGAAAAGCGTTCACATATTTCACATGGTGCCCCCATGCTGTATTATTTACCTTACAATACGCAACAGTTTATGACTTGATGTGGTAAAATCGGATCAAATTTCCATTTCCAAAAGGTGTCTGTTTGTATTCCACGCGTTTCTACGGTAAGCAAGGCATGGATTTCACGTCGTTATGGAGGAAGAGGAGGAAGTTTTAGAATCTTTAGAAGGTGCATATCATTCTGATTATCTAGTGAAGTTGAATCGGAAGTATGAAGTAGTATGAAGTAGTAGATTTGCGAGCCATCATGCTCCAGTGTCCACATTATGTCACATAGCTACGACACTTCTATCTTACTATTCTACTAATCTACAACCACCAGCTGCCGCAGCCATTGTGTATCGTTTGTTTGCTATTTACCACTTCATTTGATATGGCCACATAAAAGCCGATGAATGCTTGTCAAACCGTGATAGTCCTACCCCCTGCACAATGTATTCGAGCTGTTTCATTTGCAAGTACAAAATAAAATGCTTTGCACTACAGCTAATTGCATTTGCGCCGCACTTACGATTTTCATGTGCTAGTAATGTTTTGTCTTAATACTTTTGTTGTATGTTTTAGTATTTAAGATTTCAAATGTGACTTGAGCTCGACCAGTGGAGTGGCAGAATAGCAGAATAAGCTCGGTCGTTGCTTTTTAAGAAGTATGCTTTTGTATATTGTTGCCAAGCTGAAAATAATATACTTATAGTGTGGCAGTAGCACTAGCAGCATGATTGTAGTTTACTGAAACCTCTATTTCCTCAGAAAGGTCCAAGTCACCAAACTGACTGAAGAAGAGTCCCAGTTATCAGAACAGAGTAACCACCTTAACCCTGATTACGCCCTAAAGCAGCTTCCAAGACACTGAAAATAAGCAACTCTCAAGAAAGCTGAGCCGATTCTAATCACCCAAGGAGATTTTACTGGCATATCTCGCAGACCAATATATAAGCTAGTGAGCAAGACTTTGCCTCGAGATCGTAAGATGGTAGTGTCGGAGGATGTGATACTGGGAGAGACTAGGAACAACATGAACCCTCTCCTCGCTAAACCACCCCTAGGGAGACCCCTTACTCGATGCTACACTACCCCTTTCAATGCTGGCGAGGTAAGACACCATCCAGTACCGTGTTGATTTCCTGATAGTGGAGGAAATTTCAGATCAAAATTCAGTTCAAGCAACTGGAATCAATTTCTTTCCAGATTTTGATCTTTGTCCAAATATTAAAATTAAATAAGAATTTGTCAAGCTATAATTATTATAGGCAGCAAGAGTACCTGATCTGGATCAGTAGGAATCAATTTGTTGCAAGATTTTGATCTGTGTGGCATGCTGCCTGTTTACTGTTTTGAAATCAATTTATTCAGGATTGAAAAAGATGTAAAATTGAATCCCAATTTCAGACGTTCGGACAGAGCTACAACTTCATTGATGGCGGTGTGCCAGCAGCCTTGAACCACTTCAACATTTCGGTAGTCAAGCCTTTCACGAAGCAAGGATTTGTGGTAAGATGGATGATATGTACATGAACTTGGAGTAACGGGATCTTTCTTTTGAATTTTTCCCCTAATTTGAAAAAAACTCTTCTGTATAAATCGATGAGTGAAAAGATTGCATTCATACCTCCATAGTTTTTCAATTTCGATATTTCAATTTCAATTTTTCAATTTCAATTTTTTGGTACAAAAATTCTAATTTTTGAAACAATCCACAGAAAGATTTCATCACTATCAACAAACAGACAGTCGGCCTGGTGAACCCCAGCGAAATCCACGAGTACAGATCAAACAACGAAGTTCTTAAAGCCAAGTAAGCAGTGCTCAGTATTCCTTTCATTTTAGCTAAATTTTTGAGTGTCTCACAAGGGAGCTGAGCCTGACTTGAAACCTCAGTCATTTTGCCTCACCATCACATTATCTCACTCCCTCGACCTTAACCATAACCCTAACCAAACCAAACCAAACCCTAAATGACCCATTATTATAATCGTCAAATAATATGTATTTGAACTGCATTGTCTCACTTTAACCTGTTTTGGATGATTTAATAGGACCCAATAGGATTTTAATAGGACCCAATTCGCTCCAATTCCCATAAGTACCATGAAGATGAAGCAGTAAATACATTGTGTACTTATGTATTCAAATACACTCTTAGCATGTTCCAAGTAGCTCTAGGTTACTTGCCATCATTAGCATATGCAAGACAATAAGTATTAATATTATTGGCTCCGATTGATAAGTTACGTTTCAAGGGTTAAATATAGAACACTCGATATGTTTACTGTTTACTTTTCCTTGGTTGCTTTGGTACTTTCCATCCAACTTTACTCTATCCTAAGATAATTGCAGAAAATTTTTGTTAATTTTGTAAAACTTTGTCATGATCCGTAAAAAATCTACCATGGACAAAAATTTGAAAAGGCAAACATTTTCGTCGGGCACCCAAAACAAGAAAATCAACACTAGGTAGGTACAATTCATTAGAAAAGAAAACACCACTTTGCTGTTCGTCATCAAGTCATTATATGGACAATAGTTGGCTTTTCTGAAGCTAGCCACTGCAGCATTCACAGATGCGTTAAGCCGTTACGAAGCAATTTTACTGTGCAATCATACTATTACAATTCACACTTCGCATGGGGTCTCACATTGCCTCCACACTCCGCAATACACGGTATTCACTTAGCTAGTGGCAGTCGTAGAATTGTAGCGATTTTGCAGCGACCGTATCGATTTTATTGAATTTTCATCTTTTTTGTATGATTATTTACTCGTGAATTGTATCAACAATTCAGCACCCAATATCAATCAATTAGCAATTTGTGCCCAGGTCTGCCAAGACACGTGTCCTAAAGTACCCCAAGAAGATGTCCCCGGACTTCATGACGTTTGGAGTCCCCACCCGACCCTCCACCCCAGTATACGACCTCCTGGAGAACAGATACCAGGACAGGTGGATCCAAGCCATGAGGGATGCTGAGGTAGCCCAGAGAGAACAGGAGAAACAGGCAAAGAGGTTTGTGAACAGCAAACACATTCACGAAACCAAGACATCGCTGATGAGGAAGCAAGTGGTGAAGAGGGAGGACTCCAAACTTTGGCACATGCCCAAGTGGGGCAAAGTGAAGCCTTTCCTCAACACTTTCCCGAATGAGAAGGCAAAGGACATGGCCATGAGCAGGCATCTCAAGTCATGTTGAAGAGTGAAATACGTGAAAATACTTTCAGAGCATGTTCTCCTTTACTACCAACACGACTATACCAAGAACGGAATTTAGAGTTAACGCTTAAAAATGTTTAAGCATAATTTTCTCACTTTGTTTGGATTTATAAGTAACAGATTTTACATTTTAAATTTAACAGCATTAATCGCATTAATGAATGGTTTGTCTCTTTTCGCAAGTGCCATTAGCAAGCAAGCTGCATTTATGCATGAATTTTGTCCATAACAAACTGCAAGCTTAGTCACTAAATCATATGCTTTATTTAACCTTTGTATCTGTTCATCGTGAATAATTCCTAATTCTCATATATTCAGAACACTGTTTATTGCAAAATTTATAATTTGTCACCGGGTAGCAAATCGAATTGTGCGATTAAAATTATATTAACAACCTAACAAGCCTAAATTCTGCAGGATTTCTATCCAATGTTCGCTGCTTAACATGTAATCCCATAGAATAATTTGTGAGGATTAACGATCGGGTGCTCGTATAACACCCCCGGCCATGATTTGCGCCCAGTCCGGGGATTTGCTGTGGAATATATCACGGCATTTACTCGTTCCGTACACGTGATATTGAATTAAACATCAGCATAATATTATTTTTACTCAAATGTTGCTGCATATTATATTACTAATATTGCTCGTTTATTTACTCAGATATTCTCCTATTAACTCAACTATTATACTCGTTTATTTACTTTACATCATCTGTTACTCATCTTTTTACTCGCATTTACTCAAATATATTTACCAGATAAACGTTTACTCTGAATTACTCATCTACTCCAGAAATTCGTGTTGCGACATATAACCGTGCATTTGAGTGATGATTACGAACGATTACAGTCGATTGGTGACTACCAACTCCTATTACTATCCTAAACCATGCATGAAACCAGGGTAAGAGAAATGCTTTGTGCTTTCACATGTCAAAACTTCTCAAGACCATTCAAAACCAAGTTTTTGAGAACCAAATCGTTAAGTTTGATCATATTGATTATCAGTTCTTGGAAACAAAAATGATTTCTTTCTGGCTTTGCCCTTTGGTTTAATAACCCTCTAATCACTGAGCTATTTGATTCTAGAATAAATGAACCAGCCTGACCTCAATCAATAATCATGATCTCTCTACAGGTACCAGGGTTTCATTCCAACACTCAACCACATGTACGGGGAAACATTCGGAAACGCCACAGAGAAGTACTTCCAGGACTACAGAAGCAAAACCCTCAGCAGCTCCAACAACACCGCCAAAAATGGAGGTTCAGCGGAAGTTGTTTTTTTCTAATTTTTTTATCGACTTTCGCTTTGAATTTGATTAATAAATATTCTAAAGTTGGGGAATTAAAGGAGGGTCATTTTTCACGAATTTTGAAGTTTCTTCCCGAACAGCCTATCAACCATATCTTATTATAATTCTTCCCCACTCTCAGAGAAGCAGCCCGATCACAGAGTTCCCTAAGATCTACATGTTCCCCATCAGTGAGGTAGCCCGATCACTGAGTTCCCTAAGATCTACATGTTCCCCTCAGGGAGGTAGCCCGATCACAGAGTTCCCTAAGATCTACATGTTCCCCTTCAGGGAGGTAGCCCGATCACAGAGTTCCCTAAGATCTACATGTTCCCCTCAGGAGGTAGCCCGATCACAGAGTTCCCTAAGATCTACATGTTTCCCCCTCAGGGAGGTAGCCCGATCACAGAGTTCCCTAAGATCTACATGTTCCCCTTCAGGGAGGTAGCCCGATCACAGAGTTACCTAAGATCTACATGTTCCCCCTCAGGGAGGCAGTCCAATCACACAGTTCCCTAAGATCTACATGTTCCCCCTCAGGAAGGTAGCCCGATCACAGAGTTCCCTAAGATCTACATGTTCCCCCTCAGGTAGCCCGATCACAGAGTTCCCTAAGATCTACATGTTCCCCCTCAGGAAGGTAGCCCGATCACAGAGTTCCCTAAGATCTACATGTTCCCCTCAGGGAGGTAGCCCGATCACAGAGTTCCCTAAGATCTACATGTTCCCCCTCAGTGAGGTAGCCCGATCACAGAGTTCCCTAAGATCTACATGTTCCCCCTCAGGGAGGTAGCCCGATCACAGAGTTCCCTAAGATCTACATGTTCCCCCTCAGGGAGGTAGCCCGATCACAGAGTTCCCTAAGATCTACATGTTCCCCCTGAGGGAGGTAGCCCGATCACAGAGTTCCCTAAGATCTACATGTTCCCCCTCAGTGAGGTAGCCCGATCACAGAGTTCCCTAAGATCTACATGTTTCCCCTCAGGGAGGTAGCCCGATCACAGAGTTCCCCTAAGATCTACATGTTCCCCTCAGGGAGGTAGCCCGATCACAGAGTTCCCTAAGATCTACATGTTCCCCCCTGAGGGGAGGTAGCCCGATCACAGAGTTCCCTAAGATCTACATGTTCCCCCCTCAGGGAGTAGCCCGATCACAGAGTTCCCTAAGATCTACATGTTCCCTCAGGGAGGTAGCCCGATCACAGAGTTCCCTAAGATCTACATGTTCCCCCCTCAGGGAAGTAGCCTGATCACAGAGTTCCCTAAGATCTACATGTTCCCCTCAGGAGGTAGCCCGATCACAGAGTTCCCTAAGATCTACATGTTCCCCCTCAGGGAGGTAGCCCGATCACAGAGTTCCCTAAGATCTACATGTTCCCCCTCAGGGAGGTAGCCCGATCACAGAGTTCCCTAAGATCTACATGTTCCCCTCAGGGAGGTAGCCCGATCACAGAGTTCCCTAAGATCTACATGTTCCCCTCAGGGAGGTAGCCCGATCACAGAGTTCCCTAAGATCTACATGTTTTCCCTCAGGGAGGCAGCCCGATCACAGAGTTCCCTAAGATCTACATGTTCCCCCTCAGGGAGGTAGCCCGATCACAGAGTTCCCTAAGATCTACATGTTCCCCTCAGGGAGGTAACCCGATCACAGAGTTCCCTAAGATCTACATGTTCCCCCTCAGGGAGGTAGCCCGATCACAGAATTCCCTAAGATCTACATGTTCCCCCTCAGGGAGGTAGCCCGATCACAGAGTTCCCTAAGATCTACATGTTTCCCTCAGGGAGGTAGCCTGATCACAGAGTTCCCTAAGATCTACATGTTCCCCTCAGGGAGGTAGCCCGATCACAGAGTTCCCTAAGATCTACATGTTCCCCTCAGGGAGGTAGCCCGATCACAGAGTTCCCTAAGATCTACATGTTCCCCCTCAGGGAGGTAGCCCGATCACAGAGTTCCCTAAGATCTACATGTTCCCCCTCAGGAGGTAGCCCGATCACAGAGTTCCCTAAGATCTACATGTCCCCCTCAAGGAGGTAGCCCGATCACAGAGTTCCCTAAGATCTACATGTTCCCCCTGAGGGAGGTAGCCCGATCACAGAGTTCCCTAAGATCTACATGTTCCCCCTCAGGGAGGTAGCCCGATCACAGAGTTCCCTAAGATCTACATGTTCCCCCTCAGGGAGTCAGCCCGATCACAGAGTTCCCTAAGATCTACATGTCCCCCCTCAGGGAGGTAGCCCGATCACAGAGTTCCCTAAGATCTACATGTTCCCCCTCAGGGAGGTAGCCCGATCACAGGGTTCCCTAAGATCTACATGTTCCCCCTCAGGGAGGCAGCCCGATCACAGAGTTCCCTAAGATCTACATGTTCCCCCTCAGGGAGGTAGCCCGATCACAGAGTTCCCTAAGATCTACATGTTCCCCTCAGGGAGGTAGCCCGATCAGTGATCACAGAGTTCCCTAAGATCTACATGTTCCCCTCAGGGAGGTAGCCCGATCACAGAGTTCCCTAAGATCTACACGTTCCCCCTCAGGGAGGTAGCCCGATCACAGAGTTCCCTAAGATCTACATGTTCCCCCTCAGGGAGGTAGCCCGATCACAGAGTTCTCTAAGATCTACATGTTACCCCTCAGGGAGGTAGCCCGATCACAGAGTTCCCTAAGGTCTACATGTTCCCCTCAGGGAGGTAGTCCGATCACAGAGTTCCCTAAGATCTACATGTTCCCCCTCAGGGAGGCAGCCCGATCACAGAGTTCCCTAAGGTCTACATGTTCCCCCTCAGGGAGGTAGCCCGATCACAGAGTTCCCTAAGATCTACATGTTCCCCCTCAGGGAGGTAGCCCGATCACAGAGTTCCCTAAGGTCTACATGTTCCCCTTCAGGGAGGTAGCCCGATCACAGAGTTCCCTAAGATCTACATGTTCCCCCTCAGGGAGGTAGCCCCATCATAGAGTTCCCTAAGATCTACATGTTCCCCCTCAGGGAGGTAGCCCGATCACAGAGTTCCCTAAGGTCTACATGTTCCCCTCAGGGAGGTAGCCCGATCACAGAGTTCCCTAAGATCTACACTGACCCAAAGCTGGTGGCAGGAAGCAGGGACAGGACGAGGGGCAAGTACAAGTCACCACCCAACTACAAGATGGTGAACTACGCTGCTGATCTGACAGATAGGAAGCAAGATATTGAGAAGCTAAATGAGGTGAGGGAAAAGTGGGGGGAGGAAGGAAAAGGGTGGCGGTTAGTGGGGCAAATGAGATTGAAGAATAGTGGAGAGAAGCAAATGACATTAAAAATAATGTTGAGGGGAGCAAATGAGATTGAGGGATGATGAGTATAAACATACGAGATTGCAAAATGGTGAGTGAACCTGGAAGAAAATGAGATTAAGGAATGGAGAGTGAAAGCAAATGAGAGGTAGGAATGGATTTAGAACTTTTGAGAAAGTGCAAGATGCTGAAAGTTAGCAGTATAGGGAATGAGAGAGGGAGAAAAAAGAAAAATGAATTGGAGGAACTGTCATATACTCATATGTGAGGCTTGCTCTAGAAATTGTGACATGATTCCATCTAAACTGTAAACATATTATGATTAAGTGATTACCACATGGGCATTGGTCAAGTTTGAACGTACATTTACAGTATTCTGAGAGTGAGACAGTTACTCATTGATGCCGCTCGTGCATCCTAGTAATTACCGCTCATAATTAAGTCATTACAACAGCTCTAGCTGTGGATCTAACATATGAAGTATCAGGTAGCTCTCTTTATTCGACTTAACACCATTAGTTCGACTTAGCACCATGAGACTATTGACTAGTTGGATCTACAGCCCCAAATCACACCTGGTGGTGCAGAGCTCAGCTGAGAGAGAGCTATAGTTTCATTTCACATTGCCCAATGACCAGCTCGGGGCGGGAGCTCAGGAGCTCGAGGATATTCTTAATTTCACGGCACGTATTATATTCTCTTCATATCACGCTCTAACTTCCTATAACTATTTAATAATAATAATATAAGTGTATAAATAAACCTTTCAACAACTCGACCAGCTCGGCTAATTTATTACGGGAAATGTAAAAGTTAATATTCGTCGTGGAATAAGTTTTAACAACCTTTTCTATAGATGCATAGAAAGATCTCACTAGGCATCGGCTTGTTGCCATAGTCTCAAGCACTCCTTTTATAACTTAAGCCTGACAATTTTGCATTTTCTGTGAAAAAATGAGAAAGTGATAGCTGAGTAATACTTTAGCCCCAAGGGCAAAATCTGGGAGAGTCTGTGACCGATTGGGGACAAAGTGATCTATCTGAACATATCTACTGAGTATACATAAGATGTCCGGAATATGTTTGAAGTTACATGACAATCCGATCTGCAGAATCTGATACAGAAGCAGAGAGAGGTGTACAATGACAAGACAGGGTGCAAGTCCCGGGTCCAGTACTTCGTCCTACCGACCCCCACTGATCACGAGAGATTCACCAAGATGAAGGACTACAAATTCAAACCTGACGGGGCCATGGATGCCGCAGAACTCATGAAAATGACAATTTATATGGGCTAAATATTATAGGTCATCAATCAAATATTTCTACAGTTTTTAGTTTTAACCAGAGCTGCACCTGAAAGTTGATACTGAGAATGCCATATTATTTCATGGATGCTGCCGCCAGGAATGCTGTGAGGATTGCAATGGCTGGAAGGGACATCAAGGACCCCTTGGCAAGCAAAGGTAGTGACGTCAGAACCCGGATGATGAGGGACATTCACTTCGAGAAACGATAATCTCACTCCTAGCTGAACATCTAATATGGTTGCTGTAACAACGAACAGTTGCTATGTCAACAGCACGGTAACATTACCGTGGTAAAACTATACTGCCATGGTGTTTCCGATATATGGCACCGAGCCAACATGATGGCACCAGGCTGATGGCATCCAATGGCACCATGGGGACTGGATAGTGTATAGCACATGTTCAAATTGTTCATGGTGGACATCCAATGCAACAATCATCTGAATTGAGAAGAAAATATGCATGATCTACCATTTCGTCACTCCAGATTTATCATGATTCAAGTTTGAAGTTATTAAGTTTATTCCGATGTAACTATATAACATTTCTTGTACAGTGAACACAAAATAAAAGATATACTGGTGTTTCAATTTTTGAAAATTTTATGGTTAGAAAACTGCTTTCTAAAGCCATATATTGTGTTTCAACCTCTCTAATCGTTTAGTCCAAGGCTCACAGTGCGCATTGACGTCAAATAGCCATTCCACCGAGTGGATATACTGATAGAGCCTGTAATTGTGATGTCAAATTATGCATTTTCTAGTTTATTAGTCCTCCATTTCAAGTTAAACACGGTATAATATACTGCGGCGCACATATCATTAGCATATGCTACATAAGCCACCAGACGTTATCCAACGTCTGCTGGTTATATATCAATACGAGCATGAATGCTACAACTCCATGATCCCAATCATCTCGGCAATGCTACAACTCATAACTTGATACTATAGACAAGCAGCAGCTCTGATAGTAGTAACCGACACACAAACACGTCATATTGTCTGGGGTATATAATATAACACACTGGAAGTTCACCCTGGTAGTATGACGATAGGAGAAGTGATAGTTTACCACTAGCTGCACACTCCATTGTCAACTGTTAATGGACTAGCCTAACTAGTGCAGAGGAACTCAATATAGTTCCCTGTACTTGACTTTGTGTATTTGACTGTGTGTACTGGTTCGCATCTGGTCACCAGGAGCTGGATTTCTAATTGTCATGGCTGTCGACTGCATAATATGCGGCATAGTCCTTGATTTTTGCAAGTTCATCTGAATTCGCAGTGTATTCAGGTGAATTCACCTGAATTTCTTGTGTAGTTTCTGGTGTACGCTATTAAGAGGATTTCCAGTCCTTGGTTTAACACGTTTGATGGAAAGCCGGACTCCAAATCCAATAAAATACCAATGCTCTGGGACTGATTTTTCAGGACTGACACAGTTATCCTCAACTCGATACCCCAGTTGCCCTGGCATGAGAGGGCACTAAAATACCTGAGCTAACCTGCTAACATATTCTAGGTGTAGCCAGGGCCAGCATCCACAGACCCAGGTTAGGATTAATTTAGTGGCTAAACTCCTCCTTACTAACTTCATATTGCATAACTCCCCATATATTCTGGAGTGGGCAGTGACCACTATTAGGTATCATAAATAGTAAAGCCTTACAATAAGGGAAGGGAGTATACCCTGACTCAATCTAGGTGTAGGCTGCATCCCAATCTTAGGAAAATACCACCAGGCAAATGTACTGCAGGCTATGCACCAGACCAATGTGTACTGAAGACCAGGCTAACGAACCACAAAACATATTCCAGGCTCATTTTAAGATTTTACTTTTAGGTACCCTCCTACTTCTTGTATTGAGTTTTAGCTTTTAGATACGAGATATTTAATATACGGCCCAGCGAGAGTTATTTGTACTTTTGTAGTTAGTTAGGGAGGAGTCGGGGTTAGGCAAGTGGAAATTTGCTGGTGACGTTATATTCTAATTTTAAGTAATGCGCATGTAAATCATGCCTGGATATTCGCATTAAGAATTCCTCAAGATGGCGCACGGCACATTAAGATCCACATAGTTAGGCAGCTCTCCAGTCTGAGACCTCCCATTTCCGAGCTCAATACAGGAGCTAGTAACCACTTATTAACTCATATGTTGGTCAAGTTATAACGACTTAGGCCTATAACTGTGATATTGATAATGTGTGTCAGATGCTGATGATGGCTGACTCTATCGCTGGAGGCATGGTAATCAAGCACTAAGCTATCAATTAGTGCTAGTTAATGTATTCATTACAGACGACAGCGAATGCAATGAATAGCGTACGACATTTAGTGCAGGTCATGTGCCGCTCTGTTTTTAATCGTGGTCTGTGCGGCTCCTCCTCCGGTTAATGCAAGTCGTAGAATTAAGGATACTTATTAGCAGCGTGCCCACCTATTAACCGAGGCCGGCCCACCGGGGAAATCCACTGGAAATTGGGCCGTACACAACACATTGCCTTTGCATTGCTAATAGGCCAACCTTTCTTTCAATGGCATCGCTTACACTTTGCACTCGTTTTATATAACTTAACGTTTTAATCCTTTTTATTTTCGAACTATCTCGCCTCCAGCTACGACCTGTAACAACGTTTAGTGGGCTCAGCCTCCCTGGAAATCTTGCTATTTTATATCCATGCTGTATCGTTTGGCTAAAAAGCGCTCTGTAAACACAGCAATTAGAGTCAGATCTTTTAGTTAATGAATCGCAGACAACAACATGCCTTTGTCTCATCAGTGTTCCTCATCAAGTAGATTTCGAACATGCCCGCAGTACACCACTCAGTTGATGATGCTGTTGATTTGGTTGCTGTTTGTCAGGCTGGTTGCCGGACATTCCTCCGGGTCAGCGTACGTGATAACCCTCAACAAGACCGACTCAGCCACTGTGTTCTGCTTCTCTGACTACCTCCATGACGTGCGGATAATCACGCCAAAGTGTGCGGCATGCGAGGCACGTGTCAAGGACATGCCCATGTGCAGCAGCAGCAGCAAGGATATTCACGACCCGCAGAACCCGCGCGGCCTCGTTACCCGCCCGGAATGCAGCTGTGAGACGGAGTGCGGGGTTCTGAAGGACGAGAAGTGCCCGTTTAAAGCGGGCGAGAACACGGCCTGTGTGAGCGGGATCAAGTCAGGGGCGGCAGCTACCAGTCTGGAGTGTGTGGGGAAGTTGTCGAGTGGCGGGAACCTGACAGTTCCCATCCAGATAGTCCGGTATAACGGCAGTGAGATATGTTACGGGCTGAACTCGGGGGTGCCAATGAACGAAACAGCGCTCCTGGAAAGTGGCATGAAGATGAAGGACTCCTTCAACAAGACGTTCTACACCAAAGAAACGCGTGACAACCTCCAGATAGTGACGTACGACAGTCCGGTGACTTGCGTCAACTCGAGCACTGTCAACATGTTGACAGCGGGACACTCTAGTGGCAGCGGGGTACATGATGGACTACAGACCACGGCCCCTGCTCCACGGTCACCTCCACCGGCGGATGGTGACGGGGGAGGATAAGACCTACCTGTTCGATAAGTTCTGTGTCCTGAACCGACCCAGACTCTGGAAGATCAAGGAGGGGTTTAAGAAGGGCACGAAGTACCAATGTAACGGTACACTGCATGTGTTAAATGATGAGTTCCCCTGTCTGAGGTTCCCACCGGTAAGTGAGAGTCTGAGACTACCTAGTCTGGAGAACTGCAGTACAGGTCACATGATAGGGATAGTACTGGCCATGATAGTCGCTACAGTGGTGTGCTACATTGTCGTCATAGGGACTCTCAAACTCATGGGATGCATCTGTAAGATAGCCAGGACAGAGAAGGAACAACTGCCTCTAGCTACAGCAGACAGTTCTACAGAAAGCAGACTGACACTAATGGGGAATGCGGTGAGGCAGAGCTCCATGGACTCCATGCAGCAGCGTCAAGCTGCACCTTACCACTCCTCACAGCAAGGAAGAGGGGGCAGGGCTGCCTCTCAGAACAGCAGATCTCAGCAGGGTCCACCCAACTCAACAAGCAACCGTGGGCAACATGTTGCTAGCAACCATATCAGCAAGCCCAACAACATCAACAGGTCCTATGGCTATGCTCAGCAGGAACCTGTTAACGCCATTAGTAGGTCCTATCGTGGCCCTCCTCCTGAAATCAGCAGGCCCCTACAGCATAATCCTAATGTTAACTCAACAAGTAGGTCCCACTACAGTCCACTGGAGCAAATAAGTAGGTCCCTGCAACAGGAGTCAGAGCAACCTCCTCCTTCCCAATACGAGCCTCTGAATAACGCCACCTCCCAGAAACAATACCAGCCAGCAGCAGCCCCTGTTTACCGTGCCACAGCTCCCCCTCCCAGGGCCTCAGCCCCTCCTCCCAGAGCCACATCTCCCCTCAGGGCCACATCTCCCCTCAGGGCCACGGTGCCCGGCCTCAGGGCCACGACCCCTCCTGCAGCGATGAAGCCACCTCCTGCCCACTTCATCCTGCCCAAGATAACCCTGACAGACATGACCAGCTCCCCTCCCGGGCACGCAGTCCTCCCAGAGCAACTTACTGACAAGAGCCTGCAGACCATTGCTGAGGAGTCACCAGACTTCAAGAGGAGTCATGTCTGAGGGGGAGTTATGTAAACCTGGCTCTGTTCCAAGAAACAATCAAAATGTGATTGGAGCAACATTTAATGTTGCTATAAGTTGTCAGGGATGGTGCTGATTGTTGTCATGGTAGGGAAGGTGCTCATTAAAGCTGTAGTGGTATATTGTAACCGGAATGGACTCAAAGACATGCTTATGTAATTCGTGGTATGTTCAAAGATTATGGATGTGTCTCTCCTTGCTTCCATGGGAATAGGTATGTCGTAACACCACATGACGCCAGAATGAGAAGGAGAGCAAGTTCTACTCTCTACCAGTTGACAAAGTCTGAAAGTTAGAACACACTACACGTCTAGGGGAGGATCAGTGTCGACACAGAAACTATGTGATGTGGTTATTGACCACTATCTAGCTGGCTCAGACAACATGACATGATGACAAAGGATGAAGCTCTCTCAGTGAAGTGGGGGTGAAATTCGGGCTTGCTCTGAAGATTTTACATCATTTCCAGCTGCAAACAATTAACTCATTCAAAGGAAAACAAACTCATAATACGTTTCCTGGTATAATCAGCTAAATGGCAACAAATATTAGCGTTTAATGGCCGCGTCAATTTTCGGTAGTTATCGTAATTTGGAGAAACCATCTGTTGAAATGATGAATATGATGACAATATTACGGCCTCTCTTCTTTCTCTCTCAGCCGAGCTATTATCGATTTATCATTTATCCTAAATCTAGGCAAATTTATGCATGCATGTTGATGTAGAAAATGTTCTGAAATGTACATCTTAAAATAAGAATCGTATTATGACTGTTTTATAATTTATAAATGCCTTTACTTAATGTGTTTGATTTATATAATTTAAGATTTAGCGAGTGTGTGCTTATTAATTAAGCGCTGTTGTACAAATTATAATGCTTATTAAGTACAAATAGAAACGTAGAAGATACTCAAACTTTTTAACTCCCGAGATATTTTAATCTTCTAGAATGTTCAGAAAGGTACCTAAGAAGCTATGATGGGGGTTTGGAATAACTGAAAGGATCAGAATTTGACAGAGAGGCAGGATGAATCTGAAAATTGTGATTCATGTATATATATCCCCAGTGAATGTCAAAAAATTAAAATGGATGTCAATTCGTAGGTAGGTGCTCAGTGGCTCAATTTAGGATATAACGCTACGAAAACAATGTTTCAAAGCAGCGAAAATTAAATCGACTGACCGGCCGATAATAATTCATAACAACAAATAAACTGTAAAAATGATATCTTAAATTCTACACAGATTGCGATCTCAAAAGTCTCGATGGCAAAATGTCAAAAACGCGTATTTATAAATCAAAAAAGCTAAAATTTTTGCACAAACAGATGCTATTGTCTAGTGGAAAATCCACAGCAGAAAATTTTGAAAACTTTTGATCTACCACATTGGAAAAAGAAACTTTGAATTTGCCTTATTGATGGATAATGATAACATCGGAGAAGTATTGTTTGTCACTGTCAGAAATGTCTTTCCAAGTTTCTCCATAGGATTTACGAAAACAATTTTTTTGTTTGGATGAAATATATTTGATAAAAAAAACAAACCAATTAAGAAAACGTAGATTAAATAATAAATTGGTTACTTCCCCGAAAATGAGATCCTCTCCATCGCTTAAGACTCTGATGCAGCAATGTCTGTGTGAGGGGAGGTGGAGACTCGAGAGGTGGGTTTTAGGTGGAGTTGCAGTCGTCAGAGGTGGAGTCACACGAACAGTGGATCGTCATACCGAAGATAGCACAGTACTGAAAGTAATCAGTATGAGTTTAATATTATCAATTTGGCTTACTCAAGAACTCACTCTTGAAATAACTCAGGAATTTGAATATGTTGCACTGGAATTTGAAATTACTCAGGAATTTTTATTTAATCTGGTAATCGAACTTACAGGGTCGTGTCGAACTCCTTTGCGCGCGGCTTTTTCATGCGCGACTCACTGTCCGTTACTAATAACAGCCAGTGAGCCGCACACGGTTACATCGCGGTTTCCGTTTAAAAGCCGCGCATATGGGAGTTCAACACGCGATCGTTTTCAAGAATTTGAACTTACTCTTGAATGGTAGAGACCGCACTGAGTTGCCCGATCGTTGATAGCGTGTTGCTGATTTCTCTTCAGGTCTGCGTTCACATCGCAGTCCGTGGAGTTCTCAACATCCTGAAACAGTGTGATTATAGTCGTCTTGGAAAACCCCTTGAAGTCATGTTTCCTTAATTATTGATAGCAATAGTTAGATACCAATACCTGCATAGGAACAACCAAGTGCAAGTTTTATTTGATTTTCAATTCATTGTTCATTACTAATAAGGTCTTTACTTAGATTCATTATATTTCGAGATAAAATATATTTTTAGAAAAAAATTAGTATCAAGTCTAAATATAAGAGATAAGAGAGTTATTTGATTTTCTAGTGACGTCATGAATAATGAAATTATCATTAAAACTCAAGATATTTCCTCTCATATGACCTTTAAAACATTAAGGAAGTCCTTACAAAGTCTGCCGCACTTTAATTCACACGTGATGATAAGGGTCTTTTAACCTAGTCATGTATGAATTCTACATTAAATCATACCATCAAAACAATTAGGTCATACTAATTCTATTCAATTTTTATTCAATCAATTAATTAATGCAATTAGTACCAATTATTCGTGATATCAGCCCAAATTATAACTGACAGGATTACCTCAATAGATTTCCTCTTGAAATTAGAAATTTCCTAAGAAAAAATCCAACTTTAACTTTAGAAGACTTAATTTTGTGTCACATGAATTTCGATTTTTATCTTATATATAATTTCGTAAGAGCACGTGAATAATGTCTGTTTGTGCGGGCGCACAGTTTAAATTTGAGCTTGCCAAGAAAATATCAACTTATCAAGAGAAACGAACGGGGGAAAATGTGCTTATTGGTGCCGTTGTCATGGTTACTGGAAACTGCACGTGCAGGTTATGATCAGTTGTATGCGAGTGGTTTCTGATACGTTGCTAACTGCTGCGTCGTGGTTTTTGTTAATTTTACGTCTTCTACATTTAAAATTAAAGATCTGAAGATAGAGAATGGGTCTGGCTGGCATCGGGGAGGACACAGGCGATAGAATTCCCTTCATAAATCAGTGGCAATGGTCGGTCAATTTATTAAATCGATGCTGAGTTGATTATTAAAATGGTTTCAACTAAATAATGTTAATCGAGCAAGTGTTGAAAGAAATTAAGATCAAGGCAAAATCAAATTGACCAAATAATTGGGCATAGCATATATTATTGCGAATTTGGGAATCTTGGCGTAAATCAATGCGTAATTCAAAGTTCAGTATACATGCAGTGTTCTCATTTTGCAATTAGGCAAAACTGGCCTTCATGGGTCAGTGACGGACAAACGAATCATTGTAAATTTTGCTCCTTCATAAACTTTTTAATATTTCAAAATTTGCAAGTGACGAAATTTAAGCTGGCGTGAATGAAGTCTGAGTGGGCTTTGCATTAAATGTCTTCATTCTTCGATGCGGTAAAAATAGAAAAATTGTCTTCATAATTTCAATTGCAATGTTGGAATACTGCAAGGGAGGCGGGGTTTAGCCCCGCCGAGTGAGCTACGTTTTAGCAGGCCCAACGGGCCTGCTAGTTTATTATAAATTGATTGACCGGTAAACTTAATACTTTAATAAGCCTACAATGTGACCTACAATATTTTAATTCTTCTGGGAATCAAGATATTCAGTGTTCAACTTTGAGTATCAGCGCGATAAGAAATGAGAAAATCAGCTGTAAAATCAGTATCACGTACGTACAAAATGGCGAACGTGTGGAAATTTCAGAAGACGTCCTCAGAACTCATCAGCGTTAGTAATAAGTAGCGTTCTCTACGTAAGAAGAGGATAGTTTAAACACACATTAGAAACGTTGTCACCCACCTGAATGCGCTCGAGGATGTAGTAAATGCGATTACAGCACTTCTCCAGGTCAGTGCACACGTTGTTCTTGTCTCGTTCGTTGATGTAATCGTTGAAGTTGTTCCAACAAACTGTCGTTTGATCGTTATCTGAAAAGTACGAAATATTTGAAGTTGTGAGATATCAGATATTAGTATTTCAACTGAGTATCGCGTTATATCTGAAAGGAACTGAGCCACATTAATGCTATTGGAATTGCAAATGATCTGAGACATCAATGATATGATGTCTCAGGTGATAAAATTATTGAATTTTATTTTTTGATACAAATGATCTTTCTGCACGCGAAGTATCTAAGTATTTACTTCTCATGCCCTTCATACTCATGGCTCAATTTGGAGTTAGATCAAAGTCAAGGAGCACATGTACCGCACATATTTTTCCCTTTTAACTATAGGGAGACATAGATTGATCACAATTCACATAGCAGCACTTCTGAACTGTGGTTTGTAGATTTAAATATTAAATTCCAAACTACTAAGAAATTTAGCATGAATAAAATACTCACACGGCATGTAAGACCACGATGAACTTGAAGATAGCATGGCTGCTGGTTGATCTTCTGAAAGAATACCGTCAGTATCACCATCTGGCATTCAAAACCAATTCAGAAGGTTCAATAAATTGCTGCAAGTACAGCTGGACACTTGACAACTTCAGCTGCTTTATTTTCATGTGTATTGTGTATTTTCATGTGTATCGTTTGCATATAAATTTATCAGCCAGGGGACCGGAGGGAGGGGTTTTCAAATGATCACGTAAAAAATACAATACAGTAGGTTGTCCCAAATTCAACCAACAGTAACCTTGATTATGGGTGCGGTAGGGTATTAGGGTTAAATAAGTCCTGAAAAAGTCTGTGTACCCATGAGGTCCGGAGTCGAGGGATCTGCCGGCTAGGCGGAGGGGCGGCTGATTGAATGACGCGCCGGACAGGGTGGTGGGGGAGATCAGGTTGGAGGGGTCAACACTTCTACTGGTAGACAACACAGCCACTAGCCCCATTACTGAGACCAGGAGGTAAGACCTGAAAGGGAGGGGAAGTTAAAGTGGGGAAGTGGGTGAGGGGAGGAATTGGTGGTGGGTGAAAAAAGATGAAGTGGGTGCGTGCTGAGTGTTGGGACGTTGGGAGTAACCAAGGGGTAGCTACTGCTAGAGCCCGGTTTAGAAAAGAGTTAAGTTGCTAAATGCGGGGAGGGTGCAGAAAGGGATGAGGCAGGTGGGTGCAGGTTAAGATATAAGGGTGAAATGGTTGAATGGCCGAGGAGCAAAAAGAAAAAAAACGGGATGATGTGGAATTTGGATGGGTGTTTGGTGGGATGAGAGAAAGAGAGTGGTCGGATGGGTTGACGAGTGTATGACATCACACAAAATCATGAGAAAGCAAAAGTTAATTGATTCGTACAAAGATGGCTCGAATCTTATTAAATATTGATCAGGGGAATTAACAGGCGCTGTATAGTAGAAATGTCATAAAAAAGGAATCAAAGAACCATACGAGAACAAACCTTGCTGGCATTTTAGCTTGAGCTTGAGAAACTCTGAAAATATGTCAAGGTGAGTGCATTTATCGTGATAATTTGACTTTGAAGTGTAACGAGACACCCCGGAAACGTCCACAAGTGCGCTTATCAGCCATTCAAAAAGCATGCAATTGATCTGCTTTGTCATTTTTCTCGAACAGTCGAAAGTACTTAAAATACTAAATTAAATTATATTGAACCTGTAATCAATTTTATTATAATAGGTATGCAACATTATGCGGGGTATGATGAAATGCTGCAGGTCACATAGGAATTCTTGGGGAAAATTCATAACGGGAAATTTTAATTCCTTAATTCCTTCCATTTTCCAAAATCCGAACATTCCCTTTTCACCCCACTGTAAAAAGTACGTTTAAGGATTGGAAAATTAGTAACGAGATTTAACATCGTTGGCATATTAGCTTAACTTTGATATCCCAAAATCGTCATGACATTTACCAATCAGCGCACGAGTTTATGGTCATTGGTCAACTAGTGCGCTGTTTGTTCAATGTCAAATGTACCTGTGAGAAAGCTAAAACACTGTCGTCAATGAATTCCAGTAATAAAATCACCAGAGCACCGTAATGTAAAACTGTGAGCGAGTGCTCTGTAGAGTGCAAAGTTTACAGATGTGGAACAGTTGGTGTCTCCTGTAGAATAGTGCTTCCAAGGTCAGGCTATAGAATACTGCAATAATACACGGAATAAACTGGTGTTAATAGTGCTAATCTGAAGTATTATCATTGCTACAAGCCACATACGTGTCCATTGTCCAAAAGTCAGGTACAGTGGTCGTTATGTTCTGAGTTGTGGAAAAGAGAAAAGGAGTAAGAGCAAGAGTAAGAGTAAGAGTAAGAGTAAGAGTAAGAGTAAGAGTAAGAGTAAGAGTAAGAGTAAGAGTAAGAGTAAGAGTAAGAGTAAGAGTAAGAGTAAGAGTAAGAGTAAGAGTAAGAGTAAGAGTAAGAGTAAGAGTAAGAGTAAGAGTAAGAGTAAGAGTAAGAGTAAGAGTAATCTAGTAAGAGTAATCTAGTAAGATTAAGAGTAAGAATAAGAGTAAGAATAAGAGTAAGAGTAAGAGTAAGAGTAAGAGTAAGAGTAAGAGTAAGAGTAAGAGTAAGAGTAATCTGGAGTAAGAGCTATCGCTTATTTGGAGTTAGAGTTAATTATGTCATATTTAGATATTTGGAAGATATGAAGAGTCAACAGATCTACCATTCTACCATCATATCATATGAAATATGAATATCATAGCTCTTAGAATATATCCGATTGTAAAACGAGATAGAACACTCTCCTCCTAATTGAGTTAAACTATTTTAATGAAATGCACATAATATAATTGGAGTTACTGGGAGTTCGGGAGTTGATACAGTTCTCCTTTTTTCGCAGTTACAACTCACGAAAGCAGCTGCATCCCTCTGCAGTTCGTGCATATTTACATGGCCAGCATATTGCAATGGAGACTGGCCTTAATAAGCGCTACTATTATCGCATCAACAGCTCTATTTCTGAAGAAGAGAGTTTGCGGAAACTATGAATTGTACCTGAGTTTTGCGAGAAATACCATAATATCAACTACATTCAGGCAAAACCTTATCAGACAAGGAATAAGTTGGACAAATAAATCTTGGCGTTATAAAATAGGTGCTACAATTGACTTCACAACACGTGATGTAATAATTCAATGACACAGTTATTTCATTTTGACGATCATTTCATGGGTGTGAAGAGAATTTTAAGGTGCTCTGATTATGTGTATAGAATAAAGCGATTTAAAAAACAGAGATTATAAAATTTCCATAACTGGTGAAATTATCCTAAAACCTAAATATTGTTGCTGAGACCTGGTACATCATACTCGGTGCTTGCTGATTAATTTGACAGTGGTTTGAAAATTTTTGAGACTTTGTCATTTAAAATGGTAGAAAGATTTCTGTGATTTCCAGCAACCTAATAACCACGGCTACAACTTATGAGGGACTTAAAAACAGACCAGTACGAATTGATGCAAAATTGCCCCGAAAACGCGGAGGAAGGGAAAAGAAGGCTGACTTACCAAGTTTTCTACTTCGAGATGGACTGAAATGTAGAAAGCTTCAAGCCTGGACCTCGTGTGTGTCTGGGAGAAAAACTGAGAAATCATAACTCGGAGAGGATTATTTAAAACCGAACATGGCACGTGGTCCTGTCTCCCCGTTGTCATGAGAATACACGTGTGTCAGGAGCCACCCAGACAACATGGGGCCAGGGATCGTCAGACAACAGTGGTGTTCTGATTTCAGTGGGACAATTGCAATGTTTACTATACCCTGAACTAAGAGAGGGATCAGTGACTTGGCAGTTTAGTGACATGGACCCCTGCAGCGTGTCTTTTCGAGCAGCACCAGTATGAAGCAGGTCACGTGTGCAAGAAGTCTTAACGTCTCTGCAGGGTTTACCTCTCAAACAAATGGTGAGCTGTAACTTGCTTACTCGATGAGGTGGTTTAGCAGGGACCAGATTACAGGATTTACAGTTCCAGACCATTCTGCAAAATTCGAATTCAACGTGAGCGAATTTTCGCTTCTTAGATCATACGTTACATGTTTCAACATACGTTTAAACGGTGAAAATTAGAGCAATATTTTACTGTTTTTGGTGTAACTGTATCGGACGACAGCTCATATCGCACTAAACCCGTAGCAATTAGGCACAGGCAGAGGTCTGGATGATAGAAAATGTTCCCTAAATTATTTGCGATCGTGTCTAATCTGAGGATTTAGAGGAATCCTCGCCCAGACACGCTCGACAAATGTGAAATGTATATGCCTCTGGATTTAGATGTAGCGGCCGTGTTTGGAAAGGTTTCTCCGAAAATAATAGCGGAAGTTACAAAGTGTTAATTTAGGGCATAAGATCAACTCATTAATTAGCATGTTAGTGGAATAAGCATATTAAATTGTCATATTATTAGACTTCATGTTAATTGCAAATCATCATTAATTGCTGCGAATCATTACTGTGCAGTGTGCATGCAGCTGCACTGTCATACTATCATAGCTTTGGCAGTAAAGCAGTAAAATCTTTCAGGCGTCAAAGATTCAGAGTTCCTGAATCCTACTATTAGAGATGCGTTATTATAATAGGCGTACTTTCAAGGTTTTCAGAGTAGCTAAAATGGTCTGTAAGCCTAAATCATGTTTGTATTAGGAAATTGGGAAAATACTGAATTTTCAGTTTGAACTCTGGTCCCTGATGAGTGGCAGCGAATCTCGCAAATTTTCAAATACGCCATAAGATTTACAAACTGACAAGTTAAATTTCGTCATTATATTCAACATCAGAATATTCATATTACAATGGCTCTGGCATAGTTCTATAGTTAGACAGTCGGACTTGATGTGTATTGACACGGCCTAACATTGCTTCAGAGTGTCCAGCGTCCATGTAAAAACTTTCTTCCAATGTAGATTTGACTGAATTTTCAACGCTGTCGTCAACAACAATTTACTGACTAATTGGTTCTCGGGTATCAGGAATTATTGTGGACTCGCTGGCAGCGGTCTTGCTTCTTTGGAAGCAAACTTAGCACTGTAAAGGCTTACTGAATGTACCAAAAACCGAAACCATGGTGTACAAATTAGGAAAAGCAATGCGTTTAACGGAACTTGTGTTGTTGGAAAAGTGCAGCGTAAATGGCATACAGCTTGTGGAACTATCAATAGGGTTGAAATTATCAATGAGTCAACTTGGTAACTGTATCTTACATTCAACCACCCTGCATGATGATCACTTACATACCAATTATCGTAATACCGATTATCGTAATACCGATTATCGTAATATCAGTATCATCAATATCATTATGGGGGTCCATGATATCTTTTCAGCCATTTCAAAGTTGCTACGAGTGGAAACATAAATTATCAAATTGCAGGTGATAGATTATTGAAAACGAAAAGAAGGATAAATTTTGAATATCGAATCTGCATTCAACTTTTCTCGGTTTCCTTTGAAAAAAAACTGTAATTATTTCCACATTTATTTCCCTTTTCAATACATTCCCTACTACATTCCCTGTATTCCCTCCAGAGACAAGGTATTTTCTTTGAAAGATACCGTGGGTTGCAACCCCCTGACAACCTGATACAGCTGGTATTAGTGGTGATAATCAGCACATATCAGCTACTTTGTAATCTCTTTGTGCAGGTGCTAAACGGTGGGAATCAGGAATGCGCCGTCGCGCGGTGACTGTCAGCCCTCTGCAGTTTTACCGTGAAATGATTGATTGTTTGAGCGAGTTGTACCGCAGCTTATCATGTGCCATACAGTAATTATACAGCTGAAGTGGGATTGTCAAAAGACACCCATGTAGTAATGGTATGTGCGTGATGCTGTAACAAAGAAAGTTCTATGCTACGAATTACGTGAATTTTGACAGTGAAATCCGGGCATTACATTACTCTGCTTTTAGAGCTGTAGTCTGGGTGAAGTGGGTGGGAATGGGAGAATTAGCACGTGTGGGGTGATGCTGCGCGCGCCGCGCGCGCACTTCACGTCTCCTCCGCGCGTATACAGACAGTGACAGCTGTTTGACACACGACACTCGGCCACAGAGCTAAGTTTCACAGGGAGGGCAAGGGATGGGGTGTACTGGAGGTGATTTCCCTGCCATTGCTAGGAGAATGTTTGTAAGCTGCGTGTATTGTGCCCAACATCAGCCTGCTGACAGCTCACTTCAACACGTTCACTTTCGTGCAATGTTGGTATTTCTCAGGCTGAGCAACTCTCAACACCGAATACGAGCCTCTGCCACACCCCTCTCCTGCAGCAACCAGACGCTATAACTCAACCAATCGCAGCTCGTAGCCTTTATTACATTTCGCTTATAAAGTGCAGAAAAAGCAAAGCGAATATAGTACTGCAAACCTGGTCACGTGGCACCGCTAAGGGATCACGTGCCGTTGCCTAGGCGACACGTGACACCCTAAAACTTACCACGTGACATGTCACATCCGTTCCCAACACTCGTAGCTAACTCAAATATTGACCAACATATATTTGCTTCAGTAACGAATTTTTTGTCCAGTGTTTGCTTCAGGAATCTCCCGTGAAAATGGTACGTTTTACTCCGATTAAGATTTAATAACATCGTCATTAACATGATTTATGATAGATTAGCCATGATTTTTCAACAAAATAATGCCCAAATTGCCTTGATTCAACGATCAAGTCCTCGGATGCTTTTTTCTGAGCAGAAATCGCTGATTTGTCAGCTCTTTTTTGACACATTTCATTAATTTCAGTCTAAGGCAAAAGGAGGCAAGAAACCCCAGCGATCAGGCTCAAATGTGTTCGCTAACTTCGATCAGCAGCAGATTCAGGAGTTCAAAGAAGTGCGTTTGACAGATATATTAACTAATTTAGACTATTAAATAATTTAGAATGATTTAGACTATGCAGTCTATTTAATTTAGACTACTTTAGGATTTTCAGAGCAATTCAATGCCTTTGAATTGTATTTCTGTAACAAGATGAAATTAATCTTTCATAATTTACAGTCTCTGAAAATATCAGGAACAGAAAATCGAAGTCAGCTTATTTTTTGGAAAATCATTTTACCAAAATCTCATTCCATAAAACAGTCTCTGGCAGCAAACACCGGATCAGCTTTTCAACTTTTATTTAGATAGCAAAAATTCGCAATCAACCCCTGTGTTTTCTTTTCATACGCCCCATTTTTCATTGATTTCACATCTTAAATACAATTTCAGGCGTTCACGATCATTGACCAGGATCGAGATGGGTTTATCAGTGATAAGGATCTGAAAGATATGTGGGCGTCTCTGGGTAAGTGTTTTCAGCCAATTAGTTAATTGGGTAATTAATTTAACTGCATTTTACTTCTAAATCACACTATTTTTGGGTAGAAAGTTATTTTTGAATCTATCGCTATAGTTAGCTAGGGCTTAAAATGTAAATAGTACGTATTGTAAACTAAATCTTGCACGGTTTGTTAATAAAAGTATAAAAGTGCGGTATGCCCTTTAGAAAAGCCGGTACCGTACGTACCTTTAAGCCGGGTACAGTACCTATTTCTCATTGATTTACAGTATCGGAATGATCGTTGCCATGCAGTTATGTTAATTTTACTAAATAAGATATCATGTCAAATGAGTTGTGTTCGATCAGTAGATGAGTCAAAAGTTTTTCAAAAGTTTTTAAAATTTTCTTGTAAAAACGCGGTAACGTCAGAGGTCTTAATAACCAACCCAATTTTTGACAATAATTGCCGAAAACCATAACTTTTTCAAATTTTTGCACAATGCAAAGCTGTGAAGTTTCCTGATTCTATTTATTCATTATTACAGTAATTTCGTATATTTCGTTATGTCAGACATGAAGTGATCAGAGTTCCAAAGAAATAATAATATAGCAAGTTAGCACTTTGTCGTTTGGGTTGTTGAGACAATAGTTGACACGAAGTTTGTTGTCTGGTTAGCACTTAGCCCAAGAATGGATTTGTCCGGTCTGTGGCATGCACGTTTCACCAACTACTCAACTATATAGATACTTAGATAAGAGTTAATTCTATTCGGTAATGGCGCTGTATTGATAAAACGGGTGGCAATTAACGGAAAGGTTTCGCAAGCCATTAGAACGTCCTCCCTCAGTCTTGCTTCAGTATGCGACAGTCTGTAGGTGTTTGTGTCTCGGATTCTTCGAGTCTTCAGATAGGTCTGAGCTGGAATTGCCAGCCCACATATTCATGTAATTCAAGACGCCCTTAATTATCATTGAGAAAGTGTTGACAAAGGATGACAACTTCTAATGTTCAGTGTGAGGGATGTCGAGCAGTAGATTTAATAAGGAGTGATTGGCATATAATTATCGAGCTAGAATTTAACTACACTACTATAGATTCAGGGTTGTTGATATGAGCAGTGCTGCTCAATTCTGAGCTGTCTTTAATCATTCATGAAAAATCATGACAACGTTTGGTCGGTCTTGAATCATACAAATACATAGCCATTATTTCATGAAGAAAGAGATAGGTTATGAATTTTTGATAGAGTTATACTAAGAATTTACAGATATTTGATTTAATACATGGATATTAATTATACTTATAGTCGAAAAACAGGAAGCTCTAAGTTATGTTGCTAGCAGTTCTTTTCTAACAATTACTACCAAGCAAAAAGCTTTTTTGTAATATTCTGCTTTTTGGATGCGGAAGAATTGATAGACGCGTATATTCTGAATTTCAGCAGCAGTTGTTACAAGCCATAATAACTATTAGATATTAGTGCATTTCAACACAAGTTTGTAATATTTCACGAACGTGAGTTCCACATTTCAACACACGGACAAATTAGTTACTTTAACATGCCAACGCAAATTTCAACACAAATTTACATTAATTTTTGCAAAAAAAATCTGAATTTTCAACACAAATTTACAAACTAATTCTATATATAACTATTAATATTAACAACATTAATTTTGTATCAGCATTCAGCAATCCTGAATCATAGCAAAAAATTTCGGAGTTACCTTCAATTTCAATAGATGTTTTTATGAGTGAGTACTGAATAATGACGTGTGGGATGGAAGGTTAAGGAGACATCAGTCTAACTAGAAAGAATCGCGCTGAGTGGCAGCTGAGATTTTGTTAACGTGGGATCGACTATGCAACATTAAGTCAATGAGTCAATTCACAATCATAATTTCGAGATGAAGATACGAAAACCTCAATTCAAAGGCCTGAGTCAGATTTGGACGTTTGAGTCATTACCTTTGATTAAAAGTTTTCTATTTCTATGTCCATCGATAACCTCTGCCTCAATTTGGCTGCAGCTGCTTTCCAACATCTAGTAGCTGGTGTATTACAGGGCTTCACACACACCGGACAATAAAGGCTAGCTCTTTTATTTATGGGAGAGGTGGTGAGTCGATGGAACACACAGAGCAACACATATGAGAAACCATACTAATTCCCGTTCACACGATGTTTAAACCCAGCTTTGTAAATTCTCATTGATATCTCAAAAAGATTGGATATTATTACAACCCAGGATGTTAAATACGTGAAAAAATCGCCAAAAAGTACGACGAATTGGCCTCTGAAGAAAAATACGCGTATTTTTCTCACAATACGTGGCTTAGAAATCTTATCACGGAGTCTGAATAGGGGTTGTTAAATACGTGAAAAAGTACGCGCGCATGCGCTACCAAGTACAATAAAACGATGGTATCGTAAACATTTAGAGTGCGCGCGCGACCTAGAATAGTGCTAAAATAGCGCGACAATAGTGCTTATGCGAAATTCAAGAAAAAAATTTCAAAATTGAAGGAGAAAAAGTACGGCAGTTTCTGCCAAAAAATACGTATTGTATTTTTTACCGTATTTTTAAAAAATACGTATTTAACATCCTTGATTACAACTAATCGTAAATCACCCAAGATACCTGGATTCTATGGTAATTAAGACCAAAATAGATCGAACTTCTGCAAGGATACGCGACTGAGGCTAAGAAACCTTACTGTAACTCCTTGGTAGCAGACTGGTAACAATTAAGAGGATACGTGATGGCAACTGCGCTATCCAAAGGGCTTGACAACTCTCATTAATTCCAAGATTATTCCACTTCAATGACTCAAACTGACTTTAAAGATACAGCAATGTTCAATCAAATCCGCAGCAAATGATTTTTAATGTCTGAATTCCATCATAAAATCTTCAAATGACTTGAAATGAGGCATTATAGTCTCCGATTATTTGTGAAATGAGTAATAGGTCAATTATTTTGTATCCAATTATTGAACCCATAAACTCTATTTTCCTAGCTACAACATCTCCTCTTTGATATCTTTCTGCGAGTTTTGCTTGTCACTGTCAGGTAGCCGTGCGTCATACGACGACAAATTTCTCTATCACAATTAGCAGCAATAAATTTCACTAAGTACTTTAATAAATTTCCGAAAAAAAACAGCAGCTCGTCCTATATAATTTACAGCAAGGCATATAATTTTAGCACAGCTACAGCAGCTGCAGCTGCTATGCAGACCTCCCGCACAACCCTTACACTTCCCTCCGTGCGATGCCGTGTTGCTATTTTCCATGGCCTCCCTCTCTCTCTCCTTACACCAGCTCTCTTACACTCTCCCTCCGGCCTTACTGTGTGTTGGTGAAATGCAGCGCTACGGCGCCAGCAAGCAGTTTATTGGAGGTGCTGACAGCCTAATCTTCCACACGGAGCTCAGTGTATTCCATTAGTAAAAAATGTGAGCGAGAAGTGATATATATTATATATGTTTAACACTCGCCGAGCTACGACTCGTGTGTTAAAACGACCGGGCCTGTTGATATAACGTTAAGTAGTAGGAGTGCGCATTTTTAGCTTTGTCTGATATAATGGAGGAAGTACTCCCATAATAAAAATGATAATAATATGGTCTCCACTGCATATTTTACTGTGGAACAGCAAAATGAAACAGCCGGTTTTTCTCTAATCCTAGACCATTTCTAGCGCTAATTTTTGGATGGGTAGGAGTGAAAGGGGTTAATAAATTAATAACACTCAAAGTGAATACGTTAGTGGGTTTCAATAAAGCAAAAGCCCAGTACACCAGATTCAGTCATTTTGAAGGTTGAACGGGCACGAAAAACAGTCTGCTCTTCCGCAGACCATATTCGTGAAATCAAGTTCCCTGAAATCAAGTTATGAACTAAACCTTAAAGCTATATTCTCCGTTTTATTGGGAAAATGTAACATGATTGAAATTAATAAATAATTGAAACACCGATGCCAAACACCAGACGACACAGCATATTTCTCCTTCAGGTGTGATTAAGGACGATAAGTTTCTTGCTGAAATGATGAAGGAAGCCACTGGACCTATCAATTTCACGATGTTCCTTACATTCATGGGAGATAAGTTACAGAACACCGACTCAGAAGAAGTGTTGCAGAATGCCTTCCTCTCCATCGACACAGAAAACACCGGACTCGTCAACCAGCAAGTGTGAGTTTACTGGTTCATATACTAGAAGCAAGTGTGAGTTTGTTTGTCATACACTAGAAAACTCACAGCAAGTGTGAGTTTGTTTGTCACACACCAGAAAAATCACGGCAACAGAGAGTTTGTTGCCACACACTAGAAAACTGAAAGCAACTGAGAGTTTTGTCACACGCTCTCAGAGGCTACGGCTTCTGGGGCTGTGCCCCCAGACCCCCACAGATGGCAAGTTAGCATATAATTTCAGTAACCATCATTCAACTTTGAATCATTCATTCAAGCTTTTATTCATAATCCAACCGTTGTTGGGCCATCTGTTAATAAGGTTTCTGCGCAAAAATTTAGAATGAATACAAAATATATGTTCTATCGAGCTATGATCGTCACCCTTAGTCTTAATGTCTCACCATTAATACCTTTTCAGCTTCACGAACGCCCTGACACAGCTCGGAGACCGATTTTCTAAAGAAGAGGTACGTTTGCTCTTGAGTCAACTGTCTTGACATGCCACATTTAAATAATCCATTATAACATTGTAACCGGGAAGTCAATTGATTGCTGAATTGTCAATTTTCTCGATTGTTAAAAGTTACATCTGAGCATTTAGATTTCTTAGATTTATTAGATTTATTAGATTTCTTAGATTTCTTTTACAACTATGATCCTGGTCCAAGGACCAAGGTGTTGTATGAACTTAAGTTTCATTTTATCAAATTTTGCAAATGAACAATAAAATTTTGTATCCAGAGCTTCTTCAGAATATCTAAATATCCTACATTCTTCGGAAATATGTACTCTTCCCACAATTTGGCCAGCCATAACTTTACTATATTGCTGAAACGGTGCCCATAAAGCTAAATGCATTAAAACTGTGTCAATTACAACCACTAATTTGTCTATTAGTTGGTCTGACGAAAGGATTTTCCCTGATTAACACCTGACAGGTGGTCTAGATTTATGTAGTATTAACCGGCAAAATTTAAGGAAGCGATGTGGTATTTAACGATATGCATATCCATACTGCAATGTCGTAGGTGGAATTCTGTGCATCAAAATCAGCTTGGCAGGGCCTGTGTCAAGGCAGGAATAAAATGCCCATCAATATTTGAATAGAGCATTAGTATGAGTGGTGATGGTTGGAACATTAGACCCTTCATCATCGGCCCACCAATAAAGCAATACATCAAACCCCGGCCCCTCCCAATTCTAACTCTTTCCATTCCAATGTTGGCTTGCTAACCTCCTACGTGTTCGGCTTTTCCATGCGCGGCTTGATTGCTTGTCATTAACAGCCAGTGAGTCACGCATGGAAGATCTCTGAAACCCATCCAATGTCAATACCCAACCCACCTGTTCCTCAGATTGATCAGATGTACGACGTAGCGCCAATGAAGGGAGATAACGTGGATTGGAAGCGTTTCATCAAGCTGATCAAGTATGGCGGAGACTTCGAGGAGGAATCCTAAGTTAGAATGTCCTAGCTTAAATTCCCCATCTCCCGTGTATACGCAGCGTGTGACGGTACTGATATATACGGGCACAATCTAGATCAAACTGACGTCATCATGTCATACTGTAACTGTCTTCCTGGCACGGTCAATAGCTTCTCTTTTGATCGCAGCCGGAGGAAACACGTTATCTTTCTCTGCCGAAGCTCTTCACCCCTCTGACGATTACTGGAGCATAATCTGGGGGGTGCGGGGGTCGGCGGGGCTTTCTCTCAAAACATGTGCACATGTTTTCTTCTCTCTCTGTGATTGATTAATACAATACCAATATGACACGATTAGTTAATCAAATACACATTACGAATCAGGCCTGGATTTATTAATATTTTCAGGCAAATGGAGCTAGAGTTTTTTTCTTTTTTGTTGTTGTGGTACCATAAACGACGGTTTTCTGAAGTGTTATTTTAAGCTTTTTTTGTGTTTTAACGTCTTATAATTATATAGTTGGATATTATTATAGTAGATGTGTTATGTAAATCTGTACATAGTACAAAAAACATTTATGAAAAAAACAAGTGGAGATATCAGATTGTTTTTCTTGTTGTTTAGAATATATCACTATTTTCGATTTAAAATTCTATCGGTCAAAAAGTAATAATATGTAACATCTGAAAGCTTGTAAGGATTTGGTCGCAGCTCTATAAAGTGCAGCTGCTTCCTCTAAGACTGCAGAGAGTTTTACAGAATTCTGCAAACTTTAAAACTCCACCAGCAGCGGAGAATGTAAAACACTGAAAAACTATCAACAAATCCGCGCAGGGGAGGGCTCCGATTGGCGCGTCTAAGTGTTGCAAATTGACGAGCAATCAACAGCTCTAACCCCTGACCTTATAACAGTGTACGTGTGTCTTGAACAGCAGCGATAGGGATACTCTAAATATAGTGCTGACTCAATAATATACTCTCTGGGTAGTGTATCTGAGATAATACTTTGATAATAATGCCCTGGAAATACCGACCAAATTTCAATAATACCACTATCTCCGGCTGGCATATCTGATAATAGTGCCCTGGAACTACCGACCAAATTTTTAGGTTCCTTAGTATTTAGGTCTGAAATAAAGACAAAGCACCAAAAATTCTCGAGCACTTTTATAAAATACATACACACGCGCCTATCGGGTCCGTTTTGGGATAGTTCCCAGGCGAGTGTCTATGTATTGAAGACATCGATGAAAAAGTCAGAGGGTTCTAAAATATACTCTAGATAATAACTTCTCACTTTGATTGCTGTGCAAACTCCCTCGCTCGGCTCGGCAGCACAGCTCTCAAAGTGAAAAGGTATTATAGTTTGTTGTGCGAGTGCGATAATTTGGAGGGCATGATATCAATGATGGTGGAATGGGACCTAGAAACGTCCATCTAAGTCTTTGAAATCAAATCATTGAGCTAAAGAAACTTCTAAACTTGTTTGATAAATTATGATACATTCTCCCATAGTCCCATCCACTAAGCATTTAAGTACCTCCAGCTTTGTTGTTTGGGGTTTGGTTTGCAGGGTTTGCTTGTGCAGTCCTCACCAGCGAATGAATAGCGTGTGATATTACTGCCAATTAGGCATGATCTTCAATTACGTACCACAACATCAATACGTCATTCCAGCTGTGCAAACAAGAACAAAATTCGACACCCATTTAGTTAAACAACACCAGTGTTCCCTGATGATGGCAATTATAAAACGAAAATAATCTCAGGACGTGGCATCTGCATTTTGCAAGGGTTCCTCCTCATGACCTCATGACAAAGCTAATAATAAAATAATAAATATGGGACACGATGCATTGCACTTTGTGGACCGTGCATCACTTCACCTCACACATCATGGTTATTAGGTGCATTCCAGGCCAAAGTGTGCGTCATGTGTTTTGATTTCTAGGTGTGACGCACGGCAAATGCCGTTTTAGTTCAGGCCCAACAAGCCATAGTACTAAATTACTAAATTAGTACAATGGCTTGTTGGGGTCACACACATTGCAGTAAACCATGTTATACAGCATGTTTGGAGAGTATCACCTCTTGTGATTCAAATGTCTGAGTTTCCCCTGGAATCATTTGTGATTTGTCAAAATGCAGTTGTTTCTCCATTAGACCACCAGAGCCTTCTTCCACACATCTTCAGTTCAACAACTGCTGAACATTGAACTTCACCTTATTGTATGCCATAGTTACTATGGTATTTCATTGGTGTTTGGGAACTATTCATCTCTTGTGATTCAAATGTCTGAATTTTTGGAAACATTTGCGATTTTTCAACTGCAATTTATTGCTCCATAAGACCACTGTCAGAATCTTTGGGATGCACCTTTCTCCACACATCTTCATAAACAACATTTAAATTCACATGATGTATGCTGAAATTTAAAGTTTGTCAAATTGAGCTGAAACTTTTTGGGTCCCTATACGGGCTAAGTGAGACACGAGTGACTTCAGCATATTGATATCAACCCTATTTAGAGATTATGACGGAGCCAATTCACAAAAAAGCCTTTCGTAGCCCTCAAATCGCCTCAAAGGTCTAATTTCAGGCCAAAAATTGACGAATCTGGTCATAAGCCAGTCGTCTGACACCACTGTAATAATGACATTAGCCAGATTTCGATATTTTCTCTTTTGAGTCCAAATTTGCCCCATTTTGTACCATAAAAAGATAAAATCGGTGTTTTTAGATGGATCATTTCTCAAGGCATCAGGAATCCTGAAATTTAAAGGTTGTCCGATTGGGCTGAAAATTTCTAGGTCATTCCGGTACGGGCCTAAGTGAGACACGAGTGACACAAGAATTTTGAAATAACCCCTTTTTCTGCGAGTTTGACAGAGGAAATTCACGGTTTTTGGGCTCAAAACGGCCTTTTGTCATAGAGAGGTCGCACGTTTGCCCATTATGACGGAGCAAATTGGCTCAGATCACCTATATTCCACAAACTACACTCCCAAGTTCAGTGATGATTGGCGAGCACATACCCAGCAGCTGTTCCTGCCGACTTCATCTGTAACTGTGAGGACGGGTTTACTTGTACGATTTCATCACGTAATGTACAGGACTCTGGTACTGTCAGAGTGTATCAGAGTACACAACGTGCTGCTTGTATAGATCATAGATCTGATAACGCTGCTTCGTTCCTTGATAATCTTGACTTTCCTCGAGACAATTTTCCACTAATATCATAGCTTTAGATAGGGTGAGCTTGAGCTATTGATGCTAATACTCGGATCAGATTCCAATAGAACTTACATTTATTCAAATGTGATGAGCTAATAGTTATGCTCCCTCAAACCTGCATGAAATTGTCCATGTTGTTACGTATACCCCGTTCTACAGTAATTCTACTTTCCCAGAAAGCATTTTTTCTGATTTAGGCATTTTCCATTTTCCATGAGGTGTAGAGATCAACTCTGCAGCGTAGTCAGTGTTATGTCAATTAGCAACTTTTGAGTCATGGTCGTTTTCATGATGCAGCCAGCGACCAAAAGTTCCAGAAAAAGTGATCGAAAAGTGCCCAAGGAGCAGTGACAAAAAGTCTCCAAGAAATTTTTTCCAGTTTTTACGTGCTTCCAGCGCCCGCCATTATTGTTCGACCAAATTATGTGTGAACGGTAATTGTATTGAGCATTCAGAATACAATATTTTGCATTACATATTGAGTCGCTTATCTTATACCCTACCACTGATAATGAACACACTCTTGAATCGTAGTACCATTTTAGTGACGTTTAGTGCTATCGAGTTTTCCCTGTGTGAAAAATACTTTGATAAAGGGAAAGCAAAAATCTTTGTTCGTTCCTTTGCACATGAGGCCGGCTGAATTTTTACTTGCACTACCTCCCATCTTAGCTACCATCATACAATGTCTGGGATCCAAGCTGCGGCGCTTTATCTGATTACTTTTATTTACTTTAAAATTTTTCATTTATGTTGCCAAGGAAACAAAAACAATTTGAAAAATGAAAACTAGTGGTTTTCTAAAATCTTCAAAAATAGTTTGAATTATTTAATCAAAATTAGGTTTATCATATTAATGTGCATATAAAGTTAATATGTCAGCCGTGTCGATTTGTTGCTTTCATAGGTAAAAAAGAATTAAGAAACAGTTCTTAGTTCTTACGTAGTTCACACAGCTGCAGCATAAGAATGACGTAATTCACTGATATTAGAGCTATTCCAAAAGACAAAAAGTTCAGAGGGTTGACTTTGTGATTCCTCTCCTACGTCATTTTCTTGTTGACATATTTATTCTCTTATGATAGAAATCCTTCTCTTTCATGTCAACGTGAATCAGATCATGTGATCATGCTTCCTAAGGATTCTGTCTCTCGAATCACTGCACTCGCAGTGAAGTAGAACTGTTGTGAATATTTGGACGTGGAACGAAATTGGGTGACATGTCGAAATTGTGTTTTGGTATCTCCATGTCCCTCTTAGAAGTCTAGAACTGGTTTTAGGTCCAAATCTTGAAAACTTGTTGATACCCCCGCCATTTTGTAAGTTTGTACACCTACATATGCTCACTGAAATGTTGATGAAGCTGTAAGTCGTAAGACGACTCTGTGCAAATCGGAAACCACGCCTTGAATGTTGAAACTGAGAGCGTAGCCCGAGACATTCATTATGAAATCTATAAATTCGAACCCCTAGAAGCAAAGAACGAATGTCGGATACTTCAACCTGCTATAACCCTGGAGGACCTCCGGGTGTAAATGCAGAAAATGCAAGCAACTTCAAAATATTATGTTAGCACGGTATTACAAAACGCAACATGCATTTGATATACGATATGCTGGAAATCAATGTACTTTCATTAAAAGTAGGGTAGCTTAGGGTTCAGTGTAACGTATTGCTGTAGTATGTTATCTTTTAGTCCTGAGCGAATCGATAACAGCTGCTGTATTTGAATAACTTCCATAAAATGAATATACTGCCAATGCCAAATGCTTCATCAGCTTATCAAGCCACCACATTTAGTTTATAGCAAGTGATTTTTCATGATTCATTTTACATTTACCGTATGTATCAAAATTGCTGTCATTGCTATTGCATCCGCTAAAATCTTAATATATTATATTACTCTCGATATAATTCGGCTGCAACTTTAAGGTGAAAGTATCGATTAGACTTGACTTTTTATAAAATCAGAAATTTTCTTCCCTACACATGTCGCATATACAGTAGTCTGAAGAAATTGCACTCAAATTACAAACATTTTTGCGTGTAATTTTAATGAACGTGATTAGCACAAGTTGTATCCGTTCATGCCATTTCTTGAGATTTAGAATGTAACATATGCCTGGATATACACTGGCTCCAGCTGCATACGGCTACACCTGAAGCTGCATATAATAATCTACAGGCTGCTTCGCTACATCCGACATACAAGGTGGCTCTCAATCAACTCATCACACTTGTGCTTCTGGCCGGGGAATTCGCAGTAGCAGGTACTGACAAAATGCATTTAAAGTATACAGTAGTATACAAGTAAAATATACGCCGTTTTGGTATTGAAAGGTTATCAATCGAGGTGCAGGGCGAAGTTGAGTGTGATTTGTTCTTTATCCTACGAGGGGAAGCCGATTGGTATAAGTCTTAGGTAATACACTGTGGCGCGATTGATAACTTGATTGCACCACGAAAGACAAAAACTGATTCGTCCTTATTCTAATTTTTGAACCAACAGGGGTCTAGTCCACCTAGATTTAGTTCTGGTAGGCCTAAATTTCCATGAGTGACTTTTCACTTTTGAGCAATTACTCAAAGGTTTACTCATTTACTCATAATGTAGTGATTAGTGACCCATAAAATTTGAAATCATTCTCCGTTTCGGTTCTCCACTCAATAACATCACTCTACCCCAGGATCCGACTACCCCTACGTATCGTACAATGGGATGTACAACAACCCCTCTAACATCGGGTGGGGCCGTGCCGGATCCCCTCTCTCCCATCCCATCCGCCCTCAGTACGCCGACGGGACGAGCAGTGCGGCCTTCTCCCACCGCCCGTCCGCCAGAGACATCAGTCTGTCCCTGTTCAGGGACGAGAGACCCGTCCCTCTGTCTGAGAAATACACTGCTCTCCTGCCCTACTTCCTGGAGTTCCTGAACCACGACATCCTCCAACTGCGAGCAGCCTGCCCCCCGGAGTCTGTCGACATCTCCGTGAGTCCAGGAGATCCACTGTACGGGAATGAGACATCTGCCGAGATGCCCCTGGATAGAGCCCAGTATCAGCATCATAGTGGAGTGTGGGCTGACTTCCCCAGACAACAGATCAACTCTGTCACTTCATGGATAGATGCCAGTCAGGTGTACGGTGTCAGCAAGGGCTGGACGGACATCCTTAGGTCGGGGAGTGGAGGGAAACTCAAAACTAGTGGAGAGACAGAGAGTGGTTCAGAAAACACCGCATATCCAGCACTTAACAGATGGGGTGTTCCGCTGGACACCAACATGAAGCCTCACACCTGTCAGTACCCAGATATCAAGAAACAATACCTGTTCGGAGACACCAGGAGCAACTTTGATCCTGGGGTGTACTCTCTGCATTGGCTCATGTTCAGTGAACACAACAACATAGCCCGAAATCTGAGCAAACGTTACCCAGGAATGAACGACAAGTGGATGTTTGACAAGAGTCGGTATTTGACAATAGCAAAGTTCCAGAAGATAACATTCGATGCTCTCGAAACCCTGCTGGGTCCGATCCCCGCGTACAAAAGTAGCTATAACCCCACTCTGAACCCTGGCATCAACTTCCTATACGCTGGGGCAGTGCAGTTCTTCTTCCTGACCATGATGCCCGATCTAATCCTCACAAACAACTGCACCCAACAGGCCCCCCACCTCAGACTCTGCAACACCATGTGGGATGCTCAGAGAACAGTGGCAGAAGCTGGAGGTCCCGAGGCTGTCCTGGCTGGTCTGGCTCACCAGAAGGCAGCGGCGATAGACAACCACTTCGTTTCAGACATCAGGTCCTACTTCTACGGTCCCAGGCACTGGACACGACGTGATGGGGTGGCCATGGCAATCCAGCGAGGCAGAGACTTGGGGGTGCCGCCTCTAAACACAGTGCTGCAGTACTACGGACAAAAACCCATGACATGGGATGATTGGAAGAGTGTGTTACCACATGGAGCTGCTGCTCTGAAGAGTCTTTACGAGGGAGATGTGAACCAGGTGGAGCTCTTTGTGGGCGGAATGCTCCTCAGGGGGAAGGATGGGGGAATGAGCGAGATATTCAAGAGGATCATGAGGGACCAGTTTGTGAGTCTCAGAGATGGGGATAGGTTCTGGTATCTGAACAATTACAATGGATTGGGCTGCACCGGGGATGAGATCGTGGAAATAAACTACACAACCCTCCGAGACATCCTCATAAAAAATAAAGTTCCAGTGCCTGGAGGCAATGTGTTCAGTCAGGACGGTATCAAGTCAGCTTGTGATTCTAACAATCTAGAGCCAGGGCCGTGTGAAGGAGGCATGATGTTCCACTTTGACTACAACACAGCGCCGTATGCCATCCCCATCCTGATCCCTCTGTTCGTCCTCTTCACAGTCTTCCTGGCAGTGGTGGTTAACAGGATCATGTGGTACAGGCTCCGGAGGAGGAGTAAGAAGGACGAGGAGAGGAACTCGTGTGAGTGGGGAAGGGTCGAGGAGCTGCAGTCAAGGTACGGGGACAGAGTGGTCAGCATTACCCTGGATAGTACTGCTAAAACACTCACATGCAAAGCAAAGGGGGGTCAGCAAAAGGTCATCCAGTGGCGTAAGATGACCCGTGTTCATGTGGTGTCGTGTACAGACTGTAAAGTAACCCTACTGATATGTATCCCCAAGGACTATGACCTTTTACTCAGATTCTCATCGGCTGATATGAGATCCCAGTTCACGCAGGCCTTGGAGAGGTTCAGCGAGGGTTGCAACGTGACGACACAGTCGATGCAGATGGATAAGAAGGATGTGATGAGGGTGGCTAAGACAGAAGCTCACAGACAGGAACTGGTGGATGCCTTCCTCTCCTCGGTCTTCTCTGAGATGATGACACGGGAGAAGGTGGAGGAGGACATTCTAGTCGAGGAGGAGGAGGAGGAAGAGGAAGGGGTGGTGGAGGGACCTCAGAGAGACCCAGAAGCCACACCCCGCCAAGTGGCTAGGAGGGTGAGTTCCCCTGAGCTACCCACCACCCCTCACTCCCTACAGAGGAGGAAGAGCAAAGCATCTGGTGTAGAAAGGAGTGTGATGGAGTGTGAGCTAACCAGAGATGAGTTTGCAGCTGCCCTCGGACTGAGGCCTCAGCAGGAGTTCGTCGAGAAGATCTTCCCGATGGTGGACAGAGACAACAACGGAACAGTGAGTTACAGGGAGTTCCTCAACTTCATGGTGGTCTACTCCTCCGGGTCCTTCAGCAACAAACTCAGCCTGATCTTCAACATGTACGACTACGATCAGAGTGGGTCGCTGAGTGTAGCGGAAGTGAAGAGCATGATTCGCTCCATGTTGGAGATAGTCTCAGCGTCCATTGAACAGGAAGAACTCAACCAACTCATCAGATCTCTCTTTGAGTTGGAAGAATTCCAAGCCAAGACAGAGCTAACATTTGAAGATTTCCAGGCGATAATGTCTCGATATGAGAGTGATATCAGTCGAGCTCAGATCAAAGGGGCTAACGGGGCAGGGACAGGACTAAGAAAAACAGCGTCCTGCAAGTCCTTCACTTCCCTTCCACTGCAGAACCGGGGATTGGAAATCAAGCGGTACATAGAAAACAACCGGTTACAGATATTCTATTCCATCATGTACTTCCTTGCCATTTCCTTCCTGTTCGTTGAACGGTTCATCACTTACTCCCGTTACAAGTTCCACACGGGGTACCCTCAGCTCCTCGGATACTCCCTGTCCTTCACACGGGGTTCAGCAGCTGTCATGATGTTCAACTTCCCCATCTTCCTGTTGCTGATGTGCAAGAACACCCTGACTCACCTCCGGAGAACCTTCCTAAAGCGCTTTATCCCCATAGACTCGAACAGATCAGCTCACGTTGCTCTGGGGTATATCACTCTGATATTCATCATTATCCACGTGGTGGGACACGGCTACAACTTCTACCAAGTCTCCACCTTGTCACCAGATCACCTGGACTGCCTGATGCCTAAAGACCTGGCTCTCAGGGACAGGCGAAGCAACCATCACCGGGCTGCTGTTTGGCACCATTACCGGGATAACGGGGATCCTGCTGGTCGTTCTGCTGCTCATCATGATCATCTTCTCGACTGAGTACGCCCGACACCACGTCTTTCAGTACTTCTGGAGGACTCACCACCTCTACCCGGTAGTTCTGCTGCTCATGGTCCTCCACGGCACTGCCCGGCTCCTCCAGGAACCCACCTTCCAGTACTACCTCATCGGACCTGCCATCATCTTCACCCTGGACAAGATGCTGAGTGTGAGCAGGAACAAGCGAGAGATCCCCCTCCTCCAAGCGAACATCCTACCCAGTGAGGTGACTAACCTGGTGTTCAAGAGACCCCTGGACTTCCACTACATGGCAGGTCAGTACGTGAGGATAGCCCTGGTGAACAGCGGGACGGGAAGGGATGAGTACCATCCCTTCACCTCTAACTTCAGCTCCCATGAGGATTACCTGTCAGTCCACATCAGGACCTGCAAGGGGTGGACTAAAGTCCTCCGCGACCTGGTCATGAAGAACCAGAAGACACCGGAGAAGAACCCTAATCTGTATGTGGACGGACCCTTCGGAGAGGCACACCAAGACTATTCTAACTACGAGGTGGTTATCCTGGTCGGCGGTGGAATTGGAGTGACTCCCTTCGCCTCCATCCTCAAGGATCTGATCCACAAGTCCACCTCACTCCGTTCCAACCTCACCAAAGTGAGGAAGGTCTACTTCCTGTGGTCGACCCGGTCTCAGAAGCAGTTCGAGTGGCTGAACGACATCATAGAGAAGTGCGAGAAGGAAGATAAGCTGGACATCCTCGACACCCACATCTTCATCACCAGATTCTACGAGAAGAGCGACCTCAGGACCACCATGCTCTACATCTGTGAGCGGCAGTTCCAGAGGATGTCCAACAGGTCGCTCTTCACGGGTCTCAAAGCCGTCACTCACTTCGGACGGCCTAATTTCGATGGTATATTCGAGCACATAAGACTTTCTCATGCGGATGTTAAGAAGTTTGGTGTGTTCGTGTGTGGGCCCCCGGCAATGTCAGACTCAGTGCAGTTTGCTTGCAGCAAAGTGACAGGAAAACAGATATTTGTAGCCTATTCTGAGAGTTTTTAGACCTTTTCTTCGATATTGACTAAATTGGTAAGATTATGTGGCTTATAGTGCGAGATGATAGGATATAGTAACATCAATTTACCCAATAGGATACCATTTTGTTGACATGGTTTTTCATGTAATTATGGATATTTTACTTGTAGAGAAAGGCCCCATCAAATTTAGTTTTGTCATTTGTGATGTCACATTTTGAAATAATACGTGAATTTGTAATTAGATGATTGATTAGATGATTATTTCATTTCATTTGATACGATATATTTTATTATTTTGTTCTTCGAATTCAAATCTTAAAATTGCTAATTGAGGGACACCTGACTTTATAAAGCTACAGAAGGGCAAATTTTAAATAGTGGTGCGGGGATTGGGATGAATTGCTTTCCCCAAAATGGGATTAGCTACCCCGAAAATGAGATCATGAGGTTTTTCAGCTAAACTCAAAAGTGGATTCAAAATTTGACCCCAAAAATCGTTATCACAGGCTCTGTATATGCATGATAATCACGGTCTGCACTGTATAGAACCTGTTTATTCCCCGCATAATGTTGCCTACTAAGTAACAGACCTTTATTTCAATTTCAAGGCATGTGACACGATGCATTAAATTACAAAAAGGGATTACACACTCACAGGACGTGATGCTTTTGAGATCGAGAATGATTCTGATATTTTTAACCGCCATTTTTACGTACGTGATACACACATCACGTATGCAGTATGCACACAGTGCCGCGCGACTGGAAATGTCCAAGTGATACTCACACCTCTGATTTTGCGAAACTTGTTATTTAAGAACCAACCTGTCACAACACTGCACAGATCGTCTGCCACAGAGTAACATCTTCAAAGTTCGAGTGAGGATCTCTCTTCTTCTGCCCTCCCGCAATCGAGCAAGGATCTCTCTTAGCTTCGTCTCCGAGCATCCCAAGCAGGCATGGATCTCGAGCAAGGTAGGATGCAGCACATTCCATCAGATATGACATCCTAGGCACTTGGTATATTACTACTTGGTATTTTGGATTGACTTTAACTTAAAACAAGAGGTGTAGATCGTGATCAACACGTGGAATATTTAGTTCAGAGTTGGGTAGTAAGAGTCAAATTTCAAAATTGGATAGAATGAAAACCATTTTCTGGCGAGACAGTACTCATAATTGAGCATTTTATTAGAATTTATAATAACGGATTTAACAATTCTTGCTTTATTGAAACGAAGGAAACGCGAATTCTTTATTTAACAAGTTCTAATATTATATCATACTGAAACATTAATACAGAAAAGTTATAGATCATGATATCAAAGCAATCTTAAACAAACCCAGTAATAGTTCAACTATTTAAACCGATATATCAATTACCAATTATTCTTAGATTATCACAATCTACCGATAATTCAACTTATCGATTACTCTTAGATTATCACAATCTTTTTCAAGATAATAATAACGCAGTGCTTTAAAAGGTGGGAAGCATACAATTGTATTCTACATAATACACTCAAAGTACGAAGCAAACGATACAATTTCCAATTAACATAAATTTAACATGCTATTCACCAAAAACAAACATATAATTCTACCGCCTTTCCAGTAAAACATGATAGCATATTGAAGAAGGCTAAATAAATCTGATAAAGAGGCATTGGTTTACTTGTAGTCTCATTAGTATCATTTATTGATGTAAGCCAAACTATTTTTCGCTTTTCTCTCAGTTCGACACTTTTAAAGATTTAGCCGAGTAACAATACATACTAGGATAATAAATTACATAAAATCGATTTTAAATATTGGATCAACTCTGTAACATTTAGATACGATAAATAACTACTGTATATGGTATTGTGAAGGAGCATATTTCGTGATATCTGAATAATTTGGCATGATTATTGCTATAAATTGCAGCTATGAAAAGTTCTAATACTTGCTAATCAACTCTGATCATATTATCGAGTGTCCTTTACTCCATCGACTATCACAATATGGGAATTGTAATGGAATTAAATCTCAACCAAAAACGTTAAAATCAAATCGATCACACCAAAACAACACAGTAGAGAAACAATAAACACAATCCCTCCTTGCTTCCTTGAACCTTTATCACTTTTGCTAATGATTTCTGACAAAGTCCCATTTAAGTTGTACATACACACAATCAACCAGTGATTCAAAGCACAGGATTCACAACACGTCTTTTAATCACTATCGCTAATTCTTAGCAGATTTAGGCTTGGGAAATGAGAATCAGGACTCCTCCTCCATCTAACGATATTATCTCCGTTCCCTGTTAATCTGTAGGCCAGCCACTTTGGTATGTTTGTAATGCCTCTATTCGAAGTTTTCTTCTTCTTCTTCCTCTTCTTCTTCTGGGCCGAGTTGGGATGCTTCTCTTCTGGCCGTGGAGCGAGTCACCCGACGCTGACTTACATCGTCTGGATTAGGCAGACTTCGTCGATGCTGAAATGAACAATGAATTAGAATTTGAAAATTGCCTTCGGCCAATTCCGATTGAATAGTTTGAATGGAGCTGAAATTCTTGAAAACTTTTCATTTAAATCGACAATCATTTCCATTCGTGATTTGCCAAAAACGTGGTGATTGATCAGATCGTTAAAGTGATTGATTGACAAAATTAACTTCTTTTGTGTGTTTAATTTTAAATTCGTGTTAAATAATCAACGAATCCACAAACATGTAAACCGTACGTACGTGAACAGCCTACAAAAGAAGACAATGTCACTCCGCGCGTTACTGAAAGATCCATAGCAATACCAACCCAAACAACAACTCTCATGATTCGAGCAAATCTACCAATTTCATGTCGGCAGTAAATAGATTTAACTCTTGCTCACAGGCACAATAGACCTAATTAACCTTAGAGCATTTTTGGTCAACAAAGAATCACATACTTCGTTTTGATTAGCTACTCATGAGTCTTGACAATACCTAAATTGGTACAATGTTACCAGTTGCATTTAATAACGTACAGTTTGAGTGACGTTTTAATGCAATAAAACATATGATGCAAGCAATATTATCAGAAAAAACAGGGTTAAAGTATCCTTGCTGCGTGAAATGGACATGGAATTTCTAGAACGAAGTTAGAGCATCAGGCCAAATTCCTAGACGGACATGGTACTTTATACTTGTACCATGTACATGTGTGAACACTAATTCTAAGTTCCAATGTATAATAGTCCTATACAACTTCCGGCTATAGAATTGCGTCCCTTCCCCTTAGTGGTTCTACTATGTTCTATTGTCCTACTATACCTGTATACAGCACGGTACAATACACATTCCTTGTCAATTCTACTCAAAGCACTCATTTCGCAAACAAAGACTCAAAGCTTCAAAGACAATCCTTGTCCCTTGAAAAGTTGAAGCGTTCACTGATAAATGGAGAATGAAGAGCTGTGTTAGAATATCCCCATAGGTAGAAATATTGTCATGTAGAAGCTCACTGTATTGTTTCAGACGTTTTCTTCTTCATCAGTGCTTCGAATTATCACGAATTCCGTGACATAAAACGATACACATTTCATTGAAATAAACGCTCTTTGTGTACTAGATAAGTCAATGCGACGGTTAGTCTATCCAAAATACCACTGTAAATGATAAACACATAATTTACCATTATAAATGACAGTGAGCAATGAAGTTCCTCTTGACCCATGATGCGGACCTACAGTGTGTACACCTAATCGATGTCTGATGCACATGTATAAAGAGTACATATAACGAGGCTGGTTTGAACGGATGTACATTGTATGTAGGTATGTTAATATATCGGCAAAGAGCACATAATACACAGTGTACTGATCAGTGACTGCTAATAATATGACTATACCGCTAATAATAAGATAATAATGTACTGGAACGAATAATCCTAGAGCTTTATTGAGGGTGGCATTGAGCAGAAGAGGGATTGATAAGTTTATAAACTTGGATTTATTTTCAGTGAAGCCAGTATAGGTCTGTCGTGAAATAATTACCATAATTGTAAGCACAGAACTTTTAATAACTGTTTTGTGGTTAGATTCGCATGCCACAAAATTAGCGCAGTTTAATGTTTTGACCTCAGAAATTGTGAAAATACGGACAATTTACGGACAAAGCTAAATGATTATCTCAAAAAAGAGCGATCAATTTGCGATTTGAACATGAGACCAATATTTCTACTGGAATAAGTGAAACAAATAGCCATCAAAACACCTTTAAGAGCTGAGATAAGTATATTTTGAATCTACAGCAGTCAGGAAAATAATTGATATTCAAATTTGTCATGGGTATTTCATTCTATCCTTCTCAGAAATCTGCTGATTTCCATAGATTAAGGAAGTCAAGGCATTGTCCACCCAACTGAATAGTAAGGACCAGAAAGTTAGATGTATTTCAGAATCATAATTTGTTACAATTACAGAATTAATTTTCAGCCTCATCACTACCTTCAATAGAAAGCTGGTGAAGCAGAGACTGCTGTATGGCTCATACACAATAGGAGTAATGACCTAATCACTAACCCGTACTCTGTAACAATAGGAGACTGACAATAGTAATGAATTAACTGTGAAGTCTCCATTATATAGCATGGCTTTGAGTTGAGGAGCATGAATGGACGAAAGCCATCACAGGATGTTTATTAAGTTATAAAGAGAAGAGTGGCACCAGAACCTGGCTTACCCAATACCCATCCTAAAAACCAATAGAATCATGTGATGGAAAACATGTGTCGTATGTACTTTCTGCTGTGACATCAACCGAGTGTTCCAAAGGTGTTCAATATACTTTTCAATGTGCTTTGAATTCTTATCGCTTTTGGTTTTTAGTGCCGAAAAAAGCATAAATCAATCCATAAAATTAGCATTTTCATAAGTAATCTGTGAAAGACCAAAGATAAATCGCAGCTGAACTGCTAAACAATTCCTTCATTTCTGTTTGCATGAGCTAATCTACTAAATAAAGACATTCTATGACTTAGATCATACTTCATTTATCACTCTGCCAACACATTGACAGTTGGTAATGCAACAGTGACTGTGCTACCTAATAACTTCAGTCGGAATCTCAAGACTTCTCAGACTTGGTGATTACTTATTCACACAGTCTCACTAGCACGGTGTGTAGTTTAAATGTGTGTCTGAGCACGCTGTTATAGCGTCCTCTAGCCACTTGCAACAATCAGCCGTGACATCTAGCTTCACACTTACAGACTGTGTCAAGTGTAATAATAATACAGAGCTGGAAGTTCTGAGAGACATAATCGAGTGTATGTTTGGGACTGAAGTTTTAAAATTCCAGGGATTTGAGGCTCGATTCTCGAAAATAGCAAATATCGTATCTTTGTTAGAGAGGCTTGTTAACGAAGTTTTGGTTTGAGGGTTAAAGATCAGAGATGTCGTAAGACTCGCTAGCGGCTAATCACGCAACCTGACAACAAACACAGAGGACAAGTGTCGCTCGTCTTGAGTTTCAAGTTCCAAAGACGCAATGATATGAACATGCTGATCAGAATGCACTCTGACATTTACACACTTCGCAGTCCACACTCTTTTAATGAACATTGCGGTGCACTCTAAGTCTCCTTAAAACTTGTAGTTAAAACTATTATTAGAATCAAACAGTGATCGGAAAACCGAGTGAAAAAGGCGTGGACTAGCAAAAGTCACTTCATCAACAGACCGCTGTGTACTGTAACTATGGCATCACTAAACCTAAAACACCCTGACATCACTGATAACCACGCATGGCATTAGATACGTGCTGCTAAAACTTCTCTTATTTTGTAGAAATTGGTAGTGAACTATAACAGTGCAGTAGGAACTGTAACAGTTTAGTAGGAAACGACCGGTTTACCGATCCGAAACCGTTATGGCGAAATACCGGTTAACCGGGCGTTTTCAGCCAACCGAGACCGAAACCGTAACCGGATTGATTGAAAAATGCTAACCGGACATTTGCTAATAAAGTCTACTGTAGGCATGTTGTAGTTGAAGGCTCGTGTTCCTAGGATATGAAGTATGATTTCATATCTCATAACTCTCTAATATTGCTTCCTTGAACTATCAACAGGATATGACAGCTGCGGAATGCAGATGTTCTGTCTTCACTATGCAGGTTTCATAAGGTTTTATTAATAACAGTGACAGTTACTACTTCACTGGACATGGTATTCTCACAATGTGCAATGGATTCTGGAGAATGGAGATGGCTTTCTCGCTATGTGCGCAATGTGTGGATATAATCACAAAAAAGAACTCGATTTCGCATTTATTTCATGAACAGTCCACACAGATTCAAGAACTTTTTAGTTTGTGCAAAGTCCAGCTTATTTGAAAAATCGAAATGCAATTTGACAAAAACTTGTCCAACAACGTGTCCCGATTTAACCCTAAGTAGCAATAATACAATTACTCCCAAGCAAACCTCATTTCTCACTAGATTATCAAACCACAGCAGTAATACTGTCACTCTCCAGGCACACACTCCAGGCACACTCTCCACAATTTACACATCACTCATCACAACAGCTTAGATATATCACAGAGTGCAGCCGGTGGTACTTTTCTCTTCTTTTTTGTGAAAACTTTTCACACAAACTACTGAGTACATTCTACTTTTACTTAGTAAAATGTGAAATACAAATATGCGTGAATAACCTGCACACACACACACACACACACACACACACACACACGGTTTAGAGTCGGTAAGAGAAGTTTCTATGAGGTACATTTCTAGTAATGTGTGGACTGTGGATTGTGGAGTTATTAATATGTGCAGCAGCTCCATGATGAAGTGAAGTGTGGTGAAGTAAATACGAGTACAGAGGCAGGATGACACTTTATGAGGAAAATAAGGTGTTGTGAAAAGGATTGAAGTGAGAAAATTTGAAAGTGGGGGAGAATGGAAGTTTATGAGGAAGAATGAAATTAGAACGAGGCAGGCCGGCTGAAGAGTGTAAAAAATGATATTTATGATATTTAACGAACATGTAGCATCGTAGACTGTATTTTTAACAATAAGTCAATAATAATTTATATTGTACTATATTGTATATTGTATTGAAGGAGTAATCAAGCATGCATATCATGAATATTGAAAATATCTAGATTTTTCACAATACAAGTTGTCACCGGTAGAAATCTTTGTACGGAAATTTCAATCACACATTCTCACATTCAATTTGCGTGCAACAGCGAATCTTATCATTTTGACACATTCGCACATGAAACATGCAGGTTCTTAGTATTCATTGTTCTGTTCATCAACGGAAAATGGTGCTGTTTACGGTTTTTATTACAAAAACATGCAAAAACGAGTTAATTTCTGAATCACTCGTACTTCACACTCCACACTTCATTATCATTTCTATAATTCAAAATTAATGATTAAATTCGTTCATTCGTAGGAATCAAGGGGCTGACTGCAGTCATACGGCACAAAATATGCTGCACCTAATCAGTTTAACACTCTCTCACACTCACTTGCAAAACTTTGGGCAATTTTCCATATTTTTGGTATTTCTCTGTGAGATTGCCACCGTCAGTGTTTCTTCGTGTTAACCTCTTGGGCTAAATGTAGGGATGTCAGTTGTAGTTTAGTCATTACGACCGGGGTCGCGGGGATTTTTATAAAATACTAGCAGGCCCGTCGGGCCTGCAAATACACAGCTCACTCGGCGCTGCTACGCAGCACCTCGTTCGCAAATTTCAAAATCAACTAAATACTTTTTACCGCATCAAAAAATTACGACCACATCAAAAGTTACGAAGCTCAGAAATCAAAACAGCATTAAACATTAATGAACGCGCGCGCAATTAATCTGCACGTGCATTTCCCCCATTGCGCGCGCGTTGCCATGGGGCGTGACGTACGGAGAAAAAACACGAAATGCGAAATTATAAGTAAGACTAGCAGGCCCGTTAGGCCATCTAATACACAGCTCACCCAGAGCTCGCAAATTTCAACCAAGGCAATTCAAATCAACTAAAAATTTTACCGCATCAAAACCCCCCGATCCGTTCAAAAGTTATTAGAGATCGCGCAACGTAATCAAAACACCGTTAACAGAAATGAGCGCGCGCGCAATTCTCCGTGCACGTGTCACCATGGTTACCCGCACAAATCGTAATGCGCGCGCGTTCCGAAGATGTTTCCGCCGTTACGTACAAACAGAAAAACAGAGGTTGCGAAATTATATAAGAGATATTACTTGCTTGAACTTAGAATTTGTCAATAACTGAGAATCTGGAGATTTTGTTAATTTGGATTTTGGAGAGCAATCGTTGATTGCCTGGTTTCTGAGCACTTCAAAAGAAAGATTAGAAGTAATTGCTTGAACACCCATTCTACCATCGTGTACCAGTCGTCTGCATTCATTTTAAATGCGTTCTATTGACTCACAATTAGTCTGAATTGGCATACAGTCAGTATGTGAATAACACACTCACACTCTCCTTTACACACATCACACTGTAATAGCATTAGCCACATTGGACATATATATCATTGTGCTGAGCCTTCGCATGGGAATATTCCAGATGTTTAATAAAGCGATGGAGGTTGGATATGGGTGGATTACAGTAATTTCTCACGATATTCCGGGGAAAATTCAAGATTTATATTATATTCAACGATTTCGTGAATAAATACTTCCTCAGAAATGCACTGCAATAATGATTTAAATAGTTAATCCGGGTTAATAATACTATTCGATTCACAAAGGAATCGGTTCAATAGCTTAACTATCACAAAGCTATGCATTCTGAATTCAAGAAATTACGACTTATCCAGCGTTCTTCGCTGTATGTAATCCATTGTAATTACATTTTAATTGCAACAGAACAGTAGTATGCAGTAAGTAGCTGCTTTGAAATGCGCTGGAATGATAGCGTTCCACACGGTTCCACGGGCAAACTTTTTTACCTTTTGTTTACTTTTACTGTGAGCCAGTAACTCTACTGATGTACCATCTGCTCAAACCGGTACCAATGTACCATCTGCTCATTAGTGTTTGGAAACCCGATAATGAAAAACACAGCTTATTGATGGATTCTATACAGTCACTGATACTTCGTTGTCGATCACTACCCATTGGGTAGCATAATAGTAAAACTCGAAATCGGGAGGAGGACTGTATGGATTATTGTGTATCGATAAGCTGCATAGTGCATATCGCATATACGGGTTTCCAAACACTCATTCAGAGCAGATGGTACATTGGTACAAATTTGAGCAGATGGTACCGCAATCTGCAAAAACAACACTGACTCGCAGTATAAATAAACAAGAAGTTCACCCGTGAACCCGCGCGGAACACTACCATTCTATTGCATCGCGCAATGCACATTCCTCAAGCAATTTTAGGCCAGTTGTTTGGGGTATGTAAAGTCTGAGAATGAGCTGTGATGATCTATGAAAGTAGTCTTCGTGTAGTGAGTAGTCTACTTGTTTTGTCTTGTCTTATTTTAACTAAGTATCTTTAGGCATAATAGAAGCTAATATGCTTTTTTCTACGTCATGAAATTACATAAATTATTTCAGGGAAGATGAGAATGGACTACCTGGCATCAACATTGCTTTACACTACACGGATGTAGGGTTACATCCGTGGTTTGTTGGATAGAGTACAGGAAGACTTCGCTTACTTAAAATATGAGCTACTATTAATCCATTTTACAGTTAGTAAGAATTCCATATTCGTTGCTACATTACTTTATAAGGCGGGTGGCTTGATTCCAAGCTCCACTCTGAGCAATGCTCATAGAGCAATGAAATTTTTAGAGTAACATGAGAATTGAGAATATTACATTGCTGGAATTAAACCATGTCGCAGGATAATATGAATCGCATGATATCTAATGAAACACTATATGGGCATTGCCTGTATGGTACATTATTAATCAAAGAATTAATAAGGGCCACTATCTTAATATTTTCAAATGGGTGACAACAGATACACCGTATTCACTGGTGTCCGTGGTTCTGTATCTTTCGAAGAACGATCTCTATCTAACTTAGTTAAGTTGTCAGGTGGCTATATGAGGTAACTTGTAGCAGGGTGGCGGGTTGCAGTGTAATTGTCATAGCAAACCATCCACCCTGATTTCTAGAACCATACATCTTACACAATACACTCGACGTCAAGTCAATTTAATCCGATTTAATTTAGTTACCGAAGTTACTGCAACTATTGAAATGACACCCTTTCCCCTTGAACCTGTCAAGGGCATAGATCCTTTTGCCACTTTGTCCAGGCGCCAGTCTAATGCAGGTCTAACGCCGGTTTAATGCAGGTCTTGTGCCAGTCTAGTGCAGGTCTAATGCAGGTTTGGCGCTGGTTTTATGCAGGTTTAGCGCCGGTTTAGCGCCGGGCCTGCGCCAGTCTAATGCAGGTCCTGTGCCAGTCTAATGCAGGTCTAGCGCCGGTTTGGTGCAGGTCCAGCGCCGGTTTAGCGCGGGTACAGCGCTAGTCCAATGCAGGTCTAGCGCCGGTTTAATGCAGGTCTTGTGCCACTCTAATGCAGGTCTAGCGCCGGTTTGGTGCATGTCCAGCGCTGGTTAAGCGCGGGTGCAGCGCTGGTCCAAAGCACCTCGGATGCTATCCCAATATTACTAGTGCATATTATAGAGATTTGGCGCCGTTAGTTACCGATGGTAACTAACGTAAGTTACCATGGTTACCAGTGGTAACTAGCGTACGTTACCGTGGTTACCGGTGGTAACTAACGTACGTTACCATGGTTACCGGTGGTAACTAATGTACGTTGCCATGGTAGCCGGTATTAACCAACGTGCACCGTGGTTACCGGTGGTAACTAACGTACTTTACCATGGTCACCGATGGTAACTATTCGCGGGTAATCATGGTTAACGGTGGTCACTAACGTATGTTATTGTTATTATGGTTACCGATGGTAGCTAACGGACGTTACCATGGTTACCGGTGGTCCCTAACTGACGTTACCATGGTCAATGGTGGTAACTAACCTGCATTGGAATGGCATTGCACCTGCATTAAAACAGCGCCAAACATGCATGAAACGACGTCAAACCCGCAAATCTGTATAAAATGCACTAGTAATATTGGGATAGCATCCGAGATGCTTTGGACCAGCGCTGCACCCGCGCTTAACCAGCGCTGGACATGCACCAAACCGGCGCTAGACCTGCATTAGAGTGGCTCTAGACTGGCACAAAACCTGCATTAAACCGGCGCTAGACCTGCATTGGACTAGCGCTGTACCCGCGCTAAACCGGCGCTGGACCTGCACCAAACCGGCGCTAGACCTGCATTAGACTGGCACAGGACCTGCATTAGACTGGCGCAGGCCCGGCGCTAAACCGGCGCTAAACCTGCATAAAACCGGCGCCAAACCTGCATTAGACCTGCACTAGACTGGCACAAGACCTGCATTAAACCGGCGTTAGACCTGCATTAGACTGGCGCCTGGACAAAGTGGCAAACGGATCTATGCCCCCTGTCAACCCTCATCCCTCTCCCCCTCCCTCCTTCCCCATATACACCTCCTTCCCTTCACCCCGCACCATTCACCCCGTAGTAGTCAGGGTCGGAGTGGGGGCGCCCCCTCTCCCCTCCCCCTCTTTCCACTCCCCGCTCCTCCCCTCCCCCTTACCCTTCTCCTACAAAACCTCCCCTCACCCTCTCACCCCCTCACCTGGTGTTCTGGAGGGTAGTAGTCGGGGTCGGAGTGGGGAGCATCCTCATCTAGTAGGGGGTGGTGTTCTTGTATCGTGGCTGGGGGCATGGAAACAGGTCGAGTTCCTCTCACTTGCTTTCCTCTCCTTCTCAACCTAGCGCTACTCTGTGGAGGGATTGGGATGGTTATATTAGAGGGTTTAGTGACGTCATCATTATGGTTTGGGATGGTGAGTTGATAACATCACAGTGAGTTGGTGATTGAAGATGGCAAGCATATTCCTAAAAGGGAGGAAAGTGACCTGTGAGATTAACCGTCACGCGAAAAGGAGAGCTCTAAAAAACATCTGTGTGCGCATCTGTCATTCGGAATTTAGTCCATTATCTTCATATTGATACCGACTTTATTTACCCGCTCCTACTATAAGTAAGGCATAGCGGAGATAATTATGATTATAAGCTAGAACACAGGTATAACGCACATAAAACGTCTTTCATGATGAAATTTAAGTCCACCTGTGGGTCGGTGGAAGTAAACTAGAAATGCAGTGATATTGTACACTGGCATTGTCTTTTTTATGATCTTTTAAATTTGTCCTTCATACTTTCATAATCAAGATCATATATGAACGTGATTCGGATATATCCGAATCACGTTCTAAAAATTGAAATTTCACAAATTGTAATTTCGTCTCGTGCAATTGGTGTTTTGTCACTTGAAAACGGCTAAACGCATCCTTTTTGGATATTTAAGTTTTAAGTTTTAACACTAATCAACATTGCCAGGAGTACAGACAATTAGTATGTCTCCTCCTCACTTACTCTCGTATTGCAAAACACTTGGTGCTACGTAATCTTCACGATTCATACAGCGCTAGATCTGCCATAAATTCCAACTGCTCGTCAGTTGTAATTGACAATTATAATGTAAAACCGTCCTTACCATTCGGTCTGGTGACAATGGCTCAGGCATCTCTTCGTCAGTAACAGTTTGAGTGAGTGAAGTGATGTTTAGACCAGGGACGTCTCGTGACATGAGGATATCGTGTGACATCATGATGTCTTGCAGGGTGATGTCACCAGTGATGTGAGGAGTGATGTGAGGAGTGATGTGAGGAGGGATGTGATGAGTGGTGTGAGGTGGTGGGATGTGAGGAGTGGTGTGAGGTGGGGGAGGGATGAAGTCCTCGTATTCCTCCACATTGCTCAGCCGGAATCGCTGGCTGTACTCAGACTCCATAATCTGAAGAATGAGACAGACTACGATCAAATATGGAAAGGTCACGCAGTAAATCTCACGCAGCACGTGTCATGTGACGCGCAGCACGTGTCATGTGACGCGCAGCACGTGTCATGTGACGCGCAGCATGTGTCATGTGACGCGCTGCATGTGTCATGTGACGCGCAGCACGTGTCACGGGACTGCGTGAGATGTAGCGCGTGATATCTGCTCGGCTCGGGCGGATCTGCGTCCATTTCAGCAGACAGTTCCACGAACTCGTCATCCATCTCGAACATCTGGGAATCTACCCGGTAAAGCCTCCCGTAGGGGTCCTCAGGGGGAGGAAGGGCGGCTGCCGAACGGACAGGACGGTCATGTTCCCTGCCGTCAGTTTCTACACTGGGAGCTGCATTAGGGATTAGCAGCATAGCCAGGATTCAGACGAAATCAGATGGAAGGAAAGATGATTTTAGTTGTTAATAACTTAATGATGCTTGAATGGAGGCCTACAACTTGAATGAACACACTTGCAAAGTGGATCTCGTCGATTGAATTTCTCAATTCGTTTGAAATGATATCGATGTAAGGATGTACCTACTGGTACACATTGTTCATTCCTTCCTTAATAACTTTTAGCAAATAGTTTAAGACTTGCTTTGCCCCTTATAACATGTTCGATATATACCTGCATTAGTTTGTAGATACTGTCTCTGCATCTGGTCAGCAATCAGCACTTGACCCTGAGTGAAATAACTGTATCATTCATAAATATTGATTATCAAATTTATGAATATCTAATTTTCCTCATCACTTGCCAACTCATTTTCAAACCTATAACTCTATTACTCTCCATTTTAATCATATAAATTTGAAAACTACAGTAAAACTCAAGTAATAACCCTTCCATCATCGTGACGACCTAAGCACACAGAAACACGAGAAGTTAGTCTCACCTTGAATACAGCTTCCATCAGACTCCTGCTGAAGTTCTGCATGGCAAGTCTAGCATACTGGGAAGTATAGTCGTACCCTCGGTTTTTAATATTTGAGATGGTCCTGTCGATTTTCTGAAAATTTAGGTATGTTATGACGAAACTGTCAATAAAGCATTTTAAAGTTTAAGATTAACTGGCAACTTTGCTAGAATGCTAGAAGACACTGAAGAAAATAGGAAGTATTCGAAATAACAAAAAAGGCTAATAAAGTCGTTTTATGAAGACTTTAAAGGTGAACTGTCAATTGTGTACTTTAAAGTGAAATTGTACAATTTTAGAACCTAAATCAAAGCAGCAAGTTATACCTCTTCGTTTTGTCTGAGTGCAGGGTGTAGAACTCGTTTGTATAGATATGTTGACCCCTAGGAGAAAGATTCGGGAATTACAGGTCAATTAATAGTTTGTGATGGTAATGGACCATCAGATGTACCTTTGAATTAGAATCTCTTCATAAATGGATCTTATTTATCTGAAGAGATATAGCAATATTGCAATTGGAATAGCATTATCAATAACTACAGCACAGTAATATACCTAGTAAGTTTCAGAGCACTTACCCTGGTAGCTGGTGAAACAAGCCACAGAATAAAAAGTGTCTTGAAGAGGTAGTATCCTGGAAACCAAGACACAAATACATCAGTAAATAGAGTGATAGCATTGAAGAAGGCAAATACAATCCAGTACATCATCCATTTCACCTGAAATTCATCACATTCATTGAAATTTGAATTGAATCACTAAAAAACATAATTATAGGATTCAAATTTTCAGAAACTGATAAGATCTTTCAGGTTTTTTTCTAATATTGGCTTGTGATTCAGGAAAAGTTATAGAACAGTAATTAGAACCACCTTATAGTCAGCAACAATTAACTACTTACATATTCACGAGTGTTCTTTGTCTTGACTGCTTTATAGGATGAATAGGCAGGGTACAAAGTCCCAGCCGAGATTCTGGGATATGAAGACATGGATGTAAGATATGACCAATACTCAGGATATCATAATTAAGAAACATAAATTGAATTGAATAAAAGTAGACAATCTTTGTTTGAGCTAGGACAAACATTGGGAACATTGTCCATGGGTTTGAGTTATCAAGCAAATAGAAGAAATATTTAATTTCGAAACTGTCAGTCGATAAGTGGTATTCATAGTGTGTGGGTTTGATATCATTTTTTAGATTTGTGTTTCACTGCATCAATGATCAATCACTTCAAACAAATTATATTAGTTATTTTGAATTTTAATTGCTGAGATTAAAATGTCATAACTGTAAGCATTTGAATCTTTAACCACTTACAAAACAAGCCCTCCAAATAGATCAGACATTACAACAGTGTGTGATTGTTGTCAACCATGAATTATACAACCTCAATCATAGGTGGGTTAATCAAGGAGAGAAAAGATACTCATTGTTTTTCATACTCAATAATTCGATGCTCATGGTAGTGAAAACTGTTGAAAATGGCATGGTGTGGGGTTTCTAGGAAAGTAAATTAGGATGTAGGAAGCAAAGTAGGACCAAGGAAGCAAATTCAGGACATAGGAAATATCAGGACAAGTGAAACATCAGGTTACAGTGAAAGAGTTAAGTGGGAGGGAAGAAGGGCCACAAACCCCATGATGCTAACAAGCAAATGAGAATATGACATTTAATTGGCACTTAATTATCCTTATCTTACTAGAAAACAAGCTTCCACATACAAAATATCATTGAGGTATTATATTACACCATGCATGGGCATGAAATTACTGATATAAATACTGCCATATTTTGTTTAGAACATGGAATACCATGTGCACGAGCAATAATTGATTCATGTATCTATTACACCCATATTTGAGCCCGAAGAATAGCAAATGGTCATAGAGATTAAAACTTGTCATCTAAAAATGAGCAATATTGGAGATTGGAGCAAATGAACAATCAGACCACTTAAAAGCTAGGACCTGAAATTTTAAGAGGAGCATCCATTTGGTACAGAGTCAATGTTTTTTTTTTTGAAAAAAAAAAATCTCCGAAGAGAATGAAATAATATAAATATATTCTGAGAAAGCACTAGAGGTGCATCACCAATAGTGTATCACAATTTCACAAAGCATCATCAATATAATTAAGTTTAAAAAGTAAGAAAGTAAAATAAAAAATATATTATAAGTCCTGATCATTATAAATTATCCAAGTGTTTAAAAACAATCCCTGTCATTAAAAGCCCCAATAAGGAATGAAAATGCCAAAAACAGTCAGATTCACATGAACATACAAACAAGAAAAATGTTACCAATGGTGAATCATGCGAAAAAATTAGCTGTGTCTACAGCCCACTGTATGAAAACCAGAATCAATGTTTTGAGGGCTGCTTCATGAAACCCCTGAATATAATTAAATTCTAACTTCCGAGACCCCTTAGATCTCACTTTGCTTTCATGATCCCTTCTCAAATTAACCAGTAATTCTTGATCAATGATAAGAAATTTCTTAGGTTTAGTAATTATCAAATCAAGAGACATATATTATACATTAGAACAATCATTCAACTTCAAGGAGGTGCAGAATGAATCCAATAGTTTTAGTTACAGTTACTTATCTAACGCAGTTCATACAGCAAAGAATTCCAAAGCAATACAATCCAGCATATATAACTTTTTTTAAAAAAAAAACCCGACCAAAACCCTTTTGGTTGGGAATATCGTGTATTGGGTGGGCAATGAGACCCATGCGAAGGGGGAATTTTTGATGATTGCACAGTAAAATGCTTGTAACGGTTTCATCGGGAATGCTGCAGGGAATTTGAAAACCCAATTTTGTCCTTTAAAATGACTTGATGACGAACAGCAAAGTGGTGTTTTCTTTAAAATTTTCTCATTGTTGTTTTTCCTTTTTTGGGTGCCCACAAAAGATTTGCCGTTAAAACTTTTGTCCATGGTAATTTGCCCGGATCATATAAGTTTTAAAAAATTTACAAAATTTTGAAGATAAATTAAAGGGAAAAAAAAAAGAAACCCCAAGGGAAAAGTAAAAGAAAACATATCTTTTTCAATTTTTAACCCCTTTGAAAGTAACTTATCAATCGGACCAAATAATATTAATACTTATTGTCTTGTACAAGGCAAAACCAAATTTTGGAACATGCAAAGATGTATTTGAAATTTAAGACAAATGTATTTACTGTTTTGTTCGAGTATTTATAATTGAGCAAATTAGCCCTTTTGAGATCCTATAAAGCTATAAAGTCATCCAAAAAGGGTTTATGAAAGACATGGCAGCACCAATAATATCAGTTGCATTATAAAAATAACCTCTGATTTTTTTATCCAAATAAAAAATACCCCCAAAATGGAGCGATAAATGTCTATGTCAGGGGGTGTTTCATTAGTGAGCTCTTCCCCAACAGTTACGAAGATTTTTTATTTTTGGGTTTAAATTAGGGAAGAGAATTTTTCAGAAATCCCATAAGTAGCCCTTTTTTTCCCCCAAATTTTATTTTCTATTTTTCCCAAAAAGGGGGGGTATTTTGATAACCTTATATGAAAATTAGGGATATAAAGGGAAAATTTTGTAACAATTTTTAAACAAGATTTGGAAAAGAAAAATTTACAAAGTTACGGGGGTAGTTAGGGATTAAAAAACATACTTACGAAATTTTTTTCTAAACCGGCAAAAGGGGTCCTAACAAAAATTTATTCCCATTGATTCGGAGGGATTTGCTGATTATTTTAAGGTTTTTTTAAAAGAGGGGTTTTTATCAAACTATTTACATTGTTATATTTTCCATTCCCCAAAAAAGTATTTTTACTACTTATTTTTGAAAGATTCAAATCCCCAAAACGTGAATTTTTTATTTTCTTGTTCCCTTTGTTTGACCTCCAAGTTTAGAATTAAAACTGCCCTTTTGTAGTCGTCCACAACTACATAGTTACACAGTGGTTTTTGCTGTGAAAATGTACATTTCATCCAAATTTGAGCTTATGAGAGTATGAGGCCGACGACCAAATTTTCCATTGATCGTTGCATTAAATCAATGATCACGGCTGTTAAATGATGCATCATTCATTCATGTATTCACACCGTCATGTAATTACACCATTCATGTAATTACACCTATAAATGCATAGGTATATTTGGATTATACAGTAAAACAGAGATATGATCGGATCAAATCACAGCACTTGTAGGTAGGTAGGTACTGTGGTTTCCTGTAGATTAAAATAGGTACATCATATATCAGCCAAAAGGCAAAACCATCCATCACCATCGAAAGTCGAAACAGTGCTAACATGGATATTGGATAATGGATAGGCATTGATAACTAATGAACACGATATATCAAACATAATGTTAGAAAACACAACAAAACGGAAACAAAACACTAATATGACGGCTATGCTAACCCTGCCCAACTATCCATTACATGCCATTACCTGCATCTCCACACCATATATAGGCGCAATCCGTTACAAATATGGTAAATAGTATTGTATACGCGGCTAAATAAACACACATAAAATTCTTCGTAACTCTGTTTGTGGAAGACATTTTGGGTAATTATCGCGCGAATGTAAAGTTACGAAGTATTTTCGTGGAAGACAAATAAAAATCTTCGTAAGAGTTATGGGGTTTTTGAAAGTTACGTAAAATATTTACGGGCTCTTTTCGTGGAAGACCTCGTCCTGTCTCTGCTCCCTGCCACCAGCTTAGGATCGGTGTAGATCTTAGGGAACTCTGTGATCGGGCTGAGGGAACATGTATAGATCTTAGGAACCCTGTGATCGGGCTACCTCCCTGAGGGAAAACATGTAGATCTTAGGAACTCTGTGATCTTGTGATCGGGCTACCTCCCTGAGGGGGAACATGTAGATCTTAGGAACTCCCCTGTGTTCGGGCTACCTCCTGAGGGGAACATGTAGATCTTAGGGAACTCTGTGATCGGGCTACCTCCCCTGAGGGGAACATGTAGGATCTTAGAACTCTGTGATCGGGCTACCTCCCCTGAGGGGGGAGCCATGTAGATCTTAGGGAACCTCTGTGATCGGGCTACCCCTGAGGGGAAACATGTAGATCTTAGGAACTCTGTGATCGGGCTACCTCCCTTGAGGGGGAACATGTAGATCTTAGGGAACTCTGTGACCTCCCTGGGTAGATCTTAGGGAACTCTGTGATCGGGCTACCTCCTGAGGGGGAACATGTAGATCTTAGGGAACTCTGTGATCGGGCTACCTCCATGAGGGGGAACATGTAGATCTTAGGGAACTATGTGATCGGGCTACCTCCCTGAGGGGGAACATGTAGATCTTAGGGAACTCTGTGATCGGGCTACCTCCCTGAGGGGGTGGGAACATCGGATCAGTTACTTGGGGCAAGCATGAAGAAATGATTGTAGGTTGTTTTGGAAGAAATGCACTTCCGTGCAAAATGATCCGCCTTTCATTCCCCAACTTTAGAATATTTATTCATCAAATTCTAAGGGAAAAGCAATATAAAACCCGATTAACGCTTTGAACCTCCATTTTTAGCGGTGTTGTTGGAGCTGCTGAGGGTTTTGCTTCTGTAGTCCTGGAAGTATTTCTCTGTGGCGTTTCCGAATGTTTCCCCGTACATGTGGTTGAGTGTGGGGATGAAACCCTGGTACCTGATGAGAGATCGTGATTATTAATTGAGGTCAGTTGGGTTCATTTGCTCTGGAATCAAATAGCTCAGTGATTTGAGGGTTAATATCATAATCAAAGCCAGAAAGAAATAATTTCTAAAAATTTACAATAAATGATCAAAATTTATGTTTTTGTTGAATTCTAAAACTTTTTTGAGTGGTCTTGAGAAGTTTTGACATTTGAAAGCACGAAGCATTTATCTTACCCTGGTTTCATGCATGGTTTAGGATAGTAATAGGAGTTGGTTGTCACCAATCGACTGTAATCGTTCGTAATCATCACTCAAATGCACGATTATATGTTGCAACACGAATTTCTGGAGTAGATATGAGTAATTCGGAGTAAATATATTTGAGTAAATGCGAGTAAAATGATGCGTAACACATGGTTTATGAAGTAAATAAACGAGTGATATAGTTGAGTTAATAGGAGAATATCTGAGTAAATAAACGAGCAATATTAGTAATATAATATGCAGCAAGATGCGAGTAAAAATAATATTATGCTAATGTTTAATTCAATATCAAGTGTACGGGGAACGAGTAAATGCCGTGATATATTCCACAGCAAATCCCCGGACTTAGCGCAAATCATGGCCGGGTGTTGTTATACGAGCACCCGATCGTTAATCCTCACAAATTATTCTATGGGATTACATGTTAAGCAGCGAACATTGGATAGAAATCCTGCAGAATTTAGGCTTGTTAGGTTGTTAATATAATTTTAATCGCACAATTCGATTTGCTACCCGGTGACAAATTATAAATTTTGCAATAAACAGTGTTCTGAATATATGAGAATTAGGAATTATTCACGATGAACAGATACAAAGGTTAAATAAAGCATATGATTTAGTGACTCAGCTTGGAGTTTGTTATGGACAAAATTCATGCATAAATGCAGCGTGCTTGCTAATGGCACTTGCGAAAAGAGACAAACCATTCATTAATGCGATTAATACTGTTAAATTTAAAATGTAAAATCTGTTACTTATAATTCCAAACAAAGTGAGAAAATTACGCTTAAAACATAACTATTTTAAGCGTTAACTCTAAATTCCGTTCTTGGTATAGTCGCGTAGGTAGTAAAGGAGAACATGCTCTGAAAGTATTTTCACGTATTTCTTCAACATGACTTGAGATGCCTGCTCATGGCCATGTCCTTTGCCTTCTCATTAGGAAATGTATTGAGGAAGGGCTTCACTTTGCCCCACTTGGGCATGTGCCAAAGTTTGGAGTCCTCCCTCTTCACCACTTGCTTCCTCATCAGCGATGTCTTGGTTTCGTGAATGTGTTTGCTGTTCACAAACCTCTTTGCCTGTTTCTCCTGCTCCCTCTGGGCTACCTCAGCATCCCTCATGGCTTGGATCCACCTGTCCTGGTATCTGTTCTCCAGGAGGTCGTATACTGGGGTGGAGGGTCGGGTGGGGACACCAAACGTCATGAAGTCTGGGGACATCTTCTTGGGGTACTTAAGGACACGTGTCTTGGCAGACCTGGGCACAATACTTGCTAAATTATTGATACAGTTCACGAGTCAATAATCATACAAAAAAGATGAAAATTCAATAAAATCGCTACGGTTACTGCAAAATCGCTACAATTCTACGACCACCGCTTGTAAGTGAATATCGTGTATTGGAGTGTGGCGGCAATGTGAGACCCCATGCGAAGTGTGAATTGTAATAGTATGATTGCACAGTAAAATCGCTTCGTAACGGCTTAACGCATCTGTGAATGCTGCAGTGGATAGCTTCAGAAAAGCCAACTATTGTCCGTATAATGACTTGATGACGAACAGCAAAGTGGTGTTTTCTTTTCTAATGAATTGTACCTACCTATTGTTGATTTTCCTGTTTTGGGTGCCCGACGAAAAGATTTGCCCGTTAAAACTTTTGTCCATGGTAGATTTTGTCCGGATCATGACTAAGTTTTACAAAATTTACAAAAATTTTAGGATAGAGTAAAATTGGATGGAAAGTACCAAAAGCAACCAAGGAAAAGTAAACAGTAAACATATCGTGTGTTCTATATTTAACCCTTGAAACGTAACTTATCAATCGGAGCCAATAATATTAATACTTATTGTCTTGCATATGCTAATGATGGCAAGTAACCTAGAGCTATTTGGAACATGCTAAGAGTGTATTTGAGTACATAAGTACACAATGTATTTACTGCTTCATGTTCCGAGTACTTATGGGAATTGGAGCAAATTGAGACCTATTGAGATCCTATAAAGCTATAAAGTCATCCATAGCAGGTTTAAGTGCAAGACATGGCAGCACCAATACATATCAGTTAAGCATTATAGAAATAACCCTCTGACGTTTTTATCCACAATGAAAAGTATCCCAAAATGGAGCTGATAAGCGCGTGTCTATGTCAGGGCGTGTTTCATTAGTGAGCTCTTCCACGAACGGAGTTACGAAGATTTTTATGTAGTTTGCGGTTGAGTTACGGGCAAAGTTACGGAGGAAGTAGAATTTGGCTTCCACGAAACTCACCATAAGTAGCGTTAATTTGTATCCCACAAATATTTACGGGGTTTTCTATTTTCTTCGCAAGTAGTGCCGTGATATGTTATGATAACCTTATATGGAAGGTAATTAGTGTATATAGCAGCGGAAAATCTTCGTAACTCAGATTTTCTTCGTAACGCAAGATTACGGAAATGAAATCGTCACATAAGTTACGGGGATAGTTAGGGGGATTAAAAAGCATACTTACGAAGATTTTTTCTTCGTAAACCGGCAAATGTAGGGAGTCCTAACAACAGAATTAACTATTCCTATTGATTCGGAGGGTATGTCTGCATGATTATTTTAAGTGATTATTTTAAATGAGCGTGTATATTATCAAACTATTTACATTGTTCATATTATCACATTCACCACAACCAGTATTATTACTACTACCTATTTTAGAAAGCATGTCACGAATCCCAAAATCGTGACATTTTCTATTTGTCTTGTTCCATTTTGTTTGACCTCCAACGTTTAGAATTAAAAACTGCCCTTTTGTACGTCCACAATCCACATAGTTACACAGTGGTTTTTGTCAGGAAAATGTACATTTCATCCAAATTTGAGCTATGAGAGTATGAGGCCGACGACCAAATTTTTCCATTGGATCGTTGCATTAAATCAATGGATCACGGCTGTTAAATGATGCATCATTCATTCATGTAATTACACCGTCATGTAATTACACCATTCATGTAATTACACCTATAAATGCATAGGTATAGTTTGATTATACAGTAAAACAGAGATATGATCGGATCAAATCACAGCACTTCTGTAGGTAGGTAGGTACTGTGGTTTGTAGATTAAAATAGGTACATCATATATCAGCCAAAAGGCAAAACCATCCATCACCATCGAAAGTCGAAACAGTGCTAACATGGATATTGGATAATGGATAGGCATTGGATAACTAATGAACACGATATATCAAACATAATGTTAGAAACACAACGGAAACAAAACACTAATATGATTACGAAGACCCGCCCAACTATCACGGCTATGCTAACATATCCATTACATGCATACCTACTCCACACCATATATAGGCATAATCCGTTACAAATATGGTAAATAGTATTGTATACGCGGCTAAATAAACACACATAAAATTCTTCGTAACTCTGTTTGGTGGAAGACATTTTGGGTAATTATCGCGCACGTAAAGTTACGAAGTATTTTCGTGGAAGACAAATAAAAATCTTCGTAAGAGTTATGGGGTTTTTGAAAGTTACGTAAAATATTTACGGGCTCTTTTCGTGGAAGACCTCCAGTTAAGCATTATAGAAATAACCCTCTGACGTTTTTATCCACAATGAAAAGTATCCCAAAATGGAGCTGATAAGCGCGTGTCTATGTCAGGGCGTGTTTCATTAGTGAGACACTCAAAAATGTATGCCAAGAAAAAATCTGACACTCCAGGAAGAATGGAAGGAAGACTGGGTAGTCAAGCTTACTTAGCTTTGAGAACTTCGTTGTTTGATCTGTACTCGTGGATTTCACTGGGGTTTACCAAACCGACTGTCTGTTTGTTGATAGTGATGAAATCTTTCTGCGGATTGTGTCAAAAATTAGAATTTGTGTACCAAAAATTGAAATTGAAAAATCGAAATTGAAAAACCGTGGAGGTATGAATGCAATCTTTTCACTCATCGATTTATACAGAGGAAGAGTTTTTTTTCAAATTAGGGGAAAATTCATCATCTTTAAGTTTAACCAGAAATTCATCATCACAAATTCATCATCTTACCACAAATCCCTGTTTCGTGAAAGGCTTGACTACTGAAATGTTGAAATGGTTCAGTGCTGCCGGCACACCGCCATCGATGAAGTTGTAGCTCTGTCCAAACGTCTGAAATTGGGATTCAATTTCACATCCTTTTTAATCCTTATTGAATCCTTTTCATTAGCAAAAAAATGATTCCTACTGAGGTACTCGTATCATTTAGCAACAAAATTTATCATTCTTGTTGCTGGAGGGTGTTTCTAATTCTTACCTCGCCAGCATTGAAGGGGGTAGTGTAGCATCGGGTGAGGGGTCTTCCTAGAGGGGGTTTAGCCAGGAGGGGGTTCATGTTGTTCCTAGTCTCTCCCAGTATCACATCCTCCGACACAACCATCTTACGGCAAAGTCTAGCACACTAGCTTATTGCAGGTCTTTGAGATGCCTGTAAAATCTCCTTGCGATGTGCTTAAAATCGGCTCAGCTTTGTTGATTGTTGCTTGGGCAGTGTCTTGGTAGTTGCTTTAGGGCGTAATCAGGGTTAAGGTGGTTACTCTGTTTTGATAACTGGGACTCTTCTTCAGTCAGTTTGGTGACTTGAACCTTTCTGAGGAAATAGAGGTTTCAGTAAACTACAATCATGCTGCTAGTGCTAAAGTGCCACACTATAAGTATATTATTTACAGCTTGGCAACAATATACAAAAGCATACTTCTTAAAAAGCAACAACCGAGATTCTTCTGCTCACTGGTCGAGCTCAAGTCACATTTGAAATCTCAAATACTAAAACATACAACAAAAGTAATACAAAACATTACTAGCACATGAAAATCGTAAGTGCGGCGCAAATGCAATTAGCTGTAGTGCAAAGCATTTTATTTTGTACTTGCAAATGAAACAGCTCGAATACATTGTGCAGGGGGTAGGACTATCACGGTTTGACAAGCATTCATCGGCTTTTATGTGGCCATATCAAATGAAGTGGTAAATAGCAAACAAACGATACACAATAGCTGCGGCAGGTGGTTATTGATTAGTAGAATAGTAAGTTAAGAAGTGTCGTAGCTATGTGACATAATGTGGAGACTGGAGCATGATGGCTCGCAAATTTATACTTCATACTTCTGATTCAACTTCACAACTCCTACTGTTGGATAATATAATCAGTATATGAAAATTCTAAAGCTTGAGAAACTTCCTCCTCTTCCTCCATAACGACGTGAAATCCATGCCTTGCTTACCGTAGAAACGCGTGGAATACAAACAGACACCTTTTGGAAATGGAAATTTGATCCGATTTTACCACATCAAGTCATAAACTGTTGCGTATTGTAAGGTAAATAATACAGCATGGGGGCACCATGTGAAATATGTGAACGCTTATCCATGTATCATTAATGATTTAGGAAGTATGGATCAAGGTACATACTACATGGTCGCAAATTGCATCTAAATTTGTAGTTATCAATAATACTATCATGTACGACATGAAAATGCACACCGGGTATGCCTACATCATGGTTAATTTATGAAGCTGAATGGATTATGGATTGTATTTTCAATTCCAAGGTAAGGAAAACCAACAAATAGCAGTTTCTGTCTATGAAGAAATTATGCCAAGATTAAATAAAATATTAAATAATGAACATAGGCTAATAATAGGTATCCTCGATGGCTAATGCTTTAAATAATTTATCTCAATTTAATTTGATGAATTTTAACAGCGAGAATTATAATGTTAAGATTTCCGGGAGATTTCCCGCCAAATAAGCAGCAAATTGCCCCTAAATAACCAACCCTAAAGTTCAAGTGGTAATCTTGAGCCAATTTATTGTCTAAAGCAGTGCGAATTTTGTTGAAAATTACAAATTTAATCACTAGACTGAGACACTGACCTTTTTTAGTATTGCGACTGGAATTCGTCCTCACGTTCGGCAGTTGATATAAAACGAAGATTGGAGTGTCAAAGAGGACACAAATAAAACTAAAATCCACAAACAGTGCGATTAATGATGCTCATAGTCTTAAATTGCGAACGTGCACGTGCAAATTTGGCGTAACCATGGTAACGTGTTTTCTTGTAAATTTGTGCGCGGCGCGCGCGCTTCATCATTAAAGGCACCTAGACTCAGAGATACTTGTAGTTGTATTTGCCGTACACGATAGCTTCCCATCCTGCCTGTTGTGGGATCCAGTCAGATTGAGATAGAAATCTTCGTTCCAATCAAATGTTGCTTTTTGTATTCAGACCAATAACCATTTATTCCAATCAAATTCAGAAATAGTTCGTTTAATTTCGTTCAATTTGAATTTGCAATTCTGGTTGAATGGATTCAAAACGAGAATTTGTCGTATTCCAATCATTGTCAATGGTCGTGATTGCCTGCTTGGAAAATTTCCGATCAGGCAATCTGGATAATTGATAATTAATTGAACAATTATAAAATTATAAATCGAACAATTATTAATTGAACAATAGATTGAACAATTAATTGAAAAATTAATTGAACAATAGATCAAACAATTGATTGAACAACTAATTGAACAAATACCTTATGAGGTGTATTTATTTGGGATAAAATTTCGGTATTTCAAATTTTGGTGGGTTGAAAATATGGGGATTTTTCAAGTCATTACTCGTGTTAACATAATATGATAATGACGTCATTTCGAAATTTTATGGTGTGTGAAAAAATGGGGATTTTTCTGAAAAATCCCCAAATTACAACCTTTATAAATAATAATAAACCTCCTAAGGTAATTGAACAATTAATTGAACAATTAATTGAACAATTAATTGAACAATTAATTGAACAATTAATCGAACGATTTGTTGAACAATTAATTGAACAATTAATTGAACAATTAATTGAACAATTAATTGAATAATTGATTGAACAATTAATTGAACAATAATTGGACAATAATTGAACAATAATTGAACAATTAATTGAACATTTAATTGAACAATTAATTGAACAATTAATTGAACAATTAATTGAACAATCAATTGAACAATCAATTGACCGATTAATTGGACAATTAATTTAGCAATTAATTGAACAATTGATCTAACAATTCATTGAACAATTTGAATTAACTTTAATAATTTAGTGGATTTTATTATTTAGTGGATTCCATTTCCAATGGAAATGAAATCCAATCAATAATTGGATTAAAGCTGATTGGATTCAGATTTCAGACAGTACACTGAACACTGTGGAATCTAATCAATCGAACGTTTTTTATTTGTAAAAATCGTAAAAATGTCTGATCTATTGCGATGTTGATAATGGGTCCATTGATGGTGATAATAGATCCATTATTGACTATCGCGAAAATAGATCCATTGTCAACAGTGGATCAAATGGCGACAGTGGATCACAGGATAACGATCCATTGGCGAACTTCGATCCAATCCGAATCCTATATGACCCTATTTTGCCTAGTATAGGATTGTCAGTTGTCACATAATTTGCCAATCAATACTGTCCATGACTATGACACTCTCAGACATTAGGATAACTAGAGACATTGCGCAAGTAGACTCACTTTGTTTTTTGAGTACAATTTGAATTATCAATATCTGTTTTCTGTTGATAACGATAACATCTTGTACCTTTCTGATAAAAGTTAAATTTAATGACATAACCTAGGAACACGAGCATTTAGAGCTAGTAAAATTTGGGAGTCGGAAGGTGAGTAGATTAACAAAGAACCTTTTCCCACCAAATCATAAATCAAATGATCACCTGATTAGGATCTAGTGATTATGTGACAAGTGACGACATATTGATATCGTCATATCTTTGATGATGATGTAATGTACTAGAGACAGAGTACTAGATAAGATAAGATCAGGTATATGGTCAGCCAGGATAAAAGCACTGCTGTCCCTGCGTGTGACTCAGCAGCGAGTATTTCATATTCTCATATGTCAGTTTGAATGGTTTGTATGACAGTTACACTGAACTGCCACAGAACCTCAGTTTCTAATTTGTAAGGATTCTTGTATTACCTACTGCTGTTTTTTTCTAGTATCGAATAACAGATTTCTGATCTTTCTCGTTTTTAACAATAACAGTAACACATGCTGGCAAAAATTTCTTATTTATTACCAAAGGATATATTCTCATTATTTTTCAAGTTCTACTTCAAATCGTTTTACCTCGTTGGAGCTGCAAAAACTCCATTGTATTCGTTGCACAAGATTTCATCTCAGGACGCCACATCTCGCTGTTCTAACCCCTAAGCCCTAACCCTGACCCTCAACTGATCTTGTGACCTCTTTTACTTTTAGTTTTACTATAACTATAAATTTACCATCGATTGGTAAAATTGCACCATGGACTGAGGACTCATGGTTGGCATTCTTTCGCTGCAGCTCGGAGTCACACGAATGCAAGCTTCGTTTTCATTTCAGAGTCCAGACTTCCCGAATTTGATTAACTTTTTATTGTTTTATAATTAAAAGGCACGGGTATAATTTCGACATTCATTCTGGTGTTCATAGCGTAAGCCGTAAATCTTCCCGAAAAATGTGGTTGAAGTCACCATATTTAGAGGCAATGTAGTCACAGACCACCTCTTATTAAATCAGTGGCACCTACAGCACCAATTTTGATTGATATCGAGTTTCTAACTTAAGTTATGTGAGTATTGGTTAATGGTAAGGCGTTTGGTGAATAATCCATCAAGAATAATAGAAATATTTAAATTTGTGAAAATTTTTTTTTAGTTTGAATTTACCTTTCGCTTTTGTGGATTTTCCGTTGTGTAATGTGTAGCGCTAATGGCAATGTTTAATTGTACGAAATGGTAGAACTAGAACTAGAAGTAGAATTCGAATTTATCTATATTCTATCTTGCAAATGCGGGCACCCCACATAAATTTGTAATAAGTAAAAGTGCAAGGTAATTAATTTCAAACATAACCCCCACAAATCTGACCACCTTTTGCAGAAACGTGTATGGATTTTGATAAAATGACTACTGCTGATCCACTATCGACACCCATGGATCCTCTAGACCTGATATTCGGGAGGTTCACAGAAGCCACTCTTTCACCGAGTTACAGCGAGGAAGTGGGTCAAATAATCAACCCGTTCCTTGACCGCGAGGATAACGGCACCTCGTGTCTCCCCAAGGGTCGGATCACGTACGACTCTGGAGTCCTGGCCCGGGTGGTCTACATCCCCAGTTTCCTTCTCCTCATCCTCTCCTCCTCCCTCTTGATCTACTGTACCCTCACCCTCCTCCGACCCCTCCTTAAGATCTACCTCTCCGTTCTCTTCTACGCCGCCTGCCAAGTCTTCCTCGCCATCTGCCTCGTCCTCTCCCTCCTCTCATCTAGTCTCTTCAGCCAGACTCTGGCCTCGTGCTCCATCACCCAGCCATTGGAGAGTGTGGCTATGATACTCCCGGGGTACGCAGTGCTGGGTATAACAGTGGTGAGGTATCTGTTCCTGAGGTATCCGTTGGAGTGGAGGGGAGTGGTGACCATGCCAAGACAGATTGCAGGTGGGTGGGGGACTTGGGAGGAGTTGAAGGGGACCATATGGAATTTGCCATTTCATCCAACTCCAAGTCAAACCCATCCGGTGTGCCTTTGATACCAATATTCAGAGTTGCTTGTTCGATTGCTTCCTATAAGTCCTAACCCTCGACTTACAGCTTTAAATTCTTTCTAAAACCACTTCCTCTACAGGTTTCACCGGCTTGATCCTAACAGCTGCCCTCATCTCCCTGCTTCCCAACTGTGGACTGTGTGGCTACACCCTCTACAACCAGGCCGGTGTGATCCAGTGCCGATACAGCAGAGAAGGAACCCTCTGCACTGCTTTCTACGCCCTCTACATTACCCTCGGCTTCGCCCTGCCTCCCCTTGCTGTCATCCTCCTCTACTGCCTCATCCACCGTATCATAATCCGACACAGAGTCTTCAGAGCCGAGAGCTGTGAGTCTAAGTACCCCCGGACATCCTCCACTGCAGCCAGTGTCAGAGCCACCTCTCTAGGTGGAACCAGCACTGTAGCAGAGGACGCACCCCTCAACTCTACTGTAGCAAGCAGCAAGGAGAAGAAGGAGAGGAGTACCGTCCCCTGGTCCATCCTGATCATCCTGGCCCTCAACACGCTCTCCACTCTGTCCTGGGTGCCCCAGGCCCTCTACCCGGACCTGTTCTACGGGTGTCAGCCGGGCGAGGTGGTGCTCCTTGTGGACTTGTTGTGGAGTGTCCTGGTGGTGTCAGTAGGACTCTCTCCCGTGGCTTATCTCCTGACGACACGCAGTGTCAGAGGGCAGATAACTCAGTGGATCAGTGCATGCTGCTGTGTGGGGAAGGGAAGCAGAAAGGGATCCTGTCACACCATAGGCGAGGATGTCTGAGACTCAGATGCAGGGAAACTCGAAGTGGGACTTTTCCACGAAGTTCAACTAAGATTTAGAAGAATAAGATATGTGGCACTGATCTGAATTTGACAATCTGACCAATAAATTTTTATTCCAGTGTGGAGAATAATTTTCATCACTTTGGGTCTCCATCACATTCACCATCATTCCATCACCATTGACAATCACATTCACAAACTTCGGTCAGCCTCACATATAAACGGGAGCCTTCATTATCTATGACAATGCGACGTCACTCAGAAAAATATATGTAAGCGCATCTAGGGCTTTAAGCAGTAAGGTTAGAGTTCTGGTTAGGGTCAGGATATGTTAGGTTTAGGATAAGGATTAAAGTTAGGGTTTTGGTAAGGGCAATGGTTAGGTTTAGGATACAGAAAAATTGACGTTTAGATCTGTGATGTCACTCAGAGCCGTTTATATGGGAGACATACCCAAACTTCAGTCCTCAATTGTCGACAATAGTGACAATCACAATGCATCCATTGTCGACAATACGACCAATGACATTGACAATTCAATGGCGCAGGCGGTACGCATGTTATTTGTCAACAATCCATTATGCACCTTCCAGGCGTGTTTATGCTATGTATTCAAAAACCCTATAGGCACCAGGGTACCGTGTGCAATAAATTATTGCGCACTGTAGTGCCGAAATCCGGATTTATTACGCACTGTAGGTCATAATAATTTATTATGGTGCAGTAGAACAGTGCGTAACAATTTATTTCACACAGTTGGGCAAACAGTACCTTCAAATCTTGATTTAAAACATTAACTTGTGTTTGAAAATATTGCCATTTTTTCGAGTAATTACGGTGCATAATTCAGTTTAATAACTCGTAAAAATTACTAAACTCAGCATTAAAAAACCTCGGCCTTCGGCCTCGGTTTTTCAATGCCATATTACACACTCGGGCCTTCGGCCCTCGTGTGTAATATTACGTTTAGTAACTTTTACTCGTTACTAAACCCTTCATTCAATATCGCCTTCGTCGACAATTAATTCGACAGTGAATTCATTGTCGCCCTTGTCGACAACGAATTGCCTTGCCATCGCGTCAAAATCCGAAATTATGAATTCATTTTCGACAATTTATCCCTTGTCGACAATATATCCTTGTCGACGATGGCGATTGATTTTTAACAAATGCAATACATTGTCGACACTGAATATATCCACTGTCGACAATGTCTCTCACCATTGTAGACAAAGAATCGCAATTGTCGATGAATTCGATTCATTGAAAACTTCGACTTCGAGTGGTTACTGTTTGTAACTGTTATGATTTCCTCACTTTCATTGTGTTACAAAATAAAAGACAACTTTTTCTTTCTCAAATGATTGGAACTACAATAAATACAATATTGATTTGGTCATAAATATTTCGATGAATTAACTAATTTATAAATCAATAACATGCCAGCTAAAAGTAATTGTAAATAAAAAATATCATAATTCAAGACACCATAGTTTGATAATAATTATTTGATAGTCTTCTGAAATTTTCTACTTCGAAATCAAATGAAAAATAAAGTTCAAAGATGTCAAAATATTAACAAAAGGTCATGTGATAATTGAATCTAATCTTTCAAAAAAATAATTTGATTAAAATACATCAAACTAATCAGGTGATTAAAAGTATTTTTACATCATTGCATGATGGACCAAGACCAACCAAACTTTTGAAGAAATCGGTAAAAGAAATCAAACATGCAATAACAAATATACAGTACTTCCCTAATAAGCATGCCGCCTCTAGAGGCATATCTGCTCTGCAGAATCAGATATAGCATCATTTTCACTAGTCTAATATAAGTCAGTTTGGGAACATCAACAAAGAGAACGACTAAGGTCAAAAATTTCATAACATTACAAAAAATGACAATACTGTTCAAAGCAACGCTTCAATGTGAGAATATTATCTTATTTATCATTGATCAACATACCATGTTCACGCATGGTATGTTGATCATATTGAAATGTTGCTTTAAACATTATTGTCATTATTTTCAAAATGAAATTTTTGACCTCTTACTAATATAAATATTCTCAAACTTGCCAAGAATGCTATACTTATAGTATATTTAACGTGCCTAACTTAAATCAGGTTAGGGAACAAATTCATCCAGATTCCAGTGCCTGGAAAACTAAACATGATAATAAGATGCCCCAATTATATCTCCTGAATACTGAGATCCATAGTTTGTACTTGTTCAAATAATAGAGAAGGGAACGACAGTATCGCAGTGAATGCTCAGAAATTTATGCTCCTAAAATGCGACAGTGAATGTAAATTGTTATGAACTATGAAGGATACTGGCAGTTTGCAATTGAGACGAGACTTAAATTGAGAACACAGCTTTTCGGGACAGTACTGCCCAATGCCCTTGATATCATCAGAAATAAGTTTCACTTCTCAAGTCGGGTAATTGGGTACAATTGGATCTTTTGATATATTGTGATTTTCGATACTATCGACCCCTTGGCATAGTATGATAAAATAACCCTATGTTACACGATATTTACATAAAAAGGTCAAACCTTGATAATATAATAATCAACTTCATCTGTAAAACTATAAAACATCAAATATAACCTTGAAATAGTCCTTATTTTTCTCAAGGACGGGATATGATCAACAGTGATCAGTCAAGAAATCTTAACCATCTGAACCGATGTCAATGATAAATAATCTATTAGGAGCCTCATGAAGACATAGTGTTCGTATGTCTGACACTTTTCTAACCGGTCACGGCCATTTGAGTAAAACTTGAAAGCGCTCTAATATCTAGAATAAGCAACTGGTGCCACATGATTATAAATTTATGGTATTTTCTTAAGCATTATAAATACCGGGTGTCCAAACTGTTTTCCCTCCCCATTTCCCCCAAACCCCCCTTCCCTTTTATTTCACACCATTTGGGGGTAAAAAAGAA